>WOXC01005160.1:0-77738 GCA_011680675.1 Gymnobelideus leadbeateri
AAAGGGCAATGAGGAGAAGAATGCCTTAAAAAGTCGAATTTGCCAGATGGAAAAAGAATCTCAGAAGTTCACTGAGGAGATTCATTCCTTCAGAGTTAGACTGGAGCAAATGGAAGCTAATGACTTTATGAGAAATCAAGATGCTGTTAGGAGATACAAACAAATGAAAGATTAGAAGGCAATGTGAAATATCTCATGGGAAAAACCACTGACCTGGAAAATAGATCCAGGAGAGACAATTTAAAAATTATTGGACTACCTGGAAGCCATGATCAAGGAAAGAACCTAGAAATCACCCTTCAAGAAATTCTTAAGGAAAATTGCCCTGATGTTTTAGATCCAGAGGGCAAAATGGAGGTTGAAAGAATCCACCGATCACATCCTGAAAAAGATCCCAAAAAGAAAACTCCCAGGAATATTATAGCCAGGTTCCAGAATCCCCAGATCAAGGAGAAAATACTACAAGCAGCCAGGAAGAAACAATTTCAATATTGTGGAAACACAATCAGAATAGCCAGGACCTGGCAGCTTCTACACTGAGGGATTGAAGGGCATGGAATATGATATTCCAGAGGGCAAAAGAACTGGGAATGAACCCAAGGGTCACCTACCCAGCAAAACTGAGTATTTTGTTTCAGGGGAAAATATGGTCATTCAGTGGAATAGAGGACTTTCAAGCATTCTTGAGGAAAAAACCAGAATTGAATAGAAAATTTGACATCCAGACACAAGAAGCAAGAGATGCCTGAGAAGGTAATCAGGGGAAAGAAATCAAAAGGAACTTATCAAAGTTGAACTATTTACATTCCTATATGGAAAAGCAATAACTGTAACTGATGATATCTTTCTCACTATGAAAATAATGGAAGAAGGGTGTGTGGTCATATGAATACATATGTGAATGTGTGTGTATATGGTTACAGTTATATATGGATAGAGGGCATAAGTTGAATTTGTTGGGAAGGGAGAATACTCAAGGGATGAAATTATGAGGTGAGAGAGGAAAGTGGCAAGAGGAGATGGGGAGAGACAGGGTAGTGTAAACTATCCCATGCAGAAGAAGCAAGGGGAAGTGGTTGCAAAAGAGGGGGAAAATAAGGAAGGCTAAAAAGGCAAAACCACATTCACATTGAATTTGGTTCAGGGAGAAAATGACATACATACTAAATGGGATATCTCAACCTGCAGCAGGATAGGGGGAAGGGGGATAGGAGGAGGGATGATGGATGGGAGGGCATCCTTGGGTGAGGGGAGGTTGGAAGTACCCACTATAGAAGAGGGACAGGATCATGCAGGGAATGGACCAGGTGGGGGGTGGGATGAGTGGGAGGGAATTATAAGCAGCCTTGTACAATATATCTACTATGATAATGTTTTGCATAGCTAGACATGTACAACATATACTGAATTACTTATCTCCCAGAGGGAATGGGTGACAAGGGAGGAAGGAAATGGATCTGAAATTCAAGGTCTTAAGATTAAATGTTTCAAATATATATAAATACTATTAGTAATACTCTTTTGCTTGTAATTGGGAGATAAGATGTGCAGGCATTGGGACACAAAGATTCACCTTCCTCTAATGGAAAAGTCGATGGGGGTATGGGAGAAGGTATGGGAGAGAGCAGATTGGAGGAAGCGATATCTTGTGGGATTACTGTTCTGGGAGGTTGGGTAGGGGAATAATAGGGGGAAAATGATTGTAACTCAATATCTGGCGGAAATGAATGATGTAAAACAGAAGTTAATAAAGCATTTGCTTAAAAAAAATAATTGAACAAATGGAATAGAAAGAACAAAAGTTCACTGAAGAAAAGAACTCCTTAAAAAGCAGAATTGCCCAAATGTACAAAGGTGCAAAAACTCATTGAGGAAAATATTTAAAAATTAGAATTGGGGAAGTTGTAGCTCATGATTCCATGAGACATCAAGAAACAATAAAACAAAGTCAAAAGGATGAAAAAATAGAAGGAAATGTTAAACATCTCATCAGAAAAAAACAACTGAGCTAGAAAATAGATGAAGAAGAGATACCTCAAGAATTATTGAAGTACTTGAAAGCCATGATTAAACAAAAGAGTCTGGAAATAATATTTTAAGAAATGATTAAGGAAACCTACCATGATATCTTAGATTCAGAGGGAAAAATAGTAACTGAAAGAATCTATTTACTGCCTTCTGAAAGAGATCCCAAAATAAAAACTCCCAGGAATTTTATAGACAAATTTTAGACCTCCTAGCTTAAGGAGAGAATATTGCAAACATACAGAAAGAAAAGAAAAATTCAAATACCATGGAGCTACAGTCAGAGTCACATAAGATTTAGCAGTTTCCATGATAAAGAATAAAAGGCTTGGAATATGATACTCCAAAGGCAAAGGAACCAGGATTATAGCCAAGAATAACCTGCCCAGCAAAATTGAGCATAATCCTTTAGGGGAGAAATAAACATTTAATGAAATAGAGGACTTTGAAGTATTCCTGATGAAAAGAGCAAAGATGAATGTAAGTTTTTACATTCAAACGCAAGTCTCAAGAGAAGCGTAAAAAAGTAAATGTGAAAGATAAATCAAAAGGGACTCAATAAAATTAAATTGTTTACAGTCCTATATGGGAAGAGGACATATGCAACCCCTAAGATCTTTATCATTATGAGGGCAGTTAGAGGGTGTCTACATAGACAGAGGGCATGAGTGTGAAATGATTTTGTTGGAATGATAAAAAAGAAGGGTTGAGAAATTTGTATGCCCTGGGAAAAGGGCGAAGGGAGAGGAATAATGGGGAACTCACATAAAAGAAGTATGAAAGGAAGAGCTTTTTTAGTGGAAAGGAAAATGGTTGGGGGAGAAAGAAATGTTTGAACCTTACTCTTATCAAAATTGATTAAAAGAAGGAAGAATACACATACATACACATGTATACACATAAATGTGTTATATATGTATTATATACCTATGTATATGAGTGTGCTATGTACACACATATATGCATATATACATATCACACACACACACATGTATTCAGTTGGGTAGAAAGATTTATTCCCACCCAAAATAGAAATAGGAATGGAAATATATGAGAGATATAGGAAGAGGGTAATTAAAAGAGGCAGTGTTCAGAAGCAATACAGACATTAGAGAGGGCAGGGGAGAAAAAGAAAGAAGGATCAACAGAAGAAAATAGGATGGAGAGGAATACATAGTAATCAGAATTGTGGATGTGAATGTGGTGAGTTCATGCATAAAATGGAAGTAAATAGTGAAGTGGATTAGAAACAAGCTTGCAACAATATATTGTTTACAGGACACACATGTGAAACAGAAATACACAGAGAATTACAGTAAAGGGCTGAAGCAGAATCTATCATGCTTCTGCTGAAGGCAAGGTAACAATCATGATTTCAGACAAAGCAAAAGCAAAAAGAGACCTAATTAAAAGATATAATCAGTGAGATGAGATTTTGCTAAAATGTTCCAAAGATAATAACAAAATGTTTTGCTTCAAGTTTCTCTGATAAAGGCTTCATTTTTCAAATATAGAGGGAACTGAGTCGGATTTATAAAAATAAGAGCCACTCCCCAATTGATAAATGGTCAAAGGATATGAATAGATAGTTTTCAGAAGAAGTCAAAGCTATCTATAGTCATAAAAAACACTCTAAATCAGTATGGATTAGAGAAACACAAATTCCACTATTGAAGCATTCTCTTTAGCCTTCCCTCTCTTTGGTATAATACCTATTTGGAAAAGAGGAGAGCAAAGTAAGAATTACAGCTAGCCCCTTCGAGAAAATAAGAGATTTATTCCTCCTTCATAACTCTTCATATGCCTGGCAGATCAGATGGCAGAAGGATTCTAGTTCTGCCCATCTCTAAAGTCCAGCCTAATCAGTGTGTGTGTGTGTGTGTGTGTGTGTGTGTGTGTGTGTTTGTGTGTATGTGATGTATGTATATATGTGTATGTGAGTGAAGGGGAAGAAGGGAATAAACAAATAAGCAAACACCAGATTTCATAAGATTTTTGAGCTAAAAAGGGCCTTCAAAACCTCATCCAAACCTTTTTTTTTTAAATAGAAGATACTGAGATCCAGAGTTGTTTCATAACTTGCCTAACAATTGGTTATGCATTCTCCAGTTGAAAACTTTGAAGGAGTGCACATCCATCAAATATTAGTGTAATCAATTCCACTTTAGGACAGCTCCAATTGTTAGGGAGTTTTTTTTTTCCTTGATATTAAGCTTAAATTTTCCTCTTTGCCACTTTGCAAGTTCTACTCCCTTGAGCTATACAGAATAAGCCTAATAATAGTTCTTCAATTCCTTTAAGACAGCTCTTATCTCTCCCTGTTCTCTTCTCCAACTAAGCACTATTTCCTTCAATACTACTACTACTAACTAATAAGGGGGAGGGGTTGGCCTGGAAGTAGGAGGGAGGGAGGGAAAAAGAGATAGAAGAAGAAGGACAGAAGGAGGGGTTAGGAGAGGAGGAAGGAAGAAGTTTTTTTTTTTTTTTTTTTAAACCCAAGAGACTTTATTTGTGGGAGGGAAGAAAAGGGAGAGAGAAAGAAGAGGACAGAGAAGGATCTTTATCTTGAGAGGAAAAAAACCTTCTTGACCTCATCCCTTTCTAGGACCCAGCTAGTTGAGAGAGGCCTTAGGGAGGATGCTGTTCCACTAGGAGCAGGACAACAGAAGCCTAAGGCCAAGTCTCCCTGGGGAAATGGTCTGTCTCCCCATTCTTTTCCCACTTTCCAATTCCTTCCCTCCATTATTGCACATCATATCATGTAAACATGGCCGGGGCAGTGCCCACGACTATAATGAGTCAGATTAATATGTAAAATGAGATGAGGCTAGGAGTTAGTTGCAGGTATCCAGGCTTCTAGACAGAGGCCCATAATTTTCTGATAAGGGTTGGTAAAAGTGGGGGGAGTGAAAAGTAATGGGCCCCAAACTTTGGTTCAGATTGTACAGCAGTGCAAAAGCCTTTAGCTACCCTCTAACTCCTCCACACACAAAAAAAAAATTTCTAGTCCTTGAAGAGCACCCAGTCCTCCCAGGACTCTGCTCCAAGCCTGGCAGTATCCAGTCTTCTTTCACCAGACTCTCTAAAATCAAGGTCACTGGATCTGAGTCTTGCTGAGCTGCTGTGGAAATCCAGAGACAGGTAGTGGTAATCTATCAAGGCCAAAGGCCTTGATAATAATAATGATAATATTTACAATAATGACTACTACTTAAAAAACCCTTCCAATTTTGCAAAGTGCTTTGGGAATATTTTTCTATTTATTCTCACAACCTGGCAAGCAGGGTCTATGATTAGTCCTATTTTACAGACTTGGAAATTAAGGCTGGGAGAGTTACTTCCTCATAGTTACAGAGCTATTAAATACAAAGCTATTAAAATCCGAATGGGGTAGGATTTAAACTGAGGTCTTCCTAACTCTAATCTCAGTGCTTTTTTCACTATATCCACTTAGGCATCAACTGACCTTCTAACTAAAGAATTAACTATTCTGTACACATTGATGCATGAAGGCAGTGTATAGTGTATAGTGTATAGAACAATAGGTCTAGAGTCAGGAAGACCTCGATTAAAATCTGCCCTCAGACACTTAACCAGCTGTTCGACCCTGGGCAAGTCATTTAACATCTTTCTGACTCAGTTTCCTCAACTGGAAAATAAGGATAATAATAGCACCTACCTCCCAGGATTGTTCTGATAATCAAATGAGATAATATTTGTAAAAAAAAAAAAAAGAACTTGGTACAGTGCCTCAAACATAATAGTAATCTAATAAATGCTTATTCCTTTTCTTCTTTCCACTACACCACACTGTCTCAGGGTTGTTTATATAATAGAAATACATTAGATTATTAAAGATTGTAGAAAATTCACAGAATTATTAGGTTGCAAGGGAACTGAGAGGCCATTTAATCCAATCTTTTATTTTGTAAATTAGGACACTGATGCTTAAAGAGATGAAGGGTGCCTTGAAGTTGTTAGCAAAGCCAGAATTGGAACCCAGGTCTCCTGACTTCCAGTCTTGTATGTTTTTTTTTTCAAAATTTTATTATAGACTCAAATGCCAGAATCCAAATACAGAATAGAGCAAAGAAACAAAAACACATCATAAACTTAAATGTTGGAACTTAAATACAAAGTGAGAAATAGGGATAAAAAGCATGTCATGTTCATAGTGGAACATAAGAGAGGATTCAAATTACATGACAATAAATTTTCATTTCGGGGGCGGCTAGGTGGCGCAGTGAGTAGAGCGCCGGCCCTGGAGTCAGAACGACCTGAGTTCGGAGCCGGCCTCAGACACTTAACCAACACAAACAAAAACCTAGCCATGTAACCTTGGGCAAGTTACTTAATCCCAATTGCCCTAAAAGGGGCAGCTAGGCGGCGCAGTGAGTAAGAGCGCCGGCCTTGGAGTTGGGATGACCCGAGATCAGATCCAGCCTCAGAAAATGAGCACCCACGCATAAATAATGACTAGCCGTGTAACCTTGAGCAAGTTACTTAACCCCAATTGCTTAAAAAAAAAAAAATTCATTTCATGAAAGCCTATATGATAAATAATACTTATTGTGTTGAGAATTGTCCATCTTTTATTTGCTTCCTTGTAAGGTTGTGTGTGTGTGTGTGTGTGTGTTCTCTGCTATGCACCCTTTTTGCTTTGTTCTTTTTTTCCGTCTCCAAGTCCCCCCTGCCCCTCTGAAGGTCACAATAAAGTTTAGATATGTTTCTCTATAGTAATAGATATATACATACACATATACACATATAAATACATATATAGACTTATGCTTTCCTTAACGTATTCTACTCCCTTTCTTTGTTTTTATGTATGTGCATATCTCTTGTTTCCTATCTCTCCTGCCTCCTCTGCTTTACTTCTACCTTTTTGTCCAATACTTGCCTACCCCCCTCCAAGGATCCTTCACCCATCCTCCCATTCCCATAAATTTAAACACCCTTCTATATGCATATTTTACCTATTCCTTCACCCTCCTTTCTAAAGATCCCTCCCTTGTCCTCTCCCCCCACCATGCTTCTACTTTTTTTTTCTTCTGAATTTAGAAGACTTCTATACTCTTCTAAATATATATGAATTATTCCTTCTTAAATCCATTCCTGATGGAAGTAGTTTACCAGAACTACCAGCCTTCCTCCCCCATCTAATTCCTCTTTATCGATTATTCCTCTTGTACCTCATTTGTATAAAACAATTACTCTTTTAAGCTGTTCCTAAATGGTTTTACTTTTTAAATTCGTAGCATACTCAGGTTTACCCCAATCTTTCTTATGAGCTACCCAATTATTAGTAAGAATCTTATACAGACATTTTACATAAATAAAAAGTAACAGTCTATCCCCATAGATCTCTTATAATCAGTCTTTGTTAAGTGCCTTTTATTTCTCTTGGTTCTTGTATGTCTACTCTTCTACCAAGTTCAGGAATTTTTTAAACAAAGTCTTGAAAGTCTGAGAGTTTATCAAATATCTATTTTTTTTCATTCAAGATAATACTTAGCAGGGTATGATATTTTTGACCAGAGCCCCAGTTCTTCTGCTCTTTGATATTTTGTGTTCGAAGACCTTCGGGCCTTTAATGTCTCTACTTCTACAATTCTAATTGTGGCACCATCATATTTATATTTGCTTTCATCTTGATGCTTCCAATATTTTTTCCTTGGGCTGGGGGGTTTCAGAATTTACCTATTATATTCCTATGAGTTTTCCTCATAGGAATATCTTTTAAGTGGTAATCAAGGGATTTTTTCTATTTCTATATTCTCCCCTTGTTCTAATGTTTCAGGACACTTTTCTTTAATTATTTCTTGTATTATTATATCAAGATTCTTTTTTTTTATCATAACTTTCAGTTAGTCCAACTGTTTTTATATTTTCTCTTCTTGATGCATTCTCCAAATCTGTTGTTTTTCTTATAAGATGTTTTACTTTCTCTTCTATTTTTTCATTGTTCATATTTTGTTTAATCATTTCTTGATCTTTTATTATTTCACAGGGTTCACTTTGCCCAATTCTAATTTTCTTTTTTTTAAATTTATTTGTTTATTTTTAGTTTACAAGATTCAATTCCATAGTTCCTTGAGTTTCAAATTTCTCTTCCCTCCCTCCCCCCACCCCTACGACAGCAAATAGTCCAGTATAGGATCTGCAAATACTTTCACAATAGACATTAGTCAAGTTACAAAGGCGTATTGTACTAGATGGGATGAAAAATGGTAAAGAAGAAATAAAACCAAACAATGAAAAGAAAAAGATCAATTAGTTTTCTTTCATCAGGATTCAAACTCAGTTCTTTCTAGTTATTTCTCTGGATGTAGGCATCACTCTCCTTCATGAGTCTTTTTGGGATTGACTTATATCACTGCATTGCTGGGAAGAATCCAGTCTGTCATAGTTGGTTATCACACATATGTTGTATCTGTGATTGTACACACATTTCTTCTGGTTCTACTCTTCTCACTTAGCATCAGTTTTTATAAGCCTCTCCTGGTAAATATGAAGTCCGTCTGCTCCTGGTTTCTTATAGCAAAATAGTATTCCATTACATGCATATACCACAACTTGTTTAGCCATTCCCCAATTGATGGGCCCCCCTTTAATTTCCAATTCTTTGCAACCACGAAAAGAGCTGCTATGAATATTTTTGTACATATGGGTCTTCCTCCCACTTCTATGATCTCTTTGGGATATAACCCTAGAAATGGTATTGCTGGGTCAAAGGGTATGAAATTATTTATAGCCCTTTGGGCATAGTTCCAGATTGCTCTCCAGAATGGTTGGATAAGTTCACAACTACACCAGCAATGCATTAGTGTTCCAATTTGCCCACATCCTCACCAGCATTTGTCATTTTCCTGTTTTGTCATCTTAGCCAATCTGACTGGAGATATGTGGTACCTCAGAGTTGTTTTGATTTGCATTTCTCTAATCAATAGTGATTTAGAGCATTTCTTCATATGCTTATAAATATCTTCAATTTCTTTCTCTGTAAACTGCCTGTTCATATCCTTTGACCATTTATCAATTGGGGAATAACTTGTATTCTTATATATTTGACTCAATTCTCTGTATATTTAAGAAATTAGTCCTTTATCAGAGACAAAAGTTGTAAAAATTCTTTCCCAATTTCCCACCTCCCTCTTGATCTTGGTTACATTGGCTTTGTACAGAAGCTTTTCAATTTAATGTAATCAAAATTACCCATTTTGCATTTTATAATGCTCTCTAATTCTTGTTTGATTCTAAAGTCTTCCCCTCTCCACAAATCTGTCAGGTAAACTATTCCTTGCTTTCCCAGATTGCTTACAGTATCATCCTTTATACATAGATCATGCACCCATTGAGACATGATTTTGGTATATGGTGTTAGATAATGGTCTATGCCCAGTTTCTTCCATACTGTATTCCAGTTTTCCCAGCAGTTTTTATCAAAGAGTGCATTCTTATCCCCAAAACTGGGGTCTTTGGGTTTATCAAACAATAGATTACTATACTCATTAACTGCTGTATCTCATGCACCCAATCTATTCCATTGATCTACTACTCTACTCCTCAGCCAGTACCAAGCAGTTTTGATGACTGCTGCTGTATAATACAGATTAAAATCTGGTGTAGCTAGTCCACCTTCCCTAGCATTTCTTTTCATTATTCCCCTTGATATTCTAGACCGTTTGTTCTTCCAAATCAATTCTAATTTTCAAGGTTTCATTTTTTCCCTTAAGATTCTGGATCTCCTTTTCCAATTGGTTGACTTCCCTTTCATACCCTTCTTGTTTTTCTTGGATTATTATTTATTTTTGTTTCTCCTCCATCTCTGTCATTCGATTTTTAAAATATTTTTAAAGATCTGTCAATTCTTTTTGGGCAGATGTACATTTTAATTACTCTTTGGGGGTTTCTTTACTTCAATATCATCCTTTGAAGATGAACCCTGACCATCTCTATTCTTATAATTGCTTTCTATAGTTGTATTCTTTCTCCTTTACCTATGCATTTTTTTTTTTGTGATAATGGCTTAATTTTTGCAATTACGAGCTCTGTCACGTAGAAAATGGTGCCTCTTGCCCCAGATCTTCAGTTCTCCTCTCTAGCCTGGAAACAAAGCCAAACTTCCAACTTCCTGTAAGTGACTGCAGCCAGGGGCTTCCTGCCCCACTGTTTCTGCAATCACCAGGTGAGTGCTGGTGCCTTCTTGCCCCTGCTGCTCTTTGCAGCACAGCTGCAAATCAGCAGAGGTTTGCTCAATCTTCCCAGGCTCAAATGTCCAACTCCTCTCACTATGGGGAGAGGGGAGGCCTGCAGGTGAGAGTCCAGTGGCTGGGCCAAGGCAGTCTCTCAAGCCAACTAACCCCAGGACTTCCCAATTGTGATTTAAAAGGCTGGTAGCTTTTTGTTAAAACAGAATCTAGCCTGGAGGTCTTTACTCTTCACAGGGACCAAACATGGTTCTGGATTTTTCTTTAGATCTTCTAAAATTGTCCTAGGAGGACCCCATTATGCCCCTGTTCTTATTTATCTCCACCCACACTTTTTTCTTGCTAAGGTGCTATTTTAACTCTTTTGTGAGGAAAATCTTGAGAGCTTTGTATTTTCTGACCTATCCTGCCATCTTTCCAGAATCCTTTTCCATCCTAGTATTCTTCCAACTATATCATTTTGCCAGAGTTTACTAATAGAGACCCTTTAAATACAGAGCATCACCATAAAGTGAGATTTATTTGAAAGGGAGAAAAAAGTAAACATACTTTTAAAAATCCTGCCCAAAATAGGCCACCCTTAGATTTCTATACGTTATGTTTCTGGGAAAAATATGCTCTATTTTCAGTCTAATGTACTATTGGATACGTTTTGGATCACAGGGAAGTTTTGTAGGAGAGGGAAACTTGTACTGCACTAATTCTTTCATTATGTTAATTAGGGAGCTAAGTTACCAGTGGCTATTCTTACCTTCACCAGTATTGTCTGGTAAACGAAGGGACAGATTTGTAGACATTTGAAATTATTTGATCTTTTTTTTTCCTTAATAAAAACTTGATATTTCATTTTAACCTTGCCCTAACATCTCATTATTCTGAGACTTTTGAGGAATGTGTTACCAAGCAGCAGCAAACCACATATTTCTTCTGTATATTTCTTCACTACCAACTGAAAGAAAAAATTCTGAGAGATCTTTATGCTTGCCAGCCTGGATGCTGACAAAATATCTCAGTTGTTTCCATGTCATCATTTATTTATTTCCCTCTTAATAAAGTTCTACTAATAAAAAATAATACTCTCCGAACCCATATACATAGTATATACAGCTTAAGAACTTTTCTATTGTTTTATCTTGATTGTAATCTCAATCACAGAGATTTTAATAACTTCATTTAAGAGTTTCACAGTTTGACTGAATCTTTTGTTACAAAACAATCTATAGACACCTGACACACTGGTCTCTTCCATTTTTTGCTTATGTCTTGTACAGCCCTCTCACATGTTTGTATCTGACCAGTCCTTTACTTCAAATATTGTTTCCTTCATGAAGGCCTCCGTGATAGTTTGTGATCAGATATACTTCCTTTCTGTAAATTTTTAAAGCATTTTCACACTCTGATTAGTATTTTATTTGATAAAATGAATTTCCCTTATTTTTCTAAATGTAAACTAGGAGAAAAGGACTGAATACATCTATAGATTCATCTGTAAATTCTCTGTAGTGCCTACCTAGTTCATGGTCATGTATATAGAAGGTGCTCTATATATACTTATTAGATTAACTTGAAAATTTATAATATTTTGGGGAATCAATCAAATTAAATATTCTAAACTCACTGGTACTATTTTAAAGCTACTACTTAATATTTCTCATCTGTATCATTGGAGGTGATGTCCACAAAAATAATCATGCAGATCCATTCAAGTTGAGACAACAGGCATTTATTAGGCACATAGTAAACATAGGGTATTTGCATTTTTCAAAAGTGGGAATGTGGTAGAATGGAAAGCATCTTGGATTTGAAGTGGGATGACATGGGTTTAATTCTTAGCCTCTGGTTGCCAAGGGAAGCTTAGTCATTTGTCCTTTCTGGCCCTTAGTTTCTTCATTTGTAAATGGAAGGCGTTGGACTAGATGACCCCTAAGATCCCTTCTATTGCTAAACCTTTGATCGTATGAATATATATTAGTTCTTCTGTGTTTCCTTCTCTGTGGTCGTTTCCAAATCTATATTCTATGAGTCTTTAAATTTTTCAATGGGATATGAACTCTGCACTTCAAATCCCAATAGTACTTTTCTACCTCTCTCATAGAACTTGGCTTTATTCTGCCAATATTATATTTATTGGTACATATCTTATTGACCTAGAAAACTGTAAGTTACTTTATGGCAGAGGTTGTTATTCATCTATGCATATACCCACAGAGTCTAACATAGCCATCCTGAATATCATAGACCCTTATTAAGTATGTAGGAGTAGAAGTAAGAAATGGAGGGAAGAAGCATAGACTTTTGCTTATAAATCTTATCTTGGGAATAGTGGTATCTACTATTATAACTTTTTTTGTTAATTTTTCTTTTTTTTTAAACAAATGCTTTATTAACTTCTGTTTTACATCATTCATTTCCGCCAGATTTTGAGTTACAATCATTTCCCCCACCCCCCTGTTTTTTCCCTACCCACCCTCCCAGAATAGCAGTCCCGAAAGATATTGCTTCCTCCAATCTGCTCACTCCCATACCTTCTCCCATACCCCCTTCGACTTTTCCATTAGAGGAAGGTGAATCTTTGTGTCCCAATGCCTGCACATCTTATCTCCCAATTACAAGCAAAAGGGTATTAATAATAGTATTTATATATATTTGAAACATTTAATCTTAAGACCGCGAATTTCAGATCCATTTCCTTCCTCTCTTGTCATCCATTCCCTCTGGGGAGATAAGTAATTCAGTATATGTTGTACATGTCTAGCTATGCAAAACATTATCATAGTAGATATATTGTACAAGGCTGCTTATAATTCCCTCCCACTCATCCCACCTCACCACCTGGTCCATTCCCTACTTGATCCTGTCCCTTTTCACTGAATAATTGAGTTCTTAAGGTGATCAGCATCTTAGAGACCCAATCCAAGGAAAAATGACAATAACAAAAGCAAAGTCAACTGTCACAGTACAGTTGTACTTTCCCACAAATCAATCCTTAGTGCTACTTTTAGATAAGAAAATCTGGAACAGGGATGGAGATCCTGTAGACTCAAGGCCATATGTGACCCTCTAGGTCCTCAAATGTGGTTCTTTGAGTGAATCCCAATTTCCTGTGGACCATGTAACTAACCTAATGCATTGCTTATATTCTAAAGCGTCTTCTCCATTTACAATGGGCCTGACTCTGCTGCTGACTCACAAGATGGTTTTGCCCATCACCTCTCATCTCTGCCTCATTTTCTTCATCTGAAAAATAAGAGCATTGGAACAGATGATCTTTAACACCACTTTTAGTACTGACATTCTATGAATCTATGGAAATGTTCATGCTTCATTGCTCTTTCATGACCATTATTTTATTATTATAAAGCAGAGGAGAGAGGGTCATTTTTAAAATTGAAACTTGGGTATGTATTAACATGTCAGGCTATATCAGGATTTAAGGCTTTAAATAGATAAGTAGTTTGAACATGAATTAAGAGAGTAGTATCAAAATGATTTGACTTAAAGATGCTACCTCATGTTGCTAGCACCCAGAAGGGATAGAAACAAGTTCTCTGTAGAAGAGGGAGATAACAAATGTTCTTTGTAATTACATTTTTTAAAATAACGATGCCAAATCCATTAAAAAATTTTGGCGTACATTTTAATCTGTTGGTAATTCTTCTAGTAAGAGAAATTGCTTCCTGGTTATCCTCTAAATTTGGGGAAATTGTGTCATAGCATTGTCAAAGAAACAAGTCTGATCACAACATTCCCTCACTTGGAGATCTTTGGTGGAAATAGGCCAAGTTGTAAATTCTTTATTTGGCATTCACAGTGCCTCTGTAGTCTGGATTCTACATATCTTGTCAGCCTTAAACTATTCATCAAGAGTATTTTATGTATTAGCCATAAGGAATTGCTCACCAGTCTCCAATCTTGCCCTGCCCCATTTCTGTTCCATGTCTTTACATAGTCCATTGTACCACCTGGCTGAAATGAACTCTTTCCTCTTCTCTATGTAGTGAAATCCTGAATTAGTTTAAGACTCAACTTGGGTACCACCTCCTTCATGAAACCTTCCTTGATTGTACATCAAAAATCTATTCCTTCCTCTTCATCTTTCTTTAAGTGATCACACTTCTGTTCTGACCATATTCTCATTTGTCTTATGCCCTTATACATAATGTGTTATTGTTGCTTCCCTTTTTAAGGGGTTGGGGTAGAGACTAGACTTGTAGTTTCATTAATATGGAAAATTCCCCAAGACAAAAAAATTATTTCTATCAATGCAGAGCAGACTTGATTTTAATATGTAGTGTTAGAAAGCATCCTAGAACCCTGACAGATTAACTTCATCAGGGTCATGCAGCCAATAGGAGTGAGAAGTAGGGCTTGCATCTAAGTCTTCTTGACTGATATTAGCTCTCTGCCTCCTGCCTACACTGTCTTATTTCCTGACTGGAGTGTAAACTTTCTTGATAGTAAGACTTAGGCTGCTATATGCTTTTTAATTTTTTTGAATCCTTATTACTAAACACAGGACTTATATTTTGCATTTAATAATGTTTGTTGAATAGAACCAGATTGAAGTACTGTGAGCTTTTCCTACTTCTTAAATAGATTCTCAGGTTTTGAAAGGACAGGGGGGTCACAGTAAGAATTTTTTTAGTGACTCGAAGCTGGCTGTGTGAGTAATTTTCTGAAAAAGAGGAAAGATATTGATCTGGATATATTGGATCATAGAATGTCAATTCCAGAAGGGACCTTAAAGGTTTCTAGTCCAATCACTTTATAGCTGGATGAATCAGGGCCCAGTGGCTTCCTATTGCCTCTAGGATAAACTGTAAATTAATTTAGTTAGCTTTAGAAAGACTTCACAACTTGACCCTAACCTATCTTTCCAATTGCATTGGACTTTACTCCCCTTTCTGAACATTGTGACCCAGCAAATCTGGCTTTTTCTTTGTTCTTTGCACATGGTATGCCATCTCCTATCTCTGTGTCTTTGCACTGGCCTTTCCCATGGCTGGAATATAGCAACTTTCCTCATTTCTGCCTTGTAGAATCCCTCTCTTTCTTTAAAACACAGGTCAGGCACCATCTTCATGATGCTCTTTCTAGTACCACAACTACTAATTCACTATCTCCCAAACAATTTTGTATATAACTCTCTTGTATGTATTCTCTGTATTGTCATTATGTATGTACATATACATATATTAGTCTTCCCCCCTAAAATGTATGTCACATATAAATAGGAATTATTTGTTATTGTATTTGTAGCTTTAGAATTTAGTACTATGACTTGCATCTTGTTAATTGATTGACTGACTGATAAAGGTCACAAAGTTGGTTGTAGCAGAGTTGGGACTGCAACCAATGCTCTTTTTCTTTTAGGACACTAATAGACCATTGGCTTTGGAATTTAAATGAAGTGGGAAACCAAATCATTAAAAATTCAAAGATGGGGGTGGAGCCAAGATGGCAGAGTAGAAACAGCTCTTCCAAGCCTCTCTGCCCCCAGATTCTCCACAAACTATGTAAAAAAGGACTCTGAAAAACTTCTGGAGCCCCAGCACCCACAGAACGACACAGAGAAGCTAACTTCCCGCTGAGGACAGCCCAGCACCCTGCAGGAAGGACCAGCGCAGCGGTCTGGGAGCCGGCAGCGCGCAGAGCTCAGAGCGCAGGAGCCGAGCCGAGCCGAGCCCAGGTCCACATGAGGTTTTAGCCCCAGGGCGGCAGGGCCAGCAGCCAGCTGGAGGAACCCCAGAACACCAGCAGCCCTGGCGACTCCAGAATTATCAACATAGACATGCCTAGGACAAAGTAAGAGGTTAGTTTCCTATGGACTTTGGGACCTGTATTTGGGGAATGCGTCAGCTCCCTCCCCTGGGGGCTAGAAGCCCCTGAGGAGACACGCCATTTTGTAGTTTTCAGAGGCATTTCCGGCTCCCAGCCTACAAATCGTGGGGAGATCCAGCGATCAGTCTTGGGGGGTAATTGCTCTTGCTTTAACCTCCCTGGATCTGGATTGTGATCTAGGGTGGAAGTGGTGGGTGGGTTTACAGCTTGCCAGAAACGGAAGTTGCCCCCCACACGTTCGGGATGAAAATTCCTCTATCTGGCCTTAAAGCTATAGTGTGGCAACAAGCCCAAAAGTCAAGTAATTAAGTGGCAACATGCCAAGGCAAAGGAAACAGAAAAATGCAACCCTAGACTCCTATTTTGGGGGCATAGAGCGGGAAAAGGACTGTGAGGTCAGAAGTCCTGCTCCAAAAGCCCCAGGGAAAACATGAGTGGGTTGCAGGCCATAGAGGACCTTAAGAAGGACTTTAAAAATCAAATAAGAGAAGTGGAGGAAAAATTAGAAAGAGAAATGAGAAGGATGCAGGAAAAGTATGAAATGAGGGTCAACAGCCTGACTGAGGAAAACAACACCTTAAAAAATAGACTAACTCAAATGACAAAGGAGGCCCAAAAGGGCAATGAGGAGAAGAATGCCTTAAAAGTCGAATTTGCCAGATGGAAAAAGAATCTCAAAAGTTCACTGAGGAGATTCATTCCTTCAGAGTTACACTGGAGCAAATGGAAGCTAATGACTTTATGAGAAATCAAGATGCTGTTAAGCAGATCCAAACAAATGAAAGAGTAGAAGGTGATGTGAAATATCTCATGGGAAAAACCACTGACCTGGAAAATAGATCCAGGAGAGACAATTTAAAAATTATTGGACTACCTGAAAGCCATGATCAAAGAAAGAACCTAGAAATCACCCTTCAAGAAATTCTCAAGGAAAATTGCCCTGATGTTTTAGATCCAGAGGGCAAATAGAGGTTGAAAGAATCCACAGATCACCTCCTGAAAAAGATCCCAAAAAGAAAACTCCCAGGAATATTATAGCCAGGTTCCAGAATCCCCAGATCAAGGAGAAAATACTACAAGCAGCCAGAAAGAAACAATTTCAATATTGTGGAAACACAATCAGAATAGTCCAGGACCTGGCAGCTTCTACACTGAGGGATCAAAGGGCATGGAATATGATATTCCAGAGGGCAAAAGAACTGGGAATGAACCCACGGGTCACCTACCCAGCAAAACTGAGTATTTTGTTTCAAGGGAAAATAATGGTCATTCAGTGGAATAGAGGGCTTTCAAGCATTTTTGAGGAAAAAACCAGAATTGAATAGAAAATTTGACATCCAGACGCAAGAAGGAAGAGATGCCTGAGAAGGTAATCAGGTAAAAGAAATCAAAAGGAACTTATCAAAGTTGAACTATTTACATTCCTATATGGAAAAGCAATAACTGTGACTGATGATATCTTTCTCACTATGAAAATAATGGAAGAAGGGGTGTGGTCATATGAATACATATGTGAATGTGTGTGTATATGGTTACAGTTATATATGGATAGAGGGCATAGGTTGAATTTGTTGGGAAGGGAGAACACTCAAGGGATGAAATTATGAGGTGAGAGAGGAAAGTGGAAAGAGGAGATGGGGAGAGACAGGGTAGGGTAAACTATCCCATGTAGAAGAAGCAAGGGGAAGTGGTTGCAAAGGAGGGAGAGAATAAGGAAGGCTAAAAAGGCAAAACCACATTCAATTGAATTTGGTTCAGGGAGAAAATGACATACATACTAAATGGGATATCTCAAACTGCAGCAGGATAGGGGGAAGGGGGATGAGAGGAGGGATGATGGAAGGGAGGGCATCCTTGGGGTGAGGGGAGGTTGGAAGTACCCACTATAGAAGAGGGACAGGATCATGTAGGGAATGGACCAGGTGGGGGGTGGGATGAGTGGGAGGGAATTATAAGCAGCCTTGCACAATATATCTACTATGATAATGTTTTGCATAGCTAGACATGTAAAACATATACTGAATTACTTATCTCCCAAGAGGGAATGGGTGACAAGGGAGGAAGGAAATGGATCTGAAATTCGAGGTAGTAACATTAAATGTTTCAGATATATATAAATACTATTATTAATACTCTTTTGCTTTTAATTGGGAGATAAGATGTGCAGGCATTGGGACACAAAGATTCACCTTCCTCTAATGGAAAAGTCGATGGGGGTATGGGAGAAGGTATGGGAGAGAGCAGATTGGAGGAAGTGATATCTTGTGGGACTGCTATTCTGGGAGGTTGGGTAGGGGAATAATGGGGGGAAAATGATTGTAACTCAAAATCTGGCGGAAATGAATGATGTAAAACAGAAGTTAATAAAGTATTTAAAAAAAATTCAAAGATGTTCACTTAATTTATTCTGGAGGAGAAAGTCTATAGTAGGAAAAATTTGAAGGCCACTAAAGAGTAAGTTCTTCATGTGTTGATCTCTAGGGATGTTGGTTGATGATAAAAATATAAGGAGGACCTTGATTTTTTATTTCTCCTTATCTAATCAATAAAATGTTAATTATTCTGTTTTATATGTGTTAAGATGGATCATTGAAAGTATCAATGAAAAAAATAGGTTCCTGCTGAGCTTGGATAATGAATATTGACGTACTTTCACTAGGAAATTGATGAGTTGGAGGGGGAGTTGGGCAACTTAATAAATAATTGTCCCAAACATTTGTGTTGTAAGAACTGGCTATGATGAGGTAGAAAGGACATCAAAATATTATTGAAGTAAACATCACATTCTAAACTAGAGGGAGGAATGGATAAGTAATGGTGGAGTTGGAAGTCTGCCTCCCAGAGGATTCAGAACAAAATGATGCTTTTAGGGGAGAAAAGAATAGGACTGAGGCTTGAATCAAGAGTCATTAACTCCAAAACTTCTTACCCTGCTGTGTCTGATACATTAGAGTCAAGGAACATTATTGCAATTAAATGGGGCCAGAGTTCTTGATATAGATTGTAATTGAAAGAGGGGCTTTTCAGCATCTCTTCCTCCCTCCCTCTTTTTTTATTGTAACAGGAATAAGTCAGGAGATGGGGGGGTGGATGTGAACAAAGTTGTTTATATTTTCTTTGTCATTTATGGTCATATTTCCTGTTAATCTACATAGTTTGAAAAATGAGGGAAAACTTTCAAATGTTTTTTAAATAACTGCTTTCTAAGAATATCACAGACTTCAATCTTCAGTATTTGTAACTATCTTGTAGGGCATCTTTGTCAGGAGGTCTTTAAATAACTCCCCTATAAAACATACTGCCTGTCTCCCCTCTGACGGTTATAGTTTAACAGTCTATGATTACTTGTCAAATCTTGTTTTTAGCGTTAATGTAAAATGATACCACTTTTTTTCACTGTACAGCTCTCTAGGTGACTGAAAAGAATTCCTCTTCAGTCTGAGGTACCATAGGTAAAGACACATACAATTTTTATGTAGTCTCATAGGTCCTTAGAGCTGAATGGAACTCTCAGAAATCATTCAGTCCAATATCTGTGTGTGTTATAGAGGAAAGAGCATTAACTCCTGGCTCATAGAACCTGGGTTCAAATTCTTCGTCTCCTGCTCAGTACCTGTGAAGCAGTAATTAAATCTTCTGGGTGTTCTTTTTCTCTAAAGGGGATTTAGATTATATGACTTTTGAGTTCTCTTCCAGATCTCAATCTACAGTCTTGTAAACTAGCATTCTTCTCACTTTGTAGATGGAATTAAAACCCAAAATGGTTATGTCTTTCTGAGGGTCATCAGGAGAGTTAATGGCATATCTCAGGTCTATTGATACCCTGTCTTACATTTTTCTACTAAACCATACTGCCTGCTTCTTGTTCCTCAAGTTTTGACAAAATTATAATCTAGACTCCACTTTGGGGACCCACGGCCATGAGCACATTCCACCACAATGAGCCAAATCCACATTCACAAGTTTAATTAACTCATTGTGCCCACATAATTGCAATGGCTTCCTAAAGGTTAAAGAGAGACTATTTTCCCAGCAAGGTAAATATCCCCACTCCCCAAAATTGGTTGTCAATAAGAATGTAAAATTCATTTAGCCCTTGATGGTCAGCAATAAAGGAAACTTTGAAATGTCAACTCAATTTTTGAGACCCTGCAATTCACCTTAAAGAGAGATGTACGCATTTTCCCCTTGTTCCTCTCTTCGAGTAAGGGTTTAGATAGGAAATTAGAGAGGAAAGAGACAAGATGGGAAGGAAGGATTTTTTGGAATTAGAGATGTTAATAGTTTACAATGATTAGTCAATTCTGGAACTTTTCATGCTTCAAACTGGTGGTGAAACTCCTGGTTGATTTAGAAATGACAATGATATTTGGCATTTTAAGGTTTTTCCCCTCATTTCTTCCTTTTTATTTATAGAGGTATATATAGAAAAGTTTTGAGTGAAAATAGGCAAGAAATTTCAATTTAGCCTTTCTTTGAAGCACACAACATCACACCAGTGCTATAGGTGGTGAACAGTCCTTGCTACATGTATAAATTCATTTCAGCGCAAAGAATGGTTATTGGGCTTATAATGCACAGAAAGGATCTTGGGCTAAGTTCTTGGGGAGATATTAAAATAAAAAGAACAAGTTTCTGTCCTCAAGAGGTCAGGAAAGATGGGCCACACTCATAAAATAGTAACTAAAATTAGAAAAGCCCAGTTCCTGCCCTCAAGATCAAATAAGAAGAGGGGCGGCGGGGGGCGGAGCCAAGATGGCGGAGTAGAAAAAGCTCGTCCAAGCCTCTCTGCCCCCAGATTCCCCACAAACTATGTAAAAAAGGACTGTGAACAACTTTTGGAGCCTCAGCACCCACAGAACGACACAGAGAAGCTAACCTCCCGCTGAGGACAGCCCAGCAGCCCTGCAGGAAGGACCAGCGCAGCGGTCTGGGACCTGGCAGCGCGCAGAGCGCAGGAAGTGGAGCCGAGCAGAGCACAGGTCCCCGTGAGCCGAAGTTTTAGCCCCAGGGCGGCAGGGCCAGCAGCCAGCTGGAGGAACCCCAGAACACCAGGAGCTGTGGCAACTCTAGAATTATCAACATAGACATGCCTAGGGCAAAGTAAGAGGTTAGTGTCCTATGGACTTTGGGACCTGTATTTGGGGAATGCGTCAGCTCCCTCCGCTGGGAGCTAGAAGCCGCTGAGGAGACACGCCATTTTGTAGTTTTCAGAGGCATTTCTGGCTCCCAGCCTACAAATCGTGGGGAGATTCAGCGATCAGTCTTGGGGGGTAATCGCTCTTGCTTTAACCTCCCTGGATCTGGATTGTGATCTAGGGTGGAAGCTGTGGGTGGGATTACAGCTTACCAGAAACGGAAGTTGCCCCCCACACGTTTGGGACGAAAATTCCTCTAGCTGGCCTTAAAGCCATAGTGTGGCAACAAGCCCAAAAGTCAAGCAATTAAGGGGCAACATGCCAAGGCAAAGGAAACAGAAAAATGCAACCCTAGACTCCTATTATGGGGGCATAGACCAGGAAAAGGACTGTGAGGTCAGAAGTCCTGCTCCAAAAGCCCCAGGGGAAAACATGAGCGGGTTGCAGGCCATAGAGGACCTTAAGAAGGACTTTAAAAATCAAATAAGAGAAGTGGAGGAAAAATTAGAAAGAGAAATGAGAAGGATGCAGGAAAAGTATGAAATGAGGTCAACAGCCTGACTGAGGAAAACAACACCTTAAAAAATAGACTAGCTCAAATGGCAAAGGAGGCCCAAAAGGGCAATGAGGAGAAGAATGCCTTAAAAGTCGAATTTGCCAGATGGAAAAAGAATCTCAAAAGTTCACTGAGGAGATTCATTCCTTCAGAGTTAGACTGGAGCAAATGGAAGCTAATGACTTTATGAGAATCAAGATGCTGTTAAGCAGATCCAAACAAATGAAAGAATAGAAGGCAATGTGAAATATCTCATGGGAAAAACCACTGACCTGGAAAATAGATCCAGGAGAGACAATTTAAAAATTATTGGACTACCTGAAAGCCATGATCAAAGAAAGAACCTAGAAATCACCCTTCAAAAATTCTCAAGGAAAACTGCCCTGATGTTTTAGATCCAGAGGGCAAAATAGAGGTTGAAAGAATCCACTGATCACCTCCTGAAAAAGATCCCAAAAAGAAAACTCCCAGGAATATTATAGCCAGGTTCAAGAATCCCCAGATCAAGGAGAAAATACTACAAGCAGCCAGGAAGAAACAATTTCAATATTGTGGAAACACAATCAGAATAGCCCAGGACCTGGCAACTTCTACACTGAGGGATCGAAGGGCATGGAATATGATATTCCAGAGGGCAAAAGAACTGGGAATGAACCCAAGGGTCACCTACCCAGCAAAACTGAGTATTTTGTTTCAGGGAAAATATGGTCATTCAGTGGAATAGAGGACTTTCAAGCATTCTTGAGGGAAAAAACCAGAGTTGAATAGAAAATTTGACATCCAGACACAAGAAGCAAGAGATGCCTGAGAAGGTAATCAGGGAAAAGAAATCAAAAGGAACTTATCAAAGTTGAACTATTTACATTCCTATATGGAAAAGCAATAACTGTGACTGATGATATCTTTTCTCACTATGAAAATAATGGAAGAAGGGGTGTGGTCACATGAATACATATGTGAATGTGTGTGTATATGGTTACAGTTATATATGGATAGAGGGCATAGGTTGAATTTGTTGGGAAGGGAGACTACTCAAGGGATGAAATTATGAGGTGAGAGAGGAAAGTGGCAAGAGGAGATGGGGAGAGACATGGTAGGGTAAACTATCTCATGTAAGGGAAGTGGGTGCAAAGGAGGGGGAGAATAAGGAAGGCTAAAAAGGCGAAACCACATTCACATTGAATTTGGTTCAGGGAGAAAATGACATACATACTAAATGGGATATCTCAACCTGCAGCAGGATAGGGGGAAGGGGGATGAGAGGAGGGATGATGGATGGGAGGGCATCCTTGGGGTGAGGGAGGTTGGAAGTACCCACTATAGAAGAGGGACAGGATCATGTAGGGAATGGACCAGGTGGGGATGGGATGAGTGGGAGGGAATTATAAGCAGCCTTGTACAATATATCTACTATGATAATGTTTTGCATAGCTAGACATGTACAACATATACTGAATTACTTATCTCCCCAGAGGGAATGGGTGACAAGGGAGGAAGGAAATGGATCTGAAATTCGAGGTCGTAACATTAAATGTTTCAAATATTAAAAAAAAAAAATTAAATGTTTCATAAAATGTCCAGGCAGTGGGGCTCAGAGATTCACCTTGCCCTAATGGCAAAGTCGAAGGGGGTATGGGAGAAGATATGGGAGAGAGCAGATTGGATGAGGGGATATCTAATGGGACTGCTATTCTGGGGTGGTGGGTAGAGAAAAATGAGGGAAAAATGTAACTCATAATCTGGTGGAAATGAATGATGTAAACCAGAAGTTAATAAAGCATTTGTTTAATTAAAAAAAAATAAAAGAGAAAAAAAAATTATTCACAAAAAAAAAAAAAAAAAAAAAAAAGAAGAGGGGCGGCTAGGTGGCGCAGTGAGTAGAGTGTCGGCCCTGGAGTCAGAAGGACCTGAGTTCGGATCTGACCTCAGACACTTAATGCACACACAAAGAAAAACCTAGCTGTGTGACCTTGGGCAAGTTACTTAACCCCAATTGCCCTCCAAAAGGCAAAAAAAAAAAAAGAAGAAAAAAAAAAGATCAAATAAGAAGATACACACTCACACCAGTGACTATTGCAGAACAGAATTTTAGAGGTGTAGAAGTGAGGTAAGCAAAATGTGATGGGACCATCATACAGATTATTTGGAAATAGCTTTGCAGAATCCAATCAAAATTCCTTTTAAATTAATATTTGTTGAGAAACTATACTGGCAGGAACAATAGCCTGCTCAGACCTTGCAAATATCCAGAAAATTTAAACAATTATGCTGTTTTGAAGGGCTCTTCTGGAAAATGGGCAATCTAGATCAACCCTTTTAAAAGTATCTATCTAGGGTGGAGCCAAGTTGGCAGAGTAGAAACAGGAAGTCACCTCAGCTCTGGCTCCAACCACCTCCTATACCTGTAAAATATGACTCTAAACAAATTTTAGAGCTACAGAACCCACAAAGTGACAGAGAGAAACAAATATCCCTCTGAAGGCAGCCTGGCAGGCTGAGAGGAAGGATCTATCACACCAAGTTCAGAGCCAAGCACAATCCTGCATCAGTCAAATTGACCAAGACTTGGAGCCCAGAAGAGCCGGAACAGACTTCAGGAGAGTGAATCACCAGCAGATTTGGCAGTTTCCAGACTTCTTAACCTATAAACCCCAAAGAGAAAGTAAAATGTCAATGGGGAACTCTGTTGGAAACAGGCGATGGAAGAGCTGGATCCAGCCCCTGCCACTGGGGTGAGAGGTGGCAGAGACACAGCAGCTGCAGCTGCTGCCTTAAGGCTGCCTCTGGAAGTTGTGGTCTGCAGATCATAGGGGGACCAAGGGACCATTCAGGGGGTAATCCCTCTTTCTTGACCTGCTTGGATCTAGATCACAATCTTGGGTGGTGGTACTGGGGTGTGTGGCAGTGTGCCAGAGCTTGGAATGTCTGTAGAGAGGGGACCCTTCTCAGACCTCTGACAAAATTTGTGAAAACCCCAGTGACTTGGGACATAGCTCTCTCCTTTCTGGAAGCAGAGTTCTACCATGGCAAAGAGCTCAAAAGTCAAGTAATTGCCTGGAAAGATGAAAAAGCAGAGAAAGCAATATCATACCAAAGAATCCTTTTTAGGAGACAAAAAGGATTAAAACATGGAACCAGAAGATGACAACAAAGTCAAAACTACTGCATCAAAAGCTTTCAAGAAAAATATGAAATGGTTACAGGCCATGTAGAAGCTCAAGAAGGATTTTGAAAATCAAGTAAGATATGTGGAGGAAAAAATTGGGAAGGAAATGAGAATGATGCAAGAAAATCATGAAATGTGAGTCAGCAGCCTACTAAAGGAGACCCCAAAGTATACTGAAGAAAATATCCTTTAAAAATAGACTAATTTAAATGATTAAAGAGGCCCAAAAAGCCAATAACGAGGAGAATGCCTTAAAAAGTCGAATTGCCCAGATGGAAAAGGAATTTCAAAAACTCACTGAAGAGAATTACTTCAAAGTTAGATTAGAGCAAATGGAAGCTAATGACTTTATGAGAAATCAAGATATTATAAAATGGATCCAAACAAAAGAAAAAACATAAGGCAACATGAAAATATCTTATTGGAAAAACCACTGACTTGGAAAATAGATCCAGGAGAGATAATTTTAAAAATTATTAGACTATCAAAAAACCATGATCAAAAAAAAAGAGTCTAGAAATCATCTTTCAAGAAATTCTCAAAGAAAATTGCCCTGATATTCCAGAACCAGAAGGCAAAATAGAAATGGAAAGAATTGACCAATCACCTCTTGAAAAGGATCCCAAAAAGAAAAGTCCTAGGAATATCATAGTCAAAATTCCATAGTTCTCAGATCAAGGAGAAAATCTTACAAGGTGCCAGAAAGAAACAAGTTGAGTATTGTGGAAACATAATCAGGATAACACAAGATCTAGCAGCTTCTACACTAAGTGATCGAAGGGCTTGGTATAGGATATTCTGGAAGTCAAAGGATCTAGGATTAAAACCAAGAATCACCTATCCAGCAAAACTGAGTATAATACTTCAGGGGAAAATATGGTCATTCAGTGAAATAGAGGACTTTCAAGCATTCTTGATGAAAAAACCAGAGTTTAATAGAAATTTTGACTTTCAAACACAAGAAGCAAGAGAAGCATGAGAAGGTTAACAGGGAAAAGAAATCATAAGGAACTTATTAAACTTGAACTATTTTCTTGTTTTTGTTTTTGTTTTTTTGCTTTTTAGAGGGCAATTGGGGTTAAGTAACTTGCCCAACTTCACACAGCTAGGTTTTTGTTTGTGTGTGCATTAAGTATCTGAAGCCGGATCTGAACTCAGGTCCTTCTGACTCCAGGGCCAAAGCTCTACTCACTGCGCCACCTAGCTGCCCCTAAAGTTGAACTATTTTCATTCCTAGATGGAATAAAGATAATTGTGACTCATGAGACTTTTCTCAATATTAGGATATTTGAAGGGAATATATATATATATATATATATATATATATATATATATATACATATATATATAAGTATACACACACATATATATGTGTGTGTGTATACATATATGTGTATAGAGGAGGTTGTATGTGTGTATAAATGCATATGTGAGTGTGTGTATATGTGTATACATGAAAACATAGACAGAAGGAACAGGATCAGTTGAATAGGAAGGGATGATATCTAAAAAATAAAATTAAGAGGTGAGAGAGGAATATGAGCGAAGGAGAAATGCAGATAGATTAGGATAAATTATCTCATTTAAAAGAGGCAAGAGCGGGGCGGAGCCAAGATGGCGGAGAAGAAAGAGCTCTTCCAAGCCTCTCTGCCCCCAGATTCTCCACAAACTATGTAAAAAAGGACTCTGAAAAACTTCTGGAGCCCCAGCACCCACAGAACGACACAGAGAAGCTAACCTCCCGCTGAGGACAGCCCAGCACCCTGCAGGAAGGACCAGCGCAGTGGTCTGGGAGCCGGCAGCGCGCAGAGCGCAGGAGTCGAGCCGAGCCCAGGTCCACGTGAGCTGAGGTTTTAGCCCCAGGGCGGCAGGGCCAGCAGCCGGCTGGAGGAACCGCAGAACACCAGGAACTGTGGAGATTCCAGAATTATCAACATAGACATGCCTAGGAAAAAGTAAGAGGTTAGTGTCCTATGGACTTTGGGACCTGTATTTGGGGAATGCGTCAGCTCCCTCCCCTGGGGGCTAGAAGCCGCTGAGGAGACACGCCATTTTGTAGTTTTCAGAGGCATTTCCGGCTCCCAGCCTACAAATCGTGGGGAGATCCAGCGATCAGTCTTGGGGGGTAATCGCTCTTGCTTTAACCTCCCTGGATCTGGATTGTGATCTAGGGTGGAAGTTGTGGGTGGGTTTACAGCTTGCCAGAAACGGAAGTTGCCCCCCACACGTTCGGGACGAAAATTCCTCTATCTGGCCTTAAAGCCATAGTGTGGCAACAAGCCCAAAAGTCAAGCAATTAAGTGGCAACATGCCAAGGCAAAGGAAACAGAAAAATGCAACCCTAGACTCCTATTTTGGGGGCATAGAGCGGGAAAAGGACTGTGAGGTCAGAAGTCCTGCTCCAAAAGCCCCAGGGGAAAACATGAGTGGGTTGCAGGCCATAGAGGACCTTAAGAAGGACTTTAAAAATCAAATAAGAGAAGTGGAGGAAAAATTGGAAAGAGAAATGAGAAGGATGCAGGCAAAGTATGAAATGAGGGTCAACAGCCTGACTGAGGAAAACAACACCTTAAAAAATAGACTAACTCAAATGGCAAAGGAGGCCCAAAAGGGCAATGAGGAGAAGAATGCCTTAAAAAGTCGAATTTGCCAGATGGAAAAAGAATCTCAAAAGTTCACTGAGGAGATTCATTCCTTCAGAGTTAGACTGGAGCAAATGGAAGCTAATGACTTTATGAGAAATCAAGATGCTGTTAAGCAGATCCAAACAAATGAAAGATTAGAAGGCAATGTGAAATATCTCATGGGAAAAACCACTGACCTGAGAATAGATCCAGGAGAGACAATTTAAAAATTATTGGACTACCTGAAAGCCATGATCAAGGAAGGAACCTAGAAATCACCCTTCAAGAAATTCTCAAGGAAAACTGCCCTGATGTTTTAGATCCAGAGGGCAAAATAGAGGTTGAAAGAATCCACCGATCACCTCCTGAAAAAGATCCCAAAAAGAAAACTCCCAGAAATATTATAGCCAGGTTCCAGAATCCCAAGATCAAGGAGAAAATACTACAAGCGGCCAGGAAGAAACAATTTCAATATTGTGGAAACACAATCAGAATAGCCCAGGACCTGGCAGCTTCTACACTGAGGGATCGAAGGGCATGGAATATGATATTCCAGAGGGCAAAAGAACTGGGAATGAACCCAAGGGTCACCTACCCAGCAAAACTGAGTATTTTGTTTCAGGGGAAAATATGGTCATTCAGTGGAATAGAGGACTTTCAAGCATTCTTGAGGAAAAAACCAGAATTGAATAGAAAATTTGACATCCAGACACAAGAAGGAAGAGATGCCTGAGAAGGTAATCAGGGAAAGAAATCAAAAGGAACTTATCAAAGTTGAACTATTTACATTCCTATATGGAAAAGCAATAACTGTGAGTGATGATATCTTTCTCACTATGAAAATAATGGAAGAAGGGTGTGTGGTCATATGAATACATATGTGAATGTGTGTGTATATGGATAGAGGGCATAGGTTGAATTTGTTGGGAAGGGAGACTACTCAAGGGATGAAATTATGAGGTGAGAGAGGAAAGTGGCAAGAGGAGATGGGGAGAGACATGGTAGGGTAAACTATCTCATGTAGGGGAAGTGGGTGCAAAGGAGGGGGAGAATAAGGAAGGCTAAAAAGGCAAAACCACATTCACATTGAATTTGGTTCAGGGAGAAAATGACATACATACTAAATGGGATATCTCAACCTGCAGCAGGATAGGGGGAAGGGGGATGAGAGGAGGGATGATGGATGGGAGGGCATCCTTGGGGTGAGGGGAGGTTGGAAGTACCCACTATAGAAGAGGGACAGGATCATGTAGGGAATGGACCAGGTGGGGGGTGGGATGAGTGGGAGGGAATTATAAGCAGCCTTGTACAATATATCTACTATGATAATGTTTTGCATAGCTAGACATGTACAACATATACTGAATTACTTATATCCCAAGAGGGAATGGGTGACAAGGGAGGAAGGAAATGGATCTGAAATTCGAGGTCTTAACATTAAATGTTTCAAATATATATAAATACTATTATTAATACTCTTTTGCTTATAATTGGGAGATAAGATGTGCAGGCATTGGGACACAAAGATTCACCTTCCTCTAATGGAAAAGTCGATGGGGGTATGGGAGAAGGTATGGGAGAGAGCAGATTGGAGGAAGCGATATCTTGTGGGACTGCTATTCTGGGAGGTTGGGTAGGGGAATAATGGGGGGAAAATGATTGTAACTCAAAATCTGGTGGAAATGAATGATGTAAAACAGAAGTTAATAAAGTATTTGTTTTAAAAAAAAATAAAAGAGGCAAGAGAAAACTGTTATAATGGAGGGGAAGAGCAGGAAGGTGAAAGGGAATGGGTCAACTTTACTCTGATTGAATTTAGCTTAAGGAGGGAATAACATATACACCCATTTGGGTATCTTACCCTACAGGAAAGTAGGGAGGAACCGGATAATATGGGGAATGATAGAAGGGAGGGCAGATTGGGGGAGCGGGTAGTTAGAAGCAAAAACTTTTGAAAAGGGACAGGCTCAAAGCAGAAAATAGAATAAGTGTGGGGCAGGATAGGATGGAGGTATTTCGTTAGTCTTTCACGATATAACTACTACGGAAATGTTTGGCATAACTACACATGTACAACCTATATTGAATTGCTTATATTCCCAGTAAGGGTGGGTGAGGAGGGAAGAAAGGAAAGAATCTGGAAATAAAATTTTTAAAAAGAAATGTTAAAAAAATTGTTTTTCACATGCAACTGGGAAATAAGATATACATACAGTGGGATATAGAAATCTGTCTTGCCGTACAAGAAAGTTGGGGTAGGGATAGGAGAGGATATAAGAGAGAGTAGATTGGGGAAAGGGGTATTCAGTAGGCTCAGTATCTTCCGGGTGGTGAGTAGGGGAAAGACAGGGAGAAAATTTGTAGCTCAAAATCTTGTAGAAATGAATGTTGAAAACTAAAAATAAATTTTAAAAAAGTATCTATCTGTTTATCTAAATAAATAAGTAAAGGAATGGCAGTAACTCATAGTTCCCCCAGTGTTTGCAGTCATTATCTTTTTGTCTAGAGAGATACCCATTAAAAATATGACTCAGGGGCTACAGGAAATTACTCCATTGTTCCTTGAGCAAAGGACTTTGAAAGAAAAGCTTAAATCCTTTGGGCAGCAATACTGGGTGAATGAGGATGTTGGAGGTGAACCACTGTTTACAAAGAAACTAGAAGTTTTGATTAACCAAGGAATCAGGAGTGGCTAAATTAATACATCTCCCCTGAAAATGTAGTAAAATGGCTTCTCTATCTGCTTCTCCTGAATGATTTCTAAGTCTCCATGTTTTTGTTTGTTTCAAGTTCTGCAGCCTTATCTGAAGGGATAAGGTGGGGCAGATCAAGGGAAGGGGAGAGAGGTAGGGGAGGAAATGAATTGTGAAACTCTGAAACTTCAGCTGATTTTATTTTTTTTTCCTTCTGAAGCCCGGTAAGGGCGGGGGGGGGGGGGTAAGTAAAAAACACGGGGAAATGAGGAGAGAAGTCAGGGATGGAGGAGAATAGCAGATCCTACAGCTCCAAACAGATTTCAAGAAAGGTACCCGTCATTTGGCTCCATCTGTCACATTAATTCTGATCAGATAGGAGCATCCTGAATAGAGAGCAGGTGTCAGATATAAGTGAATGTTTTGTGGGTTTGTTTTCCTTTTGGGTCTTTGTCATCTTTTCAGGGTTACACATCTGAAAATAATGCACAATGGAATTATGGAAAGATATTCCTATAGGGGAGATTTAAAGCCTTTTTTAGGAGACTGTTTTACTGGTATATAAGATGAAACGATTTCCTCATTGCAACTTTTTTCATTCTAAGACTGCAAATGGCGAAACTTAGGGCCTCCAAAAGTCTTATATTTTTTCTCGATGCATTAATATAAATAATAGAGGTACTTTGGTATGTTGGCCTGAAAACTGGGGAAAAACAAAACAAAACAAAAAAAGGACATGCCACCTGACTTTTAATCTTGGCTCTTTCAGTAACTATGATACCTTGGGCAAGTCACTTATCATTACTTGGCCTAGTTTTCCCATCTGAAAAATGATGTTGGTTAATTAGATATACTTTAAAGACTTTTCAAATTCTAGCATTTATAGCATAATTGACTTAAATTTGGAAGGGACTTTAGATAATCTCCATTATGAGGTGAGATCCTTGAGATCCAGAGAGGTCAAGGGACTTGCCCAGGGTCACACAGCTACTGAGGTGGACATTGAAGCAAGGTCCTTCTGAGTATAGTTCAATACTCTGTATCAGGTATCTTTTTTGCTCCTTGATCTCTACTTAGATCTAAAGCTGTCATTGTTCAAATGATTTGAACAATAGTTATTTTGATCATATCAGACAATGTTGCCTTAATTTTCTGATATGTTCCTTAGACAATTCAGCTAATGACCTATATGAAACTGGTGCTATTTAAGTAGTAGCATAGGTGTCTTTCTGAATTAAGTTCATTGGTCTGGGAGGCTACAGGTACTCTTAATGGTCAGCTAGCCCACCCACTCTTTTTCCTAATGAGGACCCAATTTATTCCAGGTCATGAAACTAGTGTGTGGCCAAGCTCTGCTTCAAAGTTTTCTGACTACAAATTTGGTGTCTTCTTCAGTGAGCTAGAGGTATAATATAAAGTGTATATATATATATATATATATATATATATATATATATATATATATATATACAAAAAACTGGAATTCTATTCAGCTTGTATAAGAATGTAGCTCTTTTTTTTTCTGAACTGTTACTCTTCAGTGATATAAAGCATCTCTTCCCTTAAAAACTTTAAAAGGCAAGAAGGGAACATTGGAATGATTCGCTTTAGTTTGTTATAGTTAAAAGACTATTAAAATTTTGTTGAAATTTGGCCTTGAGTGTGTTCCAAGAATATTTTCCAAGAATTTTAACAACATATAAGGGTATTGAGGAAATTATTCATGCCAAATAAAGCTTTTCTTTTTTTTTTCTCTGTGAATAATTTTTTTATTAACTTCTGTTTTACATCATTCATTTCCGCCAGATTTTGAGTTACAATCATTTTCCCCCCATTATTCCCCTACCCAACCTCCCAGAATAGCAGTCCCACAAGATATCGCTTCCTCCAATCTGCTCTCTCCCATACCTTCTCCCATACCCCCATCGACTTTTCCATTAGAGGAAGATGAATCTTTGTGTCCCAATGCCTGCACATCTTATCTCCCAATTATAGGCAAAAGAGTATTAATAATAGTATTTATATATATATTTGAAACATTTAATGTTACGACCTCGAATTTCAGATCCATTTCCTTCCTCCCTTGTCACCCATTCCTTCTTGGGAGATAAGTAATTCAGTATCTGTTGTACATGTCTAGCTATGCAAAACATTATCATGGTAGATATATTGTACAAGGCTGCTTATAATTCCCTCCCACTCATCCCACCCCCCACCTGGTCCATTCCCTACATGATCCTGTCCCTCTTCTATAGTGGGTACTTCCAACCTCCCCTCACCCCAAGGATGCCCTCCCATCCATCATCCCTCCTCTCATCCCCCTTCCCCCTATCCTGCTGCAGGTTGAGATATCCCATTTAGTATGTATGTCATTTTCTCCCTGAACCAAATTCAATGTGAATGTGGTTTTGCCTTTTTAGCCTTCCTTATTCTCCCCCTCCTTTGCAACCACTTCCCCTATATGAGATAGTTTACCCTACCATGTCTCTCCCCATCTCCTCTTGCCACTTTCCTCTCTCACCTCATAATTTCATCCCTTGAGTATTCTCCCTTCCCAACAAATTCAACCTATACCCTCTATCCATATATAACTGTAACCATGTACACACACATTCGCATATGTATTCATATGACCACACCCCCTTCTTCCATTATTTTCATAGTGAGAAAGATATCATCAGTCACAGTTATTGCTTTTCCATATAGGAATGTAAATAGTTCAACTTTGATAAGTTCCTTTTGATTTCTTTTCCCTGATTACCTCTCAGGCATCTCTTCCTTCTTGTGTCTGGATGTCAAATTTTCTATTCAACTCTGTTTTTTTTCCTCAAGAATGCTTGAAAGTCCTCTATTCCACTGAATGACCATATTTTCCCCTGAAACAAAATACTCAGTTTTGCTGGGTAGGTGACCCTTGGGTTCATTCCCAGTTCTTTTTGCCCTCTGGAATATCATATTCCATGCCCTTCGATCCCTCAGTGTAGAAGCTGCCAGGTCCTGGGCTATTCTGATTGTGTTTCCACAATATTGAAATTGTTTCTTCCTGGCTGCTTGGAGTATTTTCTCCTTGATCTGGGGATTCTGGAACCTGGCTGTAATATTCCTGGGAGTTTTCTTTTTGGGATCTTTTTCAGGAGGTGATCGGTAGATTCTTTCAATCTCTATTTTGCCCTCTGGATCTAAAACATCAGGGCAGTTTTCCTTGAGAATTTCTTAAAGGGTGATTTCTAGGTTCTTTCTTTGATCATGGCTTTCAGGTAGTCCAATAATTTTTAAATTGTCTCTCCTGGATCTATTTTCCAGGTCAGTGGTTTTTCCCATGAGATATTTCACATTGCCTTCTTATCTTTCGTTTGTTTGGATCTGCTTAACAGCATCTTGATTTCTCATAAAGTCATTAGCTTCCATTTGCTCCAGTCTAACTCTGAAGGAATGAATCTCCTCAGTGAACTTTTGAGATTCTTTTTCCATCTGGCAAATTCGACTTTTTAAGGCATTCTTCTCCTCATTGCCCTTTTGGGCCTCCTTTGCCATTTGAGCTAGTCTATTTTTTAAGGTGTTGTTTTCCTCAGTCAGGCTGTTGACCCTCATTTCATACTTTTCCTGCATCCTTCTCATTTCTCTTTCCAATTTTTCCTCCACTTCTCTTATTTGATTTTAAAGTCCTTCTTAAGGTCCTCTATGGCCTGCAACCCACTCATGTTTTCCCCTGGGGCTTTTGGAGCAGGACTTCTGACCTCACAGTCCTTTTCCCGCTCTATGCCCCCAAAATAGAGTCTAGGGTTGCATTTTTCTGTTTCCTTTGCCTTGGCATGTTGCCACTTAATTGCTTGACTTTTGGGCTTGTTGCCACACTATGGCTTTAAGGCCAGCTAGAGGAATTTTCGTCCCGAAAGTGTGGGGGGCAACTTCTGTTTCTGGCAAGCTGTAAACCCACCCACAACTTCCACCCTAGATCACAATCCAGATCCAGGGTGCTTAAAGCAAGAGCGATTACCCCCCAAGACTGATCGCTGGATCTCCCCACGATTTGTAGGCTGGGAGCCGGAAATGCCTCTGAAAACTACAAAATGGAGTGTCTCCTCAGTGGTTTCTGCCCCCCAGGGGAGGGAGCTGACGCATTCCCCAAATACAGGTCCCAAAGTCCATAGGACACACCTCTTACTTTGTCCTAGGCATGTCTATGTTGATAATTCTAGAGTCGCCACAGCTCCTGGTGTTCTGGGGTTCCTCCAGCTGGCTGCTGGCCCTGCCGCCCTGGAGCTAAAACCTCGGCTTATGCGGACCTAGGCTTGGCTTGGCTCGGCTCTTGCGCTCTGTGCTCTGCCCGCTGCCGGCTTCCAGACCACTGCGCTGGTCCTTCCTGCAGGGCTGCTGGGCTGTCCTCAGCGGGAGGTTAGCTTCTCTGTGTCGTTCTGTGGGTGCTGGGGCTCCAGAAGTTGTTCAGAGTCCTTTTTTACATAGTTTGTGGGGAATCTGGGGCCAGAGAGGCTTGGACGAGCTGTTTCTACTCCGCCATCTTGGCTCCGCCCCCCCAAATAAAGCTTTTCTTTAGGAATCCAGATGATAGCAGCAAAAACCATTGAGAAAACTCTTTTCTTTGAATTATCTGGATAGTTTACTTAATTCTCAAGTTCCTTGGTGACTTATAATTTGTGGATATTTCCCTAGTAGCAAAATGGATTTTGTCCCTTGGACCATTGTGGTAAATATGCGTTAGTGAATTTCTCTGGGTTTGAGAATACCTCCCATCACACACACACACACACACACACACACACACACACACACACACACACACACAGAGCTCACCAAGAGGCTTATTTTTACCTCCTAAAATTCAGAGGAGATAAGCTGTTTCAATGGAATTTCCTTAATTTTGAAAAGAAAAAAAAATAGAAGAAAATATTGAGTTTAATTGGAGAAAAAAACAAAGAACCTACAAAGAAAAAGACTAAATTCAGTCCCTTTTTGTCCCCAAAATAGGAGTTTAATGTTTGGTTGCTCTGTTTGCTTTGCTTCCTTTGTCTGCTCATGTTGCCACTCATTACTTGACTTTTGGGATTTTTGCCACAGTAGGACTCTGTTACCAGACAGGGGAGCTTCGTACCAAATATTGGGGTTTTCTCATCTGCTGAAGGTATTAGTTGGGTGGCCTCTCTGAACCCTCCACATTCTCTGGCAAGCTGGTCACACACCCCAGGACCTTCACCCTAGACCGCAATCCAGCTCCAAGCAGGTTAAAGCAAAATTAATTACCCCTCAGACTGGTGGCTTGGCCATCCTACAATCTGTAGGCCAGGAGCTGAAATAGCCATGTAGCTGTGGCTGCAGGGCCACGCCATGCCTCAGCCCCTTCTCACCCTTTGAGCAAAATCCAATGCACTCCCAAACTAGTGGATGCCAAAGTCCATACTGCATTGACCTCTCACTTTGTCCTTGGCATTCATCAGTTGATAATTCTGGAAACTGCCACAGCTTCTGGTGATCTGAAGTCCCTCCAGCCAGTAGCTGGTCAGCCCTCTACAACCTTGGCTGGCATGGGGCTGGGCTCAGTTTCCAGAGTGCTGTGCTGGCCTCTTCCTGCTGGTCTGCCGGGCTGTCCTCATTGGTATGTTAGCTTCTCTGTGTCATTTTGTGGGTTCTGTAGCTCCAGCGTTTGTTCAGAGTCCCCTTTCACATGAATTTGGGGAGGGGGAAGCTGGAGCTCCGTGGAAGTCCTGTTTCTACTCAGCCATCTTGACTCGACCCCCCATACTTGTATTTAAAAGAAAAATATTAATAACTATTTCAATTCTATTGGCCTTACTTGTAATTTAATGTCTCTTTATGCTCATAAGAACATTATTCTGAGAAGAGTTGCAAAGGGTTTACCAGATTGCCAATGGAGTCTCTGATTCCTAAAATGTAAATAACCCAAGGACTATGGCTTGGGTATGATTTTAGGGTATCATAATGGAATGGAAAGTCCTATAGTACCAGCCAATAGTATCATAAATCATCAGCAAAATGATACCTTTTATGGAGTGATTGGATAAGATGGCAGTATTTTTGAAGCATTGGCAGTAATTTCTTCTATGTACATGACCATATGCTAGGAGTTTTTAACTAGGAAACATAAGAACCATATGACATGATTTCTGCTCTGAGGAGCCTTGTCTTTTGGGTACCTCAGAAGTTTAGTGATAGAGCTACAGCATTTTAGAGTGAGAAAAATTCTTAGGGATTATCTAGTCCAACCCCTTCAATGGATATAAGAAGAAACTTCTACTTAATTAAGGTAAGTGCTTTCCCTAAGACCTTATGGGAAATGAGATATAGGAAGAAAATGAATCAAGTTATCTTGATGAAATATTTAGTTCTGAATCCTCCAAGCCTGAGAATAAAGGCAGCACAACTTAGCAGTGAAAATATGCTTAGAGCCTTTCTAGTTGAACTCCCTCATTTTACAGATGAGGAAACTGAGGGCCAAGGAGATGGAGTAAAATGACTTTTCCTAGATCACAAAGAAAGTAAATAACAAAGCTGGAATGCAAACCTAGTCCTCTGGACTACTGACTGCCTCTATTCTCTAAAGAAATAGATGTCCTGGGCTGGATGTCCATGTTAACATTTGAACTTTCCTACTTTCAGGTTTTAGGTTACAAAGAGATGCAGGGGATGCCTCTAAATCCTTTGGAATCTTAGACTCCATGGTGCAACTTAGTCTTTTTTCATTAGAACTCTCTTCATCAGAATAATAGCAAAGCATTTCAGCCATCCACTTGAAGACCTTACTCTTTTATTTATGACCTGGCTGTCATTTTAATCTTCTCTGGTTAGCTTTTCATCCATTTGGTATTGGTGTGAAGTACTCATCACACCATTTTAGATTGGACCTATGTAAATGAGATGGTAACCTGTATATATTTTCTTCTAGAGGCAGGAAGCCTGTGCATGGACTCAAATGATCTAAGCTCTCTTCTGTTCATCTGAGCTTCAAAGTCCATAAGCTTTTGTTTTCCTGCAGTGTTAATCTTCTGCAATTCCGATTCATTTCCTATTCTCCTGCAAATGCCTGCCCCAAATACCCTTTTGCGAATAATAATGCAATTCAAGTGACATCTCATCAGAATATTCTGCTGGTAATTGATCTGATATTTGAAGGAGTTTTTCTTTATCTTTGAGGATGCTTTGTGCTGATGATCCTCTGCCTGTCTGTCTGGGCTAAGCAGGAGAAATGGAAATATTAGCTAAGGATGACAGCAGATTAAAAATAAGAAATTAGATAGAATGCAAACTACTGTTCCACTTTAATTTGTTCCTTTTCAAAAGATTTTTATCATTTAAGACTACAAATAAAACTTGCATATGTAATTATACAAATTATACACAGTGAGTCTGCCTCTGAGTTGTTTCCTCTTTATAAATTGGGTTGGTTACAATTGTCTTGGCCTTATGGCACAAGGAATTTAAAATAGGACTTATATAAGCTCTACATATGGAATGTGCGCTGATACATGGTCTGTTACTGGGCTGTACTCAATGTTTTTCCATTTTGGAAGGACCTGCCAGAGTTTGTGCTTCACCTATACAGTATTTGAGAAGGAGGGAGAGAGACAGTGTGGTATGATGAATAAAACACTGAACTTGAAGTTTAGAAGAGTTGGGTTTGAGTCCTGCTCCCCACTAGCTATTTGATTATAAATAAGCCACTTAACTTTTCTTGGTCTCAGTTTCCTAATCTGTGAAATGAAAGAGTTGATCTTGACCTCTGAGTTTCCTTTTATCTTTAAATCTGCATAACCTTGTGATTCCCTACTCAGTCACCCATAGAGTCTCTTCAAGTTCTAATCCATTCTAGGCCATAGTGAAGTATCAGGAAGGCTTTATAGGTGTGGTCCAGGCTCTATACATTGCCATAGTTATTATCTACATTTCTATTTCAATTTAAGATTTATGTAGGATTTTAAATAAAGTCATTAGATTCAAACATTTAATGTAAGTAGATATCAGAAGTATGGCTAATCCAATTATTATCCCAGTTTTACAACTGAGAAAACTAAAATTTAGAAAGATATGTGATGCAGCAGGAAGAGCTTTGGATTTAGAGGACCTGAGTTCAAACCCTAACTCTTCCTCTTAATGGCTGGGTGACTTTAGACAAATCATTTATCTTCTCTAGGCCCAGTCTCTTCATCTATAAAATGAGGGGAGCTGAGTTAGGTGAGCTCTCAGGCCCCTTCCAGCTCCAATTACCTATAGTCACACAATTAGTAAGTGCAGATTTTCATTCTTTGGATTTCAAATTCAATGATCTTTTCAGCATACTATAGGACACCACTAGAAGTCTGACTGAGATTCATGCCAGAAAATGGGTTTCTTTGATCTAGCTCTGAATTAACTTGAATTAACCATTTTCACATTGGAATTTGGTTTTCCCATCTGCAAAATGCAGCAAATAGTACCTTCTCTATAGTACTGTTGTGATATTAAAAAGTTAATATGTGTAGGAAAGTGATCTCTACCTGCAGAACACTATATAAACGTGAACCATTGTTATTCCTTGTTTTATAAAGCTATATTGATTTTTTCCACTGTTTATATCCTTAAAAACTTAAATGTCAATGTTTTTCTAATTGAATTCCCACCCCTAGGAGAGAGGAGACTGTCAAATCTCAAAAAAAACAAAACAAAACAAAACAAACCAAAAACCAAACTATTCTTTCATATGGTTGTGGCAAACTGTAGACTATGTGAATAGATGTGAGTCATCTCCTCTATCCCTTTCTTCTGTAATTCTCTCCAGCTTGTCTTTATAAACTTCAAGATCTGCTTTGATACCAGATGAAAGTCAACTATGGTTATTTAAAATCAAACACGATGGTGTTGTTGTTGTTATTGTTGTTTTGGTGGCAATAACATAGGGTAAAGACATAGTGAATACTGTTTGGGTCAGGGGCCAGAAAGTCATTTAAGATGTAACTTGCAAGAGGGAATAATACATTTTGATAAACATGCATTAAATTCTGATGATATGCAATGAATTGTATATGGTACTGGGCATAGAAAGAAAGAAAAACTAAGTCCTGGTCATCAAAGAATTTCCATTCAATTCATGACAAGAAATGCTTATGTAAGTGTATATCTGTGATGCCATTCTTGGCAGTATTTATTTGGTAACCAATTACATGTAACAAAGAAGGCTAAATCCTAGGGCGTATTGTAACATAGAATTAAATGTGATTTTTTCCCTTTAAAAATGTTTATTGGGACAGCTGGGTGGTGCAGTTAATAGAGCACTGGCCCTGGAGTCAGGAGGACCTGAGTTCAAATCTGACTTCAGACACTTAATACTTACTAGCCATGTGACCTTGGCCAAGTCACTTAACCCCAATTGCCAAGTCTTCCCTCCTCCAAAAAAAATGTTTGTTGTTATTGTTTTGTGACTTCATTCCTGGGTGAAGTTTTGAACAATCCTTACATGTCTAAGACAGCAAGGAAGAGAATTAGGAGTGTGGCGGGGTTTCCCCTTTAGTATATTCATGGAGCCCCGGTTCAGCAACTGATCAGGAGGACTCAATCCAGTGATGGGTCATAAATTGTAGAAGCAAATGTTTTCACATATTACTAGGAATAATGATGGAATATGCTCCCAAAGAGGTTGGACTAGGAGAGAATACCTATGATCTTTTGCTTTTACACCACCTTCATTTCTCAATACATCCCTTCACAGTCAAAACAAAAAGAGAACAGTTTTAAATAAAGAATAATAGTTTTAAAAGGTATAGAAAAAGAAGCAATTTAACTAAACTAATACATATATGGCCAAGCCTGGCAGTATATGCAATATTCTATACCCATAATTCATTAACTTCACAAAGAAGGAAAGGAGATGCATTCTCATAACACTTGTATCTAAACTTGTTTATGATAATTGTACAATATTCTGTTTTAATTATTTTGTTCTTTTCAGTTACATTGTAGCCATTATTGGTGTGTACATGTGTATGCACACATATGTATATACGTGTACACATGCGTATATATGTGTGCATGTGCAATTTCTTTTCTTGGTTACTTCACTTTAAAAGAAAATTTTCGTCTGTCATGAGTGTATAATCCCTCCAAGATACTTAAAAAAGAAGGTAAATCATACACAGAGACAGACACACAAACAGATTAACAACACTAAATAACATAATACTTCAAATATACCAACTAGAATAAGGAAGGTTGAATATTAACTGCTTTTGTGTCTTGATCATGCTGTCCTCATATCTTTAATATCCTCTCTTCTTGTTTTTTCTCTATCCAGTTCCCCTCCATCAACTGGTGTCCAGGTTTACTCCAGTTCCTGTCCTTCCCCTTTTTAATCCATCTTGTGCATAACTCCAGAGTGGCATTTCTGAAACATGGGTTTGACCTTGTCATTCACATTAAAAAGCCACTGTGGTTTCCTATTACCTCTAGAATAAAATATGTCCTCCTGTGTTTGTCATTGAAAGCCCTTCACAATCTGTTTACAGGCTGACTCTCTAGACTGATTTCATACTTCTTTCCTTGGTACATTCTGTGTTCCAGTGAAAGTAGTTCACTTACTGTTCCTGACTCAAACATCCCATTTCCTATCTCTGTGTCTTTGAAAATGCTCCCTCCCTCTTCCTCCACTCCACCTCCTCCCATGTGTGGAATACATCCTCAAAACCTGACTTTTACTACTTAACATTCTTGGTTTTCTTCAAAGGTCAGCTCAAGCAACAATTCCAGATCCCTTGGCCACAAATGTCTTTCTTCCAATTTACTTTGTATTTACATTATGGAAATTTGCATTTAATTGTATGTGAGCGCAGAAGTTCCTTGTGGTAATGGCCTGTTTTATTGTTAAATTTGCATAAGTCCCTAGAACCTAGTGTATTTTAAGCAATTAATAAGCATTTATTAATAAAATGGCGTGATCTTGGTTGTAGAGAAAATGCCTAGAAGACACACAGAGAAAAATCATTTCCAGATAGAAGAAAAAACATTTTAACAAAATAGAACTGTGCAAAAGTGAAATGGTACACCTTTGGAGGTAATGAGTGCCTCATCTTTTGACCTTATCAAGAGGAGGCTGGATGATTTCAAACCAAGGAACCTTTTAAGTGTATTTCTGTTCATGTGAGGAAAAAATTGGAGTTTTGTGGTTCCATGTGCAAATATTGTTGAATGCAGCCTGGGTAGCTGTAGGGAAGAGGTATTGGAGAGAAGAGCTTCTAATCATGTACTTTTCCCTACACAGAAGATCCTGAAACAGTAGTAGTACCAACCATATTCCAGGTACTATACTAAGGACATTACAAATATTACCATTTGATTCTTAAATTTGAAACCTGGGATATAGGTGTTATCATTATTCCTCTTTTACAGTTGAGAAAACTTTGATGAATAGATGTTAAGTGCCTTACCTAATGACCAGATATGTCTCCCTGACTCCAGGTCCAATACTTTATTTACTGGCCTACCTACCACATGGAAGAATCAGAAAAGGGCATCATCTAGAATGTGGAAGGTTCTACAGAGCAGAAGCAAAGAAGCTCATTCCAATTAAGGCAAAGGCACAAGGGTGGGAAATGGGACTTATGTGTGTAAGGAATAGAGAAAAGTATTTTGACTGCACTGGATAGTACAGGAAGGGGAGCTTGAGAAGAATCATTTTGAAAGTTCTATCAAAGAGGAACCAGAGTGCAGAGAAACTTGAGGCAGGCAGACTTATTGAGAGGTCCTAAATATTTTCCAGGTGAAAGGAGATAGGATCCTCAACAAAAGTGCTAATTATGTGAATGGAGAGGAAGGCATGAACGTGAGAGATATTATAGAAGTAGAAATGACAATATTTTGCATTATTAATGCCAACTTGGTTTTTTTGGGTCATATTCATAACTACGTTATTATAGGAAAGATTTAGAGCATAGAATTAGAGTATGATGACACCTAAGAGGCTGGTAAGTCTGTATTTCTCATGTGAAAATAATATCTAGCATTTATATAGTGCTTTAAGGTTTGCAAAATGTGTTATAGACTTTATCTCATTTTATAACACAATAATCCTAGTAGATAGGTACTTTTATTATCTCCCTTCTCCCCAGGGGGAAAAAAAAACTAGCTTACTAGAATATTGTGTTTTCTGTCTCTCTGGTTTCACCACAAACTGGCTCCTAAACTTGGGCTGCTCTTCTTCCTCACCTCTGCCTCTTAGAATGCTTAGTTATGAGGTTAAGCTCATGACCTCCCTCCAATGGTAGGACCTTTCTTGTTACACTCTCCCCTGCCAGATAGACTTTACTCTTCTCTTCCTCCTCTGATTATCTTTTGCTTATTTAACCATGTGCCTGTTATATCCCATCACACCCCCAATCCAATTTAGAATGTACTGTAAATTCCCTGAGGACAGAGCCTACATTTCATTTTGCCTTTGTGTACCCGGTACATCCTGCAGTGATTTGAACAGTCAGAAGTGTGCATAGAATGGGGGCCTGGTAGACTGGTGAACCTAGGTGTACTTGGTCTATTCATCTACTCTTTAAATGTTGTAGGTGATTTTATAAACACACATGCACACACACTTGTTAATGAGAAGTATATAATAAGGTATAAGTAAAAGAGACTATTTTGGCAGTCATCTAAGCATTAGAGGCTAAGGACTAGAACTGTCATTTTATTGATAGAGAGAACTACTAGGTGTGGAAACTCCTATGCATACAGGTCAGTATCTTCTCTGCAGCTTTAGCTTGGGAGTTATTTGGCACACTGAGAGGTTAAGGGACTAACCAGGGTCACAAAGCTAATATGAGTCAGAATTAGAACTCAAACCCAAATATGGCTTCAAGGCTTACTTTCTGTCCATTTGATATTTCTTCTCCTAAAATACACTTCAGCAATTTATATACCTAATAATAAATGCTTGTTGAATCAAAGGGAGCTGAAGTTGGGAAAAATGGGTTGGTTTCTTTAACCTTCAATTTATCCTAAACTTAGCAACAATGAACTTCCAGAGTTAAAAGTTAGTCCAAAAATTCTGATGCTCATTTGTATAAGATAAGCTTGTGGCTTTTTAGTCAAGACTTCCAGGATACTAAATTAGGAGTCAGCTAACAATGTGCAGGTGTCTGAGGTATTTCATAGCAGGAAATTTCACAAACTAAGGCAAGTAGGAAGGATTCCATTGAGAAGTCTGTTCTTTTTTTTTTAAATCAATTTATTTATTTATTTTTCTTTTTTTTGGTTTTTTTTTTAAGCAAATGCTTTATTAAATTCTGTTTTACATCATTCATTTCCGCCAGATTTTGAGTTACAATCATTTCCCCCCCATTATTCCCCTACCCAACATGCCAAAATAGTAGTCCCACAAGATATCGCTTCCTCCAATTTGCTCTCTCACATACCTTCTCCCATACCCCCATCGACTTTTCCATTAGAGGAAGGTGAGTCTTTGTGTCCCAATGCCTGCACATCTTATCTCCCTATTACAAGCAAAAGCGTATTAATAATAGTATTTATATATATTTGAAACATTTAATGTTAAGACCTCGAATTTCAGATCCATTTCCTTCCTCCCTTGTCACCCATTCCCTCTTGGGAGATAAATAATTCAGTATATGTTGTACGTGTCTAGCTATGCAAAACATTATCATAGTAGATGCATTGTACAAGGCTGCTTATAATTCCCTCCCATTCATCCCACGGCCCACCTGGTCGATTCCCTACATGATCCTGTCCCTCTTCTATAGTGGGTACTTCCAACCTCCTCTCACCCCAAGGATACCCTCCCATCCATCATCCCTCCTCTCATTCCCCTTCCCCCTATCCTGCTGCAGGTTGAGATATCCCATTTAGTATGTATGAAATTTTCTCCCTGAACCAAATTCAATGTGAATGTGGTTTTGCCTTTTTAGCCTTCCTTATTTTCCCCCTCCTTTGCAACCACTTCCCCTTGCTTCTTCTACATGGGATAGTTTACCCTACCCTGTCTCTCCCCATCTCCTCTTGCCACTTTCCTCCCTCACCTCATAATTTCATCCCTTGAGTATTCTCCTTTCTCAACAAATTCAACCTATGTCCTCTATCCATATATAACTGTAACCATACACACACACATTCACATATGTATTCATATGACCACACCCCCTTCTTCCATTATTTTCATAGTGAGAAAGATATCATCAGTCACAGATATTGCTTTTCTATATAGGAATGTAAATAGTTCAACTTTGATAAGTTCCTTTTGATTTCTTTTCCCTGATTACCTTCTCAGGCATCTCTTACTTCTTGTGTCTGTATGTCAAATTTTCTATTCAATTCTGGTATTTTCCTCAAGAATGCTTGAAAGTCCTCTATTCCACTGAATGACCATATTTTCCCCTGAAACAAAATACTCAGTTTTGCTGGGTAGGTGACCCTTGGCTTCAATCCCAGTTCTTTTGCCCTCTGGAATATCATATTCCATGCCCTTCGATCCCTCAGTGTAGAAGCTGCCAGGTCCTGGGCTATTCTGATTGTGTTTCCACAATATTGAAATTGTTTCTTCCTGGCCGCTTGTAGTATTTTCTCCTTGATCTGGGGATTCTGGAACCTGGCTATAATATTCCTGGGAGTTTTCTTTTTGGGATCTTTTTCAGGAGGTGATTGGTGGATTCTTTCAACCTCTATTTTGCCCTTTGGATCTAATACATCAGGACAGTTTTCTTTGAGAATATCTTGAAGGGTGATTTCTAGGTTCTTTATTTGATCATGGCTTTCAGGTAGTCCAATAATTTTTAAATTGTCTCTCCTGGATCTATTTTCCAGGTCAGTGGTTTTTCCCATGAGATACTTCACATTGCTTTCTAATCTTTCATTTGTTTGGATCTGCTTAACAGCATCTTGATTTCTCATAAAGTCATTAGCTTCCATTTGCTCCAGTCTAACTCTGAAGGAATGAATCTCCTCAGTGAACTTTTGAGATTCTTTTTCCATCTGGCAAATTCGACTTTTTAAGGCATTCTTCTCCTCATTGCCCTTTTGGGCCTCCTTTGCCATTTGAGTTAGTGTATTTTTTAAGGTGTTGTTTTCCTCAGTCAGGCTGTTGACCCTCATTTCATACTTTTCCTGCATCCTTCTCATTTCTCTTTCCAATTTTTCCTCCACTTCTCTTATTTGATTTTTAAAGTCCTTCTTAAGTTCCTCTATGGCCTGCAACTCGCTCATGTTTTCCCCTGGGGCTTTTGGAGCAGCACTTCTGACCTCACAGTCCTTTTCCCGCTCTATGCCCCCAAAATAGGAGTCTAGGGTTGCATTTTTCTGTTTCCTTTGCCTTGGCATGTTACCACTTAATTACTTGACTTTTGGGCTTGTTGCCACACTATGGCTTTAAGGCCAGATAGAGAAATTTTCCTCCCGAACATGTGGGGGGCAACTTCTGTTTCTGGCAAGCTGTAAACCCACCCTTGACTTCCACCCTGGATCACAATCCAGATCCAGGGAGGTTAAAGCAAGAGCGATTACCCCCCAAGACTGATTGCTGGATCTCCCTACGATTTGCAGGCTGGGAGCCGGAGCTGCCTCTGAAAACTACAAAATGGCGTTTGTCCTCAGTGGCTTCTAGCCCCCAGGGGAGGGAGCCGACGCATTCCCTAAATACCAGTCCCAAAGTCCATAAGACACTAACCTCTTACTTTGTCCTAGGCATGTCAATGTTGATAATTCTGGAGTCGCCACAGCTCCTGGTGTTCTGGGGTTCCTCCAGCTGGCTGCTGGCCCTGCCGCCCAGGGGCTAAAACCTCGGCTCACACGGACCTGGGCTCAGCTTGGCTCCTGCCCTCTGCATGCTGCACACTGCCAGGTCCCAAACCGCTGCGCTGGTCCTTCCTGCAGGGCTGCTGGGCTGTCCTCAGCGGGAGGTTAGCTTCTCTGTGTCGTTCTGTGGGTGCTGGGGCTCCAGAAGTTGTTCAGAGTCCCCTTTTACATAGTTTGGGGGGAATCTGGGGGCAGAGTGGCTTGGACGAGCTGTTTCTACTCCGCCATCTTGGCTCCGCCCCTAATCAATTTATTTTTAGTTTTCAACATTTGCTTTTATAAGATTTTGAGTTCAGAATTTTATTCCCTTCCTCCACTCCCCACCTCCCCAACACCATATACAATCTGATATAGGTTATACATGTATGATCATATAAAATATATTTCCACATTAGTCATGTTGTAAAAGAAGGGGGAAAAGGGGGAAAACCATGACAGAAAACAACAACAAAAAAGAGGAAACAGTATGCTTTGATCTGCATTCAAACTCCATAGTTCTTTCTCTGGATATGAATAGCATTTTCCATCATGTGTCTTTTTGAATAGACACTGGCATTCTTGATGTTCTTCACACATGCTATTTCATCTTTGGTCTCCACCTTATGTCCACCTCTTAGAACTCCTAGTCTATTTGTTTTTCAAAATTTAGTTCACACACTATATGAGGCTTTTTTCAGATTCTCAAATTCCCTACCTAACTGTAAGGCTTCCCCCCATAAACTTATACTTATTTCATTTACACTTGCATGTGTAGATATTGTCTTCCTCTACAGAATTTAAAGTCCTTGAGAGTTTCATGTATGTATTTGCATGACTAGTGACCACACAGTGCCTGTCACATAATAAGGGCTCATTGATTTATAACTGATTGTTGATTAATTTATGCTAACTTGCTTCCAGTTCCTTTAAAATTATGTGCACCAATGCAACACTCAGACTGTCCTTCTATCATCTTTTACCCTCTTTACATAGCTAGCCTATCTCCTTTCCCATCTCACATTATCTAAGGTGTTTCACAACTTTTCTCATTCATGAGTAACTATTGGTCATAAGCTTCAAACTAATTATAGCCACTGGATGTTTTTCAGTTTCTCTTTGGGTCACATCACCTGCAATCTTTTTTTTTTTCTTTTTTTTTTAATTAAACAAATGCTTTATTAACTTCTGGTTTACATCATTCATTTCCACCAGATTATGAGTTACATTTTTCCCCCATTTTTCCCTACCTACCACCCCAGAATAGCAGTCCCACTAGATATCCCCTCATCCAATCTGCTCTCTCCCATATCTTCTCCCATAACCCCTTCGACTTTGCCATTAGGACAAGGTGAATCTCTGACCCCCACTGCCTGGACATCTTATGAAACATTTAATTTTAAAACTTCAATTTTCAGATCCATTCCCTTTCTCCCTTGTCACCCACTACCTCTGAGAAGATAAGCAATTCAGTATGTGTTGTACATGTATAGCTATGCAAAACATTACTATAGTAGATATATTGTAAAAGACTGCTTATATTTCCCTCCCACCCGTCTCACCTCCCACCTGGTCCATTCCCTACTTTGATCCTGTCCCTCTTTGATAGTGGGTACTTCTAACCTCCCCTCTCCCCAGAATGCCCTCCCCTCCATCATCCCCCCTCTCATCCCCCTTTCCACTACTCAGGAGAGTGAGGGTAAGATATTCCATTTAGTATGTATGTGATTCTCTCCTTGAGCCAACTTCAATGAGAATATGCTTTTGGCTTTTTGCCTTCCTGTTCTTCCCCTCCCCTGCAACTACTTCCCCTTGCCTCTTCTACATGAGATAGTTTGCCCTACCCTGTCTCTCTCCATCTCCTCTTGCCACTTTCCTCTCTCACCTCTTGACTTTACCCCTTAAGAATCATCCCTTCCTTGGGGAGGCTAGGTGGCGCAGTGAGCAGAGAGCCAGCCCAGGAGCCAGAAGGACCCGAGCTCGGATCTGGCCCCAGACACCCAACACACAAACAAAAACCCAGCCACGTGAACCTGGGCAAGTCACCCAACCCCAATTGCCCTCCAAAAAAAAAATAATCATCCCTTCCCATCAAATTCAGCCTGTGCCCCCTATCCATGTATACCTGTAAACATATGCCATGTGCCCTTCTTCAATTATTTTCATAATGAGAAAGGTTTCATCAAACACAGTTATTGTTTTTCCATGTAGGACTGTAAATAGTCCAACTTTGATAAGTTCCTTTTGATTTCTTTTCCTTGATTACCTTCTCAAGCATCTCTTGCTTCTTGTGTCTGTTTTCTGTTTATTTTGTTTCATTTGCCTAGGCATGTTGCCACTTAATTACTTGCTTTTTTGGGCTTGTTGCCACAGTAGGACTCTGCCACTAGAGAGGGGAGCTTCTGCCCAAACGTGGGGTCTTCACAACTTCTGCCAGTTGGGTGGCCTCTGTAAAGCCTCCACCCACTCTGGCAAGTTGGATACCCACCCCAAACTTCCCCTGCAGACCACAATCCAGATCCAGGCAGTTTAAAGCAAGAGCGATTAACCCCCAGACTGATGGCTGGATCTCCCTACAGTTCGCAGACCAGGAGCTAGAGCCACTACTGCAAAATGGCTTCTGTGCAGCTGTTTCTTCAGCAGCTTTTTGCCCCCAGGGGAGGCAGCCTCGCGTTCCCTAAATACTTGTCCCAAAGTCCATAGGGCACTAACCTCTCACTTTTTCCTCGGCATATCTGTGCTGATAATTCTGGAATTGCCACAATTGCTCATGTTCTGGGGTCCCTCCAGCTGGCTGAAGGTCTGGCCGAACTGGGGCTAAAACGGTGGACCTGGGATCTGCTCTCAGGGCTGAGTGTTGGTTCCCAGTGCCCTGTGCTGCCTGCTCTCAGAGTGCTGTGCTGGCTGCTTCCTGCAGGGATGCTGGGCTGTCCTCAGCAGGAGGTTAGCTTCTCTGTGCCGTTCTGTGGGTGCTGTCACTCCAGAAGTTGTTTGGAGTCCCCTTTCACATTATTTGAAATTTGTGTGGGGCAGAGCACATTAGAAATGCTGTTTCTACTCCTCCATCTTGGCTCTGCCCCCTGAGAAGTCTGTTCTTAAAGGGACTGGGAGAGAGAGGAGTCCATGTAATAAAAAAATCCAATTTGAATAATTTTTTAGAATAGTTCAGCCAAGGTAGAACACTGAACTAATGACTTGGCTGTGGTACATTGGCTAAGGTATATTGCTAGAGTAGGGTGATGAAAAATCTCCCAAACACTGTCAGGATAATTCTTTTGTAGTTAAATAGACTTTGGTGAGGCAATACTTGCCTACTTATTTTTTTAATATATATTCTCCCTATTGGAGACGATTTAGGGGATGACTGAGTCTTCCTTCCATCCATTGTGCTTCCACAGCTAAGTCACCATCTGCCGTGAAATAACATGAAACTGGTATAGTCCTGCCCATATTTCACACACTGCCAGGAAGCCAGAGCAGAGACTAGTGATGGGTTTCTAGTAAGGAGACTACCTCAGCTGGGTTAAGCCATTATAATAAACGATGCAATTTGAGATGAATGAGAGAATCAGAGTTAATGAGCCTAGGTATCATGTGGAGAAAATGCAATTGCTTATGTGGCAGAAAGAACTGGATAGCCCCACCCTCTCATCTTCTCTGATTCTAAATTTAAAAAAAAATGAAGCTAACTACCCACTCCCTTACATCAGTTTCATAAAATCCTGTAACTGAAAGTGGGTCAGTTGTTTTAAATCTTTTCTCTGTGGTGGGGAGAAGCCAAGTCTATCACTAAGCACTGGACTTGGAGGAAGGTGAGGCAGAGAGAGGGAGAGAGAAAGACACACACACACACACACACACACACACACAAAGAGAAAGGGAGAGAGATGAGATACAGAGACACACAAAGAGAAACAGAGAGACAGAGAGAGTGAGAGAACATTTACTAAATTGTGTACCAGGTAGTATGTTAATTTCTGTTACTATTTTATCAGGGTTTAATGATTTGAAGATTATGAGCTGAATGAGCCTCTCTCCCTTCTCAGTAGAGACAAAAGTCTCCTAGAACTGATTCTGGTCTAGTCTCCATTCCTGAGTCCAGAGCAAAGGGCTGAGTAAGGAAAGGTAATGGGTTAACTATCCTAGTCCCTGTGAATCCTGTAATAGTGGCAGCAGTAGCAACAGTAGTTGTAATAGTTGTAGTAGTAATTAAATAGTAATAGTTATTTTTGTAGTAGTATTTAAAACTAAAATAACTAGCAATTATATAGCACTTTAAGATTTGCAGAGCATTTTGCAGATGTTATGTCAACAATAACGCTGAGAGATAAGTGCTATTATTATACTCACTTTACAGATGAAGAAACTGAGTTTGAGAGAGGTTAAGTGGCTTGCCCAATGTCACATAGCTAGTAAATATCTGAGATTGGATTTGAACTCAGGTCTTCCTAACTCTGCCTTTACCAATGCTATTCATTGTATTACCTAGCTGCCTTATTAGTCCTTAAATATTAGACATATTTTATCTCACTCTGTGAATCAGATGAGGAAATTGAGACAGGTAAAGCTACACACACACACATATATGCATATGTAGATGAAGATACATGATTGCATTCAGCAAAAAATTCTAAATCTAATATTTCTACTTCAATCTAAAATATGAGATGTCATTATAGGTAACTTAGATGTCTTTGTGCTCATGTCTTTAACTGAACAGGATTAATGAAATATGAAGCATGCAGTATGCAGGAATAACCTGGATAATTTAGTTAACAAAAAATTACAATTTTCAAAACAGATCGCAGAACATGGATATAGAAGCAATCTAGGAATTCATTTAGTCTAGATCCCAAATTTTCTAAGTGAAGAAAACGAGGACCACAAAGATAGTATAAACTGTTTGGAAATCATACCAGGACTGAGAAGCAGAGTGTAGACTGTAGGCAAAATCCCTCGATGCCCCCACCCCCAAATTCAATGAGCAATAGTGTTATAAGCTTGGGACCTAGAGTCAAGAAGAACTGGCTGTAAATTCCACCTCTGACAATTACTAGCTGGTATGACCATAAGCACATCACTTTACCTTTCTTTCTTATTATGATTAAAGTGGCCATAAGGGTAGCACCTAATTGGGTAGTTGTAAAGATCAAATAAAATAATGTACATAAAAACTTTGCAAATGTTAAAGTGCTTTATACATCATCATCGTCACCATCACCACTATTATTTTATGATGCTTCCCTATGCCTTGTAAATACGGCTAAAGTTTGGTCTTTCACTCAGTCTGTGTCACTCTAGTGCTGCATTAGTGTGCATGACACCAACATGAAAAGTGGGGAAAATCCATCAAAGAGACAGCATTGTCAATGTTGTACCAAACAACCAGCTTGATTGAACTCACCACTCAAACCAAACACCAAGGGCATTGACGTATTCAGACAGGGCTTAGACAATCAGAGACTGGGTATGTTATGATGGAGATTCCTTTCATGTATGAATTGGACTGAAAAGCTGCTAAAGTCCCTTCCAATTTGGAAATTCAGAGATTTTGTGGTTTAGTAGCTAGTAAGAAATTTTCTCAGCTCATTGTTTTAGAAGGACATAGGATCATAGATCCAGAGCGGGACTGATTTTAAAGCTCATCCAGTCCAATCCCCTCATTTTATAGCTGAAGAACTAAAGCCCAGGGAGTTTAACTGATTTGTCCAAAGTCACACAAGTCATGAATGTCTGAAGTGGCATTTTAACATAGGTCCACTGGTTCCAGGGCCAGGGCTCTTTCTATCTTTGTTACTAAAGGGAAGTTTCAGCCTAAATGTAATCTATTAATGATCACAGAATGGTGGAGGATAGGAGTGGGAAGAAAAACAAACTTATCCCTCTTAGATAAACTAAATACAGAGACTACAATGATGATGAGGACACTGAGAATGCCAAACAAATAAAGATACTTACATGAACTTAGTTCATGACCCTGCTTTCAAGAATGAATTGTTTTATATCCAGTACCTAGCACCATGCCTGGAACATAGGTGCTCAATAAATGTTTATAGATTGATTAGCTTACTGGTTGATTACCATAAGCAGAATAACCATGGAATCTAAGTAGATAAACATAAATTTAAAAATTCTAAGGAAGCACTCTAGGACTTTAAAACTATCAAGATTTTTATTCTGTCCATCCTACTCTAAACAATTTCACTGTAAGTTGACTGTAAAGAGGTTTCATTGGAGCTGTAACATTGTTTTTATGACCTGCATATACCTGCCAGCAGTTAAAAGGTTGGGAAGAGAGAGGAGACCTTAAAGCTTCCCTAAAATACAATTGAATAGGAGCATCAATGGGAAAAGGAGGTGGCATGGAAATGGGAAAAAATGGTTATTATTACTTTTTAATGGGCTATAGCCCTCTTAAATCTGGGTAGTTAAATTGAATGGTACTAAAATATTTATTCTCATCTTCAGAAAATCTCAGCATCTTCACAATTTTGATCCAAAATGTCATCATTTTCTTGAGCAATTCTCAGGGCTTACAAGTGCATGGGGTTTTAAAACACACCAACCCATAAGCAACATCAAATCAAACACATTTTTAGGAGGGTTGGCTTGTGAATTTTAGACTATTCTCTTTGATCAGAAATTTCATTGCTGAAGAAACTGTTCTACTTCAATGTGTTTAAAGGGGATCTATTTTTATATGACACGCATTTATTAATGGACTAATTTAACAAAATACCCGGGGCAGTAATAACCTATGTGTGACCTGTGCCAAACCGAAATAGAGAAAAACTTGCAAAAACTCATTGTTATAAAATTAACTGGCTGGTTAGAGAGGGAGAACTGGCATAGCAACGAGGCAACAGATTTGGAATAAGGAGACTTGCATTTCAATCTCATGTTTGCTACTTAGCACTTATGAGACTTTATCTGAGGGAGACTCCCTGGGTGCCTGTTTCTTCATACGTAAACCGAGACTATTAGATAAAAGATTCCTGAGGTCCTTTCCATAACTAAATTTGATAATAACTGAATCCAACAGTTTCTTTTAAAAATGTGTGTGAATGAACTTTGGCACAAGCTATAATTTTATATATTTAACTAAGGGCTCAGGACAGTGGTGTCAAATAGAAATGGGGCAAACTAACCTATAAACAAATATTCCTGTGGGTCACATATTGACTTGAAAACCATATATTAATATTATGTTTTATTATATTTTTATTTTGTTAAATATTTCCCAATTATATTTTATATACAAACACTCAGTAGAAAGTTGTGAGCTGTGTGTTGAAACCCTTGGATCAGATAGATCTCATCCCATTTACCACAGTAAATTACTAATGGAAACATAGCCTGGGTATATAGGATCACATCATAAAAAATGAGAGACAATTGAAAGAAAATTCCTTTCCCAACTATGAATCAAGGAAGAGTTCTTGACCAAACAGGGAATGGAGAATATCATAGGAGAGAAAATAGACATTTTTTACTACATACCATTTAAAAATTCTTGCACAAACAAAAGCAATGCAGCAAGAAATAAGCGATAAATGGTTTATGGGGGGGAAGAGAATCTGAAGCAACTGTATCTGTTCTATGCTTCAAGATATATAGAGAATTGAAATAAATATATAAGAACGGAAATTTTTCTCCAATAAATGATCAGAAAATATGAAGTTAGTTGTCAAAAGAAGAAATGCAAACTAATGACAACTATATGAAAGGTACTCTAAATCATTAATAATAAGAGGAAAGTAAACTAAAATACCACTGAGATTTCAGTTCACACCAATCAGATTGACAGAGAGGACAAAAATAGAAAAAGACAATAATTGTAGAAGGTTTCAGAAGACAGGTATACTTTGAAGGCACTCTGGGGAGAACTGTCAGTTGGCGGGGCCACTCTGGATAGCAATTTTGGAGAAAAAAAATAATGTTTACTACCTTGGGCAATTCTCTAATACATTTGACTCAGAGATAACACTAGTAGGCTTATACCCCAAAGAAATGAAAGTAAGGGGGAGATATATATCATCAAAATTATATATACATCAACAAAAATATTTATAGCAGCACGTTTTTGTTGTAGCAAAGAATTGGAAACAAAATGGATTCACATCAAGTGAAGAATACGTGACTAATTTAAGTTCCACGGATGTAGTGATATATTATTTTCCTATAATAAATGACAAAAGGAACGAATTCAGAGAAAAGAAGGAAAATTTGTGTGAACTGGTTCAGAGTGAGATTAGTCAGTTAATAAACATTTATAAAATGCCAAATAAGTTCCAGGGCCTCTGTTAAGTGCTGGGAATATAATGAAGCGTAAAGACTGTCTCTGCTCTCAAGGAGCTGAGTCTAATAGGGGAGACAAGTATGCAAACAATTAGGCATAAACAAGTTACAAACTTTACATATGTATAAACAAGAAAAATTAGAAAGAACCAATGAAGTAAGCAATTCTATAAAGACATTTAAGAAATAGTTCTTCTAGAAAGTGAGATTTTTGTTGGGACTTGAGGGATGTCAGGGGGAAGAGATGAGAAGGGAGAGCAGTCCTGTTAAAGGCTTATTGCTTTATTTATTTATTCCTCTTAAAGGCTTATGGTATATTTCCTGCCTGATGAAAATTCTTCACTTGGTACCTCAATTTATAAAAGAAGAGAAAGCTACCGACTTCACCATGGCAAAGGAGTCAGAAATACCTAACACAACCTGAATCATTTCAAGTACTCTGATGAAATTTTCTCCTTCCCTTTCATTCTAAATTGTGATTTCAGCTTTGAAATTTGATTCAAAATTCTAGCTTGGTAATTAAGTTCAGTTCCACATCTCAGGGAATAAAAACACCCAAAGTCCCATCCTCTTTAAATCTAAATACATACTTTATTGATAATATCACAAGAAAAACATATGTACCAGTAGAAATGCAATGATTAACTTTACTCCTCATTTAATTTCTTAGTTATTAAATTTGATTGTTAAGAGATTGTTGTTGTTCAGTTGTTTTTCAGTCATATCTGACTTTTTATAACCCTGTTTATGACTCTCACCTTCTTAGAAATTAATTAATGAAAAGAAGGAAATGTTTTATATTCACGAGTACAGAGAATGGTATCCTTCTTTAAAGACACTGTGGACTGAGCATATCCCAAGTATGTGCTAAATTCAGAAATTATGAATAAGACAGAAATATGCATAAATGATTGGCACAATGTCTTTGATGTATATACTCATGAAATCGTAAGCCACTCCAGTTGTTTCTTCTCCCTGTACTCTCTCCATTCTTCCTTCTGAGATAAAGGGCCCAATATAGACAGATGCAGGGAGAGGAATGTATTGAGAGATATAAGTGACACAAAGTCAAAAGATAGATATCAACTACTTTGTATATATTATTTATTCATTCGATATTTTTATGAATGCATTCCTCTATTTTTACTGTCTCCCCACTAGATTGCAAGCTCTTTGGTAGAAGGGATTATATCATTCTTTTTACCTGTGTCCTAGGACATACCACATAGTGTCCAGAATATGTTGTTCAGTTATTCAGTCATGTCTCACTCTGCCACCCCATGAAGTATATAGTCCATGGGGTTTTCTTGGCAAAGATACTGGAGCAGCTTGGCATTTCCTTCTCCAGTGGATTAAGGCAAACAGAGGTTAAGTAACTTGCCTAGGGCAACCCAGTTATAACTCAATAACTGAGTTCAACACATCTGAACTCAGGTCTTCCTGACTGCAGACCCAGTACTTTATTAACTAAGACATCTAGCCACCCCAAAATATAATGAAAAGTTAACAAATGTTTGTTGATTGATTGACATTGAATGAAAAATTATAAACCATTTTCTTCCAAGGCTTCATAGTCAATTTTAGATAGTTTTAATTTTTAGGCAGTTCTTTATATGGTACAGAAATACACTAATGAGAAGAGCCAAGTGATATGTTCATCACTAGTTTAAGTCACCAGGTCTTTGCACAGCCCTCCCTCACCCAAATGAAAGTCAACTGCAAGTCATATCATCATCTTCCCGATGTCATGATCCTCTTCGAGACCAAAGGAAAAATATAACAGAAATCACCAGATGTCCTTATTAAGATTTGTTACAATACTATCCACAGGAAAACAGTTACAGTCATAATGCAAAACAAGTTTGATTAAAATAGAATTTCTTATTTTAATTCTATCTAGAGAAAGAAGAACTTGGTTTTAAATTCTAATTCTGCTACTTTCTACCTGTGTGACTTTGAATAAGTCATTTCTCTGGGGATGAATTTTCTTAGCTATTAAATGAGGGGGTTGAAGTATATATGACCTTTAAGGTACTTTTTAGCTCTAAATCTATGGTTGTATCAGCCTTAAATGATTTTGAAGGGCTAGTAATCTCATAGAATACCATGAGTTTTTCCCAAAGTATTTCTCCTTTCTGCCTCACTAAGAGTTCTTTAAGAGAAGCAAGATTTGTTTGAACATTAAGTTTTATCCATTGCTAGCTATATATCCTTCCCTGTCACCCCAATGGACTTGAGCTTCAGAATCCTATTAATTTAGCATTCCTGATTTTTAAATCTACAGACACGGGCAAATATGATTATGTTCTTGACCAAATAGCATGTCAGCTTTAAAATGTTTCAAGTTAAGTTCATTTAATACTAATTAAGGATAAAAAATCCTTACTTTGATCTAAAATGCTGCATTTAGTTGTATACACTATAATCATCCTCTATGTGAACATTGGTGAGAATGCTTCAGGTATATTTTCCTGTAAAGACTAGTTTTATAACAATTTATCGGTCATTCAAGGGTGTTTGAAATGGATAAAGACAAAGTCTGTCCCTTTACATGCCAAGCTCATCTCCTGCTGTAAGTCAGTATCATCTCTGGTCATCCGTTCAGTTTAATTTGGAGAACACTAGGTTCCCCCTATTAGCCAGCTGGTTTGCTAGCTGGTCAATTCATATAATCATAAATAATTACTCTATTCTTTAATTCACTTTAATGGAACATAATCTCCTTGAGGGTCAGGCATATTTAATTGTTTTCTGTGCATCATCAGGCATCTCCCTTTTTGAGAAAAAATACATCTATAGCTGTGCAGACCACAACAGAGTTGATTGTCTTAGCCATTCAAACTAACCTACTCAGAGTTTAAAAATAAAGAAAAGAAAAACAATCTTTTTCTCTCTCCACCCCACCCCCAGCATTTAATTCAACTGATGAATTATTTGGAGACTGCATAGACGTGGCAAGTGTTCAAGGACATTTATAGCATCTATTTTTGTGGGTTTTTTTAAGTTGCCATGGCAACAACTTCCATATGCTATGGTAGAATTTGGTGATCTCATACCCAGTCCATATTAAATAAGTAGGAATTTTTTTTATGGAAAAGGAAGAACTCAATATGGGCCCCTTTCCTAATGTTTGAGGTCTCCTTAGCTCAGAATCCTTTGTGATTCTTTTTAGTTACAATCCATCCATGGGAGCCAAAGGAACTCAGAAGTAAGCTTCAGTAACATTTTCTTTCATTGGCAAATGAGACTAAGGTAGAAAAGGTGAAGGAAAGTAAAGCCAACCTCTTTACAGCATGCCCTCTTGAACTAGACACAAATTACAACCTTTTGGGCTCTTGACAGATCAAATATTTTTGCTGATCTGAACACTTTTCACTTCCAAACACTGTACATACATGATATTATTGGGAAGTTTCCTGGAACTCATTTGATACTGTGTGTGCATGTTAAGTAGTTTTTTACTGCTCCAGCAACTGTTCAGAATTTATTACTGGACAGAGATATTCAATAGGTCTTTAAATCTCCCATTTTCTTAGTGGATGGTGGCAAGAAAGTTGTACTTAGAAACACAGAACCTCAACATTAGAAGGGATCATGGAGAACTTATACTTTAGCCTATATCTGATCAAGAATCTCTCATAAAACGTCCCTTGAAATGTGCCTATTTATCTTTCTTTTGAAGATCTTTACTAAAGCAAAACCCCTTCCTCCTCCTGAAGCAGCCCACTTCACTTCTGGAGAGCTCTAATTGCTGGGGTTTTTTCCTTATGTGAAATTAAAATATTCTTCTATGCAGCTGTCCCCCACTCCTGCACTGTAATATTCCTTCTCCTACAGTGATTTCTTCTAGTTTAGCTCCTGGGACCAGATAGCCCAGATGTAATCTCTTTTCTGTGTGCCACCACAAGACAGTGGTTTCTCCTATCAGTCTTCCCCATGAATGAAACACCAATGAGGTTAATCAGGTAAAATTAAAGGTAGCTCTTCATCAAATATTCAAGTAAGCATAAGCGGAGTACTGTTGCTCAGGAGTGATTCTCCCACAAATGTCAAATTCTGTGTTTATCGTTTTGAAAAAGAAGTGACTGGAAGTATTTAAGTGCAGCAAAGAATCCCAAAACCAAAGTGCAAAAAGATCTTTTAAAGTTGGGATTGGGCAAACAGCAGTGAAGCATTGGCATCTGGAGTATTTAACTTCAAATCAGGAAAACCTGTATTTCTGCCCCTCCCCCACAAACATTTGATACCCCTGTGACCCTGGACAAGTCACTTAACTTCTGTGCTTCAATTTCCTCTTCTGTAAAATAGATATTATAGTACCCACCTCACAGGTTTTGAAGAAGAATCAAAGATGTCTGTAAAGTTCTGTAAAAATCCTAAAGTATGATGAAAATTTTGCTATTTTATTCTACATAAATCATAGAATGATAGAACTGGATTTTAGACTGATCCTTTCCATATTGACATGAGGAAAGTGAAGCTTAGAGAGGGAGGGAAACTTGCTCTAGGTCAATGATTTAATGGCTCATGCAAGATCAGAGCCTGGGCTTCCTGGCTTTCAGTGCATTGCTCCTTCCTGGATACCACATTGCTAACACTGTGTTTCCCCCTCAAATTTCACAGCTTCCTGTGGATATATGGAAGGGGAAAGTAGAGGAAATAACAGATGGGATTTTCTTTCAGCATTTAATGTTTCTTTATTTCTTAGCAGTGAGAGGTCTGAAAATGAAAATCATCAGCTTTCCATAGGAGCACTTAAAGGAATTTTCTCTGAACTGTAAGACTGGGAATTGGAGAGTAAACAGAATCGCAGAATAACTTACCTAGCCTTCGCTGTGAATGGAGATAAGATGTCTCTACTCATATTGAGCTTCTTATCCTTATAAATATTTCTCCCTAGGAATTTCAAACCCCTTGGGAACAGAGTCAATATTCAACCATCCACATTTTTTCCATACACCCAAAGCTTTAAACTTTTCACTCTCTAGTGCTTTTCACATTATTTATCATGAATTATGTCTTAAATATTTAAGGTGAAGCAGTTTTGGGGAGATAGCGTGGTGCCATGGGAAAAGCCTGGCATTTGCTGTCAGAGGATGGAAACTATCCTTGACTTACTGTAAGACATCTAAATTCTCTAAACTTCAATTTTCTTACCCTTAAAATGGAGATTGATAATAGATATCTAAACTCTCTTCTTCATTGGGTTGTCATAATGGTTAAACGAGACAATAGTTAACTTGTTCTTTGTAAACAGTAAATCACTCTATAAATTTAATATATTTATTAGCAGGGCATTCACTACTCTAAAAGAGGATGCATTCCATTACTAGAATGGCCTGTGGCAATGTCAGTTAAGAGAAATATGTACCCAGAAATGACTAAGGACTCCTTATTTATCCTAAAAATGATGCTAGAATTAATTCTTGGGTCTACTGATATATGCATATATATATGTACATATCAATGGGAAGAGACAGAATGTGGTCACTATTCATAGCTTCTACTTGACATAATTTTATTCCCAAGCTTACACAGTTAATAAGTACATACATTTTCAAAGATAAAACCAAAAAATACTCTAACTATAATGACCCTATAATATACAACAATGACTTTCCCTGGAAAATATAATACACATATGCATGTGTATAAATACATGTATATACATGTATATGCATATGTGCATACATATACATATAAATGAACATATGCCCAAACTCATATATATATATGAACAACAATAATGTTTATAACATATTACAATGGATTTGTGGATTCATTATTTTAAACAGCTCCTCCAGTCGTTCAAGTCAACAAATCATTCCTCTTTCTCATCCTACATAACTCTTAGCTATGTCCTAACATAAATCTTCCCTAGAAGGTCCATTAAAATTATGGTAGCCTTCCCCTAGGTTACTTATCCTACTAGGGTACCAATGGAACACATAAGCTCTCCTTCCACTATCCTTTACTCTGGCTATATGGATAACCAACTCCTTTTTCCAGGCATAAATATGTTAAATATTTATGTTAATTTTTTCATTATTCTTCTATGCATTTCATAATCGGCAACATCTTTCACTCTATTTAAACCCACCATGCATCTCCCAATTGCCATTTGGGTGACATATAATTTTGATAGTTTGAACATTGTATTATTTCATGAAATACATGTTTATGCATACATGTGTATATGAGTGTCCAAAACCATACATTGGTGGTAGCTTATAGTCTATTTGCAGCTACTTGGTATGTCTCCATTGTTCTTTAATGTATCTCTAATTTTGACTGTTTGGACATTGCATTATTTCATCTAACAGTCTGCTCTTTGTATAAAGGTCCATTCATATACTAATGGGAACACTAAATAAGCTTACAGTGAATAGCAAGGGTGATTGTGTCATTAGGTGACTGTGATGGCATTCCTGGGACAGTCAGGGGTCAATGCCAGGCAGAACAAGGCAGATAAGTCTCTGAATTAAAAAAAAAATCAGTCATTTTAAATTCTGACAAATTATTAATTCTCCTATCTCTGCGTTTGAGGTCACCAAAATTCGACAGGTTCTCTTGGTTTTGAATTTTGATCAGCAACCAACCCATTTTCTTAGCCTTTTTAGTACTGTTGCCTTATAATCACCTTATTTTCTTCTCTTTGTCATCTCTCCTTACCTTTATAGCTTTAGTTCCATCTGCTTCTAGCTAACCAGTTAGACAAATAGACATTTAGATTAACTGCTCTAAGTACTGTGTTAAACATAGAAATACAAATCTAAGCAAGACTATCTCTACCCTCATGTTGTAACAGGGTAAGACAACATACACAAGGTTATTTTAAAAAGAGGAGGAGAGGAATGAGGGAGATGTATCAGTCAAGAGGAAGAAGGTAGAGTTCAGGCAAGATTAAGGTGAAGCATGTATAACATATCAGATTGCTTGCCCTGGGTGGGTGCGGGGGAGGGCAGGAAGGGAGGAAGTAAAATTTGGAACTCAAAACTATAAAAATGAATATAGAGAACTATCTTTACAGGTAATTACAAAATATAAAATTCTATTAAAAATAAATAACTGGAAAAAACTTAAAAACAAAACAAGAAAAGAATGTTGCCAATGACACAGCAGTACTTAGAAGGGGATTCAATATAAAATGATAAAATTTGATTTCAAGAAAACCTATTCAATAAATTCTACATGTTGTTTTCAAAGCTAAAAAATGATTGAGGTGAAGAATGGTTGGGTCATGGAGAAAGAGTCACCAAAAAGGACCTGTGGATGGAGGTCTTCAAGGTAACAATGGACAGGTGAGGAGTAGACAGGTAGAATGTGTCTTACTCCTGTTGTTACCAAATTGAAAGCAGGGAAATGAGTTTCCTTTCCTCTTCCCATACATTAAGAAGTCAGTAAGCTGAATAAAATGATTCCTAGGCTCCTTCCAAGAATGGCACCAAATATGACTCTAATATTTTTATCTTGATAGTTTTATATTTGAGAAGATTGTTAAACTTTTTCTAAAATTGAGAGTGGGCTATATGACTATTGTCTTTTGAGTCTTATTTCAATCAGTGGGCATACTCCTGTTGGTGAAAGAAGTCAAGTGAAAGATTCAGTATTAGGTCCCAGAGGCACAGCTATTAGTGAAATCTGACTGTAGGCGGGACTTGTACTATTCTAAGAGGGAATTAATAAGGTTTCATTGGGAAGGATGTTTGGTATGAAATTCTCTCTAGGAAGAGCAACTAACTGTCTTATTGCTTAGATCTGTTGATTCCATGTGCTCTGGAGAAGCAATACTCTCCTTCACAGAGGTAGCTGGAAGAAAGGCTAGAGATTGTTAAAATTACTGAAGAGATGGTAACATATGGGTTAAGTATGAGGGGGGCTCATCTAGTTCTATCAATTTACCTACCTGTTAAATCTCCACTGTGCCATCATTCTCTGCTAATTCCCCATAATACAAATGACTGTCCGATGGGATGGTTTTCCATGAAGCATTTATATTTGCTGACTGAATCTGATCTTGTGGGGTTGACAAAGGGCAATATTAAGAACTTCCTTTGGAAGTACTTACTAGCTCTGGGTTACCCTGAAAATTGGATAATGGGAAACCAACCAAAATTAATACCACCAGGATTCTTCTGGACTTAACAAGGGTACTGATGCTTTTGATGTAGCCTTTAATACTGAAGCTAAAATTCTATTATTTGGCCTTCCATGTATGTTCCAAAGTCTACCTGCTTTCGAAAAGCTGGGGCTAGGGAAATGAGAGGAAAGAATAGAGAGCAAGAGAGTGAGAAAAAGAGAAAGAGAGACACAGGGAGGGAGAGAGACAGAGAGAGACAGAGACAAAGAGAGAGACAGAGAGAGAGACAGACGGAGACAGACAGAGACAGACAGAGACAGAGACAGACTGACAGAGACAGACAGTGACAACGACAGACAGACAAGGAAAGAAAGACATAGATAAAGAAAAAGGGTATATAATAAGGAAACTAGGGACCAGTCCCTTTCCTTTCTGCCCTATGCCTCTTCCTGTGCCTGCCTGCTATGACATCCATGTATGCACAATTTAGTGAGAGTTACCTTTTCCCCTCAGTCTAGGAATTGGCCTAAATCTCTGTCTAATCTCAGGTGGCACATAATATGCAAGCATCCAAGACTTTGATGTGGACACAGTCAGAAGGGAATGTCTAACATAGCCTCCCCAGCACTATAAAGGAGGGAACTTAGTGTCTACTTAATCTTGACTGTGATTAAAAAATACAAAAATATTTCAGCATTGCAGAATACAAAGATAGGCAATAACATAGAGAACAAAGCTTATGAAATGTAGTATAATAAAGGAATTTTAAGGTTCAATTAAATGTCATTAAAAATAATCGTTTATTAAATGTTTTCTGTGTTCAAGGCAATGTGTTAGGTACTGGGGAAGGGAAAGTACAAGACTGAGATTAGACATGGATCATACTCTCCTGAATGTCAGAGTCAAATAAGAGAATAAAATATATGCATGCATTTCTCCCTCTTAAGTCACTTCATTCCTGTCTTGGTCTGTCTCAGTCTCCTCAACTAATGAAGATGATAACAGAATTAATCTCATAGAATTGTTGCCTTTGTCAACTGGACCAAAGTTCTTGGCCTGCAGAGGCTGAAGCCAAACAGACAGAGCAGGCAAGAACAACTTTGCAGAGACTTTATTTTCCATATTGCTTGCAAGCTTGCAAGCAAGGAAGGAAACTAGATACATGTGCTGCCTCACACCCCGTGTGGGACATGCTTTAGTGTGGGCAAATCTTCCTGTTAAATACCCAGGGAGCTATAGCTCTGACAATGAGTGGTAGCAGCAATAATGAAACCAATTTATTCATAGCAGGACTTCAAGACTGGAACATGGGTATGCTAGAGGCTTCTCTGAGCTCAGAGAATACCAGTGCTGATCAAAACAATACAATAATTTTGTTTTTTTCTGTGGCTTAGATCATCTAGAGGGTGAGAGCAAAGGATTGTTGTAATGCCAAGCTCATGGAACAGCTTGTTTGCTGGGCCTTAGTTATGGAAAACAGGGTCTCCTAATAGTATCTTGACACCTTGCACATAGTAGGTGCTCACTAAAAACTTGTCCCATTTCTCCTCTTTGGGGGGAGGTGCTACTGCATGTAGCAAGTACCCTACCTAGCACACCCAGGATGGCCAGCTAGCACAGGTTCTTTGATCTGCTTTTCTAAAGGAAAGGCAACTTTTAAAGGGGTCAACAATCTACTTTAATTACATTCACTAGTTCAAGGAAAAGGTCAGCACCCTGAAATGGAGAAAATACAAGTAGAGGAATAAGTACAAAGATCAACAGACAGGGTTCCAACTGTCTGAGTAAAGCAATATTGCTATACACTTTACATACATCACTGGATTGAGGGAGCTTGGACATCTAAGCAATTGGGGGACTCTGAACATAAGGCTCCTCAAATTCATGACCAGGAAATCAAAAGATCCTTCTCATGAGAGAACCCCCAAAGCAAAACACTAAACTCCCAGAATATATAATAAAGACTCAGAATCTGATGGCTGAGTGCTGAGAAACTTGGAAATCCTTGTGCTCCAGCACCTAAATGGAAACTCCATGTAGCCCAGAGCCTGATTAGCTCTGGGCCAGGGCTCTATGTGCCTATTAATGGGCAGGGAAGATCTTCAAATTCCCTTAACATTATAGGTGGGGTGGGGGTGGGGAGGGAGGAGGCTTAAGTTCTGAATAAGTCAGTAAACATTTAAGTGCTAATTTATGTCAGGCACTACTCATTGTTGAGGAAACAGAGAGGAAAGACTTAGTCTCTGCTGTCAAGGAACTCATAGTCTGATGGAGTGGACAAAATTAATGTACAAATTAAATATGTATAGGATAAATTAGAAATCATCAACGGAAGTAAGAGCGTTTACATTTTATTGGTAGGCCATAGAAAAACATTAAGGCATTTTGAAGGAAAGGAGCCAGGTTGCCCACAAGCTCTGTACATAAAGAACAGTCAGACAGGCAGGAGTATCAAAGGTAGGACTGAAGGGGAAAGAGTGAGGATGGGAAGATATGTTAGGAGACTTACCATAGTCCTAGCAGATGAGGTTGTGACCAAACCTAGGGTGTTTGCAGTAGAAATGAATGGAAATGATGAATGCAAGAGACAGTATTAAGTAGAATTAGGAAGACTTAGTAATATAGGAGGTGAGGGAGAGGGAAGAGACAAAGAAGATGATAATAAGAATAATTATGAAAATTATTATTATAGTAGTTGCTGCTATTATTATATTTATAAAGTCATTACTATATGCCAAGCCAAGATAATGTAAGTCTAAGAAAATGGTGAAGTTTTGATAATGAACACTGTGTTAATGGTGATTGCACTGAAGGAAATTTTGAAGTCATAAGGATAAGCAGGCTTAGGGGAAAAGAAAATAAGTTTGGCCTTAGAGATGTTGAGTTTAAATGGCTGGTGAGACATTCAGGTGGTAATATTTTCTAGGCAGTTGGGATTTTCGTTGACTAGAAGGTCAGAATTGAGCAGTGGAGATTTAGCTAGGTGGAGGAGTAGATACAGGGCTGGATGTGGAATCAGGAAGACATGAGTTCAAATTTTGCCTTATTAGTGGTGGGAACTTGGGCAAGACATTTCCTTTCTCTGAACCTCAGTTTTCCTATCTGTAAAAATGGGACAATAATAGTATCTACCTCACAGTTTCAGTATGAGGATCACATGAAATTATACATGTAAATCACTTTGCAGAACTTTAAACACTATATGCATGTTAACTCTTATGGAGATCCTGCTTATAGAAGATAGAAAAGAAGTTATGGGAACAAATTAGGTGAACAAGGCAGAAAATGTAGGAAGAGAAAAGCAAGGAAGATGAACCATGAAGTGACACTCCATGCAAGGCCTGAGAAAAGTACAAATATCTAGTAAAGGAGTCAGAAAAGGAATGGTGAGAGACTTAGGAGGAGAAGTGGGAGACTGTGCTATCTGTCAGTGAAGTGAGAAGAGGGAATATTCAGTAGTAATTAGATGACTAACACTGAAAAATTCTGTAGAGAAGTCTGAGAGAATAAGAATAGTGGAACAGTGGGGGAAGAGACATTACAAGTAGTGATCAAACAATTATTGATGCTCTTTTAGAGAGTTGATTCAATAAAGTGGTGAGGGGTAGGGGAAAAAGGGAAGGGGAAAAAGTATATATTAAGCTCCTAATATATACCAGGCACCATTTTAAGGACTTTACAAATCTCTCTTTTAGTTCTCACAACCACATGGGGAAGTAGATACTATTATTATCCCCATTTTGAGTTGAGGAAACTGGGGCAAACAGGTTAAGTGACTTGCCCAGGGTCACACAGATACTAAATGTCTGAGACAGGATTCCTGTCTCCTCAGGTATTCCTGACTCCAGACACAGATTTCAATCTGTTGTGGCACCTAACTGCTTCCTAAATGAGTGTCTTCAAGGCATGGAAGAGTGAATGGAGAAGCCAGTTTTAAAAAAAGTTTCACAACAGAATGGGTTGAGAGGAAGTAGAAATGAAGTGAAATGAAACCAGTTTTCCAAAAGGTTTGGTAGTGAAGGGGAATATAGAAGTGAAATAATGGTTGACTGGAGTAGGGGGGGTTCAGGGAAAACTTTTTGTTTGTCTTATTTTAGTATTAAAGAGATCTAAGATTAGTTTTAATTCTCTTCAGCTTTATCAGAAAAGAAAGTTGATTCAAACAAGGACTGTTTTTAAAATATCCAAGCTCAATAGCAGTCATTTTTATGAGAAACTCTATTTGAATCCTTGTGAATCAAATTGAAAAGGGCCATTAAAAGTGTTCCTGTTCAATGCTAAGGAGATCTACACTTCAGGATAATATTTTTGGCAAGGAGGGATACATGATATGTGGTAGCTTTTTGTTGTAGTTTGAAATTACCTCATGGTAATTCTTTAAATTTTTCATTTAAAATGAAAGGTTAATAGTTATACTGCACAGTTCTTGCAAAGTGAAAATGAGATTGGAAAGTTAAAATATAATTAATTTACTTTCCTATTATCCCTCCAGTAGAGGAATATTCATGCATTCTGAACAGATAAGTTTTAAGAGACACTAAATTGCTAGTGTTCACACTTGGATTCAGCTTAAAAGTTAAAAGCTTTCAGGCCAAAAAAAATGAAACTGGGTGGAAGATGAAGTCCTATTTTTATAATAATGAGCGAGTTTTAGAACATACATAATGCACATGCATATGTGTGATACACTCATTTTATGTCAATACCTGAAGGGTTTATAATTTCACCAGCATCAGCATTCCCTCTTCTGATGCAGAGGACTCACACTCCTTAGTAAGCATTCTTTATAAGTTACTATGGATGAAAACAATCACTTGGTGGCCAACATTCTGGTGATGAATTTCTCAGAGCTCAGTTATACCGGTCCTTCAGCAATAAGCCTATTTTGCAAGAAGTGATTGTCACCTCCATACTAGAGACTAACTGTGGAAGAATAAACACACCCCTACATGAATGAATAAAAAAAGTATTAAGTGCTTATTATATACAAAGCATGGTGCTAAGTTTTGGAGATATAAGTGGAAAAGTAAGACAGCCCCTGCTCTCAAGGAGTTGACATTCTAATGGTGGAGAGAATACATATGGAAGATTTCAGCTGCAAGTCAGATGAAAGGTCTTATGGTCCTTATGGTATAGCAGCAAAGTAGATGGCACTGTCTCTCATTCAATGACATTTCTACTGGTAAACTCATTATTTTCTGATGTTCAACTATTACAGTGCCAGTGATTTGTGTGGCAAGAACTTTATTTTCTGGGTCTTCAGTAGCTGTGACTGTAGCACATGCAAAAGCAGTGCCCTGGCTGCATCTCTACCAAAGTTACTCCCCAAGATGGTATCTGAGGGTGCTGGTCTGGAAGAATTGCATTTCCGACTCCTAATCTGCATTTTTCCTGGCAAAGCCTGACCCATCTCTCCCAATAGTTGAGCTCAGTAGCTAGTTCTATGAAGTAGTTTTAATATGGTAAACCTAATGAAGCCCTGGAAGGGGTTACTATGAACATGGACAGAGTTCTTCTACTCACAGATGTAGCAGTTAAAAAAATCAAGGAAATCTAAAACCAGCTTCAGTTAATCAGCATAGACTAAATTGTTTCTACAGATAGATGACCACTGCATTTAATTATTTTGTTCCACTTATTGTTCCTTTTTCAATTCATCCAAAACTATTTCTTTTATTTTTCTCCACTTTCCCTTCACTCCTTCTCATCCCATTCAATCTGCTTCCTTAGGGAAATAAATAGGAGACTGCAGAATTGAGAAGGAGAATATACTGAACCATAGAAAAATTAAACTAGGAATCAGTAAAATTACTATAAAAAGCAAAATACCATTTAGAAAGTCAGAGTCATATATAGCTTTTTGTTTCTGTGTCCACAAAACTGCATCTTATAACACAAGTGCAGGTTACAATATTCATGGTTTATAATCCATAATTCAGTATTGTGCTTTTAATTATTACTCTATTGTCTGTGCCTGGTATTAGTTTGCATTTAAACCTAAAAGGCTTTTGTTATTAAAGAAAGTATGTCTTTTGTCTGGGATCAATATAAATGAATAACAATAACTAGAACTGCAGTGTTGTAGCTTTTTTTTTCCCCTCCCATATCTGTGTATCAATAAATATTTGTATTTGCATAGATGATGGTCAAGTTTGATTTAGAAGCTCAAAACTTTCAGGAAAGGGAAGCATTTCTGGATTTTAGATTGTAAATAGAATGTGATTTCTTTTCACCTGAAAACCCTATTGGATGTGGGCTTTAAGGAATTCAACTTTATTGCCTTACTTTGCCTTGGAGGCTAGGAAGGATGTTAAAGTCTTAGGGAGAAACCAGAAATGCTGCTTCTATTAACATCATATTCTCTACTATGAGAACTGCTCAGGGAGTGTGGGAACAGACTAGAACAGGAGAAATGAGACTTCCATGGGAATGATATCGGAAAGAAAGATTGATACTGCTACCTCCTCATTTATTCACTCGCCTGAACATTTCTTCACTGGAGTTACATTCTGAATTCTTTGAAGGAAACTATTCACTGGAAAGATTACTGGCTATTGAATACAAGAGCCTTAATTCCTTGGGAAATGGCCATTACAATATCCTGTAATCAAATCACTAACAATGTTCCATTTCAGGTGATTCACAAACACCTCTGTGAAGGGTTATTTTTCATGAACAATCTGATCCAACAACCAGCTTCTGGACATAATACTACATTCAGTAGATTCTTTCCTCCTTTGAGGTTCACTTTATTCACATTTATCACTCAATTCAAATCCTGGAATCTGTTATGTATTCTTCCCCAGGGCATTTTATTTCCTTCTTAAATGAATTCTATGTCTGACACAAGGTCTCTCTTTTCTCTAACACCCTCATTTAGAAGACTTCAGGGGCAGGTAGGTGGCACCAACTGTAAAATCAGGAGGACCTGAGTTCAGATTTGGCCCCAGACACTAGCTGTGTGACCCTGGGTGAATTACTTAACCCCAATTGCCTCAAAAATTTAAAAAAAGAAAAGAAAAAAAAAGACTTCAACATTCATATTGATATTAGGTGTACAAATTTATATGCCCCCAAATACCCTAATATCCCAATTCCTCAATCTACTCAATTCCTATGACCCACTTCTCCTCTATACCTTTTATACATATGGAAATGGTCATTATTTTAAAATTTATTTATTTAGTTTTCAACATTCATTTCCACAAGATTTTGAATTCCAAATTTTCTCCCCATCTCTCCCCTACTCCCACCCCAAGATGACAAGCATACTGATTACTCCTTTCCTCAGTCTGCCCTCTCAGATATCCCCCCTATCCATTCCCTTATCCCCCTCTCCCTTACTTTCTTGTAGGGCAAGATGGATTTCTATACCCCATTGCCTGTATATCTTATTCCCTGTTTGCATGTAACAAAATATTTTAACATTTGTTTTTAAAACTCTGAGTTTCAGATCCTTATTCTTCTTTCCTCCTCACCCACCCCTACTAGGAAGACAAGCAAATCAATATAGGTTATACTTGTGTAGTTATGCAGAACATTTCCAAAAATAAAAATAAAAAATAAAATAAAAAAATAAAAAGGGGGTGGCAGCTAGGTGGCATAGTGAATAGAGCACTGGCCCTGGAGTCAGGAGGACCTAAGTTCAAATCCAGCCTCAGACAACACAAAAACTAGTCGTGTGACCTTGGGCAAGTCACTTAACCCCAATTTCCTTCCAAAAAGCAAAAAAAAAGATATAGTGATGAGTCAATCATTACCCCTAGGTTTCAATACTGAGTAACTGGGAAGGTGATGCTGCCCACTATAAGTAAGAAGAAACTTGGAATGGAATGGTAGGGAGAAAACTAATAAATTATGTTTTGGTCAAATTGATTTTAGGATGTCTACTAGACATCTAGTTTGAAATTTCTGGAAAGTATATGGAGACATAAGATTGGAGGTCAGCAGAGAGATTAAGGCAGGATAGGTAGATCTGAGAATCCTCCACATAGATGTAGTAGTTGATGAAATCACCAAGCAGAGTGGTATAAAAGCAGGTGAAAAGAGAACCCAGGACAGAGTTCTGAGGGATAGCTATAGTTAGAGGGCATAATCTGGTTAAGAATTGAGCAAATAAGACAGAATAGTGATCACACAGGTATATTGAGAACTAGTAGAGAGTAATGTCCTGAAAACATAGGAAGAATAGAGTGTAAAGGGAGAGAGACTGATAAACAGTGTCTAAGTCTTTGGAAAGGTCAAGGGAATGAGGACTGATAAAAAGTCACTGGGTTTGGGGGGCGGAGCCAAGATGGCGGAGTAGAAACAGCTCCTCCAAGCCTCTCTGCCCCCAGATTCTCCACAAACTATGTAAAAAAGGACTCTGAAAAACTTCTGGAGCCCCAGCACCCACAGAACGACACAGAGAAGCTAACCTCCCACTGAGGACAGCCCAGCACCCTGCAGGAAGGACCAGCGCAGTGGTCTGGGAGCCGGCAGCGCGCAGAGCACAGGAGCCAAGCGCGGAGCCCAGGTCCACTTGAGCCGAGGTTTTAGCCCCAGGGCGGCAGGGCCAGCAGGCGGCTGGAGGAACCCCAGAACACCAGGAACTGTGGAGATTCCAGAATTATCAACATAGACTTGCCTAGGACAAAGTAAGAGGTTAGGGTCCTATGGACTTTGGGACCTGTATTTGGGGAATGCGTCAGCTCCCTCCCCTGGGGGCTAGAAGCCACTGAGGAGACACACCATTTTGTAGTTTTCAGAGGCATTTCCGGCTCCCAGCCTACAAATCGTGGGGAGATCCAGCGATCAGTCTTGGGGGGTAATCGCTCTTGCTTTAAGCACCCTGGATCTGGATTGTGATCTAGGGTGGAAGTTGTGGGTGGGTTTACAGCTTGCCAGAAACAGAAGTTGCCCCCCACACTTTCGGGACGAAAATTCCTCTAGCTGGCCTTAAAGCCATAGTGTGGCAACAAGCCCAAAAGTTAAGCAATTAAGTGGCAACATGCCAAGGCAAAGGAAACAGAAAAATGCAACCTAGACTCCTATTTTGGGGGCATAGAGCGGGAAAAGGACTGTGAGGTCAGAAGTCCTGCTCCAAAAGCCCCAGGGGAAAACATGAGCGGGTTGCAGGCCATAGAGGACCTTAAGAAGGACTTTAAAAAATCAAATAAGAGAAGTGGAGGAAAAATTAGAAAGAGAAATGAGAAGGATGCAGGCAAAGTATGAAATGAGGGTCAACAGCCTGACTGAGGAAAACAACACCTTAAAAAATAGACTAGCTCAAATGGCAAAGGAGGCCCAAAGGGGCATTGAGGAGAAGAATGCCTTGAAAAGTCAAATTTGCCAGATGGAAAAAGAATCTCAAAAGTTCACTGAGGAGATTCATTCCTTCAGAGTTAGACTGGAGCAAATGGAAGCTAATGACTTTATGAGAAATCAAGATGCTGTTAAGCAGATCCAAACAAGTGAAAGATTAGAAGGCAATGTGAAATATCTCATGGGAAAAACCACTGACCTGGAAAATAGATCCAGGAGAGACAATTTAAAAATTATTGGACTACCTGAAAGCCATGATCAAGGAAAGAACCTAGAAATCACCCTTCAAGAAATTCTCAAGGAAAACTGCCCTGATGTTTAGATCCAGAGGGCAAAATAGAGGTTGAAAGAATCCACAGATCACCTCCTGAAAAAGATCCCAAAAAGAAAACTCCCAGGAATATTATAGCCAGGTTCCAGAATCCCAGATCAAGGAGAAAATACTCCAAGCAGCCAGGAAGAAACAATTTCAATATTGTGGAAACACAATCAGAATAGCCTAGGACCTGGCAGCTTCTACACTGAGGGATCGAAGGGCATGGAATATGATATTCCAGAGGGCAAAAGAACTGGGAATGAACCCAAGGGTCCCCTACCCAGCAAAACTGAGTATTTTGTTTCAGGGGAAAATATGGTCATTCAGTGGAATAGAGGACTTTCAAGCATTCTTGAGAAAAAAACCAGAATTGAATAGAAAATTTGACATCCAGACACAAGAAGGAAGAGATGCCTGAGAAGGTAATCAGGAAAAGAAATCAAAAGGAACTTATCAAAGTTGAACTATTTACATTCCTATATGGAAAAGCAATAACTGTGACTGATGATATCTTTCTCACTATGAAAATAATGGAAGAAGGGGGTGTGGTCATATGAATGCATATGTGAATGTGTGTGTATATGGTTACAGTTATATGGAAAGAGGGCATACGTTGAATTTGTTGGGAAGGGAGAATACTCAAGGGATGAAATTATGAGGTGAGGGAGGAAAGTGGCAAGAGGAGATGGGGAGAGACAGGGTAGGGTAAACTATCTCATGTAGAAGAAGCAAGGGGAAGTGGTTGCAAGGGAGGGGGAGAATAGGAAGGCTAAAAGGCAAAACTACATTCTCATTGAATTTGGTTCAGGGAGAGAATGACATACATACTAAATGGGATATCTCAACCTGCAGCAGAATAGGGGGAAGGGGGATGAGAGGAGGATGATGGATGGGAGGGCATCCTTGGGGGGAGGGGAGGTTGGAAGTACCCACTATAGAAGAGGGACAGGATCATGTAGGGAATGGACCAGGTGGGGGGTGGGATGAGTGGGAGGGAATTATAAGCAGCCTTGTACAATATATCTACCATGATAATGTTTTGCATAGCTAGACATGTACAACATATACTCAATTACTTATATCCCAAGAAGGAATGGGTGACAAGGGAGGAAGGAAATGGATCTGAAATTCGAGGTCGTAACATTAAATGTTTCAAATATATATAAATACTATTATTAATACTCTTTTGCTTGTAATAGGGAGATAAGATGTGCAGGCATTGGGACACAAAGATTCATCTTCCTCTAATGGAAAAGTCGATGGGGGTATGGGAGAAGGTATGGGAGAGAGCAGATTGGAGGAATGATATCTTGTGGGACTGCTATTCTGGGAGGTTGGGTAGGGGAATAATGGGGGGAAAATGATTGTAAGTCAAAATCTGGCGGAAATGAATGATGTAAAACAGAAGTTAATAAAGTATTTGTTTAAAAAAAAAGAAAAAAAGTCACTGGGTTTGAAAATTAAGACATCATTGGTAACTTTGGAGAGACTAGTTTCAATGAAATGATGAGATCAGAAGCCAGACCGTAAGGAGAGTGAGAAGAGAGAAAGTGAAGGCACCTGTTTAAGTTGACCTTTTCAAGAAGTTTATCCACAAAGTTGAGGCATAATATAAAATGATAGTGAGGTGGGATGAAGGAGAAGAAAGTAGCAGAAGAAATATGAATAGGAGATGAGAAAGAGGGGAGATCATGGATGGCCTCATTTTTTTTCTATATAATATGAAGCAAGATCAACAACTGAGAAGGTTGGGAGTGGGGGAGTCATATGAGGTTTGAGGAAAGGTGAAAAGGTTTGAAAGAGTCACTGGGAAGATTGGGATAGTGAGATGATGAGGAAAATACAGTAAAATGGCCTAGTAGTAATGAAAACCCAGTTGAGGTTAACAAAATTTTGTAGTAAACTCATTGAACATTTGGTGGACTTTCTCCACCTTCTATCAGCAGTATATGGATGTGAGTGAAGGCAGCAAAAGGTGATCCAAAGTTGATACTTAACAAGGTATAATTCGCAAACCAATAAGTGATGTAAGCACTTAAGAGGATAGAGCAGAGTTAAATTGGTTCCCAAGGGGCAAGATGGGGAAAAGAGCAACTAGGACCCACTTTTAATTCTTTCCCTACTGCCCACAAACTTACCTATGTCACCTTTATTCCACCACAAGAGAGAAAAAAATTATAACAATCCAAAACAAACAAATAAACAAAAAAACTCTCTTGATCCTACCAACCCTGCTTGATATCATCCATCATCTTCTTTCCTTCTCATAGTCTCTTCTAAATCCTCTCTGCAATCTTTCATCTTTACACTCATTTTTATACTCATACTTTATACTCATGCAATATATTCCTTATTATACTGCTATCTCCAAAGTTACTAATGATCTCTTAAATGCTAAATCTAATGTTCTTTCCTTGAACCTTATACATGGTGATCTGTCTTTGATAACGGTGATCCTTCTCTTCTCTTGGATATTCTTTGCTTTCTATGTTTTTAGTGACACTTATGTCTCCTGGTTCTCTTCCTATTATCTGACCATTTCTTTTCAATCTTCTTCGTTCATTCTTCATTCAGATCACTCTCAGTAACTGAGTATCTCCTAAGGCTCTGGCCTATGCTCCCTTTTCTTCTCCCTCTGTGTCAAGCGCTCTTAATCTGAAAACCATGTACTTATTTGTTTTTTAATTAATAATTATATTGCAATATAGTTGGTTATCTTGGTAATCACATATATGCATTTTAATTTATGTATTTGAAAACATTATTCTGAGAAGAGTCCATAGGTTTCGTCAGATTGTCAAAGGCAGTCCTGTTGCATACTATTTTCCTTGATGATTCTGTCAACTTTCATGGATTCAATTATCATGATTAACCAGATGATTACTAGATGTATGTATCTAGCACTAACCCCTCTCCTAGACATCAGTCTCACATCACTAACTCTTAGACATTTCAAACTGCATGTCTCATAGACATTTCACATTAAGTATATCCAAAATAGAAGCCATTATCTCCTACTTTCTAAAACCTCTCCTATTCAGAACTTTGCCACTATATTTTAGGGCATCAGTCAATCACAGTGGCATTCTCAACTCCTCTCTCTTAGCCCCATATTTAATCTGTTGCTAAGACCTGTCAGTTCTCACTTCACAACATCTCTCATATACCCCCTTCTCTCCTTTGACCCTTTCACCAAGTTCGAGGAAGCCCTCATCATCTCATATCTGAGCTATAACAATAGCTTTCTGGTGGGTTTCCCTGACTTGGGTCTCTCCTTATTCCAATTTATCTTCCACTAAGCTGCCAAAGAGAAACTTCTAAAGTGCAGGCATAACCATGTTATTCCCCTACTCAATAAGTTCCAATGGTTCCCTTTACTTTCAGAATCAATTATAAAATCTTTTGTTGACTTTTTAAAGCTCTTCACAATTGGTTTTCTTCCAACCTATCCAGTCTTCTTACACCTAATACCATTCAAGTATTTTAAAATGAATGTGCTTTTTTGCTGTTCTTCCCACAAGACACTGTATCCTTCTACTCTGTGCCTTCTCATTGGCAGGGCCCATAACTGGAATGTTCTATGCTCCTCGCCTCCAGCTACTGGCTTCCTTCAAGACTCAGTTCAAATCTCACCTTCTGCAGGAAGCCCTTCCTGTCCTGTCCCTTCTCCCCTACCACTTCCTTCTGATATTATTTCCATATAACCTGTACATATCTTGTATGTACATAGTTGTTTGCATGTCATAACCCCCATTATAATATGAGGTTCTTGGACACGGGGATTATGTTTTTAGCCTTTTTTATCCATAGCACTTAGCACAGTATCTGGCACACAGAAAATGCTTAATAAATACTTGACTATTTTGTCATCTCACTATACATGTGGTTGTCAATTTAGGAAGTGTGCTTTTGTGGCAAGAACCTTATCCTCCTAACAATTCATTTCAGTGACTTGAAATTGTTTCTGTTTCCCTAATTTTATAGACTTTAAAAGTATTCCCCCCCCAGACAAAGGATACTATTAAATATTAGTGCATAAATGAGAGATCTGACTTTGTGGAATATTTATTAGATGCTTTTAGTGAACCTTTTTGTCATCAGCTTTATCACTGATAAATTTTATTATGGATAGCATTACATTTACTGTACTTTATGACTCCTTCTTTTGAGAAGAGGGTACCTATCTTGGTAGTCTTTATAAATTGAACTCTGTGATTAGGTACCACTACAAATTGTATGCTTACAATCTCCTTCTTATGGTGTCTCTGAGAATAAACTATACTTGACCAGCCTGCTAGATTTCACAGAATCAGAACATTTAAGAGTTGAAAGGGTACTTAGCTGAAATCTATTTCAACTTATCCACACAAAAATGATCCCTACTAAGACACATGCAACAAATGCTCATCTAGCCTATCTTCAAGTAGGGAGAAACTACCATCTCTCAAGGAAGCCAATATTACTTTGGAGAAACTCTGATTGTTATGAAATCTTTCTCAACATCAAGCCTAATTTTGCTGCTTTGTAAAGCTCCACTTGCTCCTACTTTGCCCTCTGGGGCCAAAATAACAAGTCTGATCCCCCCTCCATGTGACAGGCCTCCATATACTCCAATAAAGGCTGTTATTTTATTTTCACCATCTTCTTTTCTCCACACTAAACACATAAGATGAGGGAGACATTGGTAAAGAGCAGGTATTCAGTAAAAGATCTTAAGGTCTTAGTGGACTACAAGCTTAATGTAGGTCAATGAGGTCATGTGGAAACCAAAAGAGCTAGTGACCTCAAGGTACATTAAGAGAAACCTAGCTTCCAAGAACAAAACAGAGATAATCCCATCATACCCTCCTCTCATTACATCTCATCTGAATTTAGAATATTGTTACCCCTTTCAATTAATTGGATGTAATCTATTCCCTAAGTTTACTATATTTCTTCTATGCATTTAACCTTTACCTCAACCCAGAAGGTATTGTGCATGTAATGGTAAGGGAATTAGAAGAGCTTTCCTGTCCCTTAATGGGCTTCAAATAGAAGTCAACCATAGGGGGTTGACTGGCGAGAGGCTTGTTTTTCAGGAAGGCCTATACTTTTTGTTACTTTGTAATTAGGGAGTAGGTCACAAAGGTTGTGCTGTCCTCTGACCCTGAAGAACAGTATATAAACCCCGAGGAGAGATTTTGTTTTGGGGCTCATTTATGGGAAGAGTTGTGTGATTTGGCTAGATGAGACTCTGGGTAGCTATTGAACCCCTTGGCTTAGAAAACCCAGATGTTGGTGCTTCTCTGTCTGGTAACTATGTATGTATGTAACAGTCAGACATCTAGAAGCCCTGTTTGTTGGTCTGTTGAATTGTATTATTTTCTCTTTAGTAAATTATTTTCCTTTAGTAAAGCAGATAAAAGAACCTGTGCTTGTAGCCATCCTGGGTATGTGAGGGTGCTTGCTGTTACAATGCACTGTCCTCATTAGACCACATGTGTAACACTGCATTTAGTTATGGATACTACAGTCTAGAAAGAATGTTGATGAGTCATAGAGGGTCTGGAGAAGACAAACAAAGAGGGTGAAGAACCTTGAGATTCTTTCATTTTAGAACTACTTGAAGGAGTTAGGAGTGTTTATTCTGGAGGCAAAATACTTTAGCGTTTATATGATGCTGCTTTCAAATAGCTGAAAGGTTTAAATAATCCAATGTGGGTTTGACTTGTTTTGCT
>WOXC01005161.1:0-145759 GCA_011680675.1 Gymnobelideus leadbeateri
ATTCCCCAATTGAGAAATGGTCAAAGGATATGAATAGGAAGATTTCAGAGAAAGAAATTAAAGACATCTATAAGCATATGAAGAAATGCTCTAAATCACTATTAATTAGAGAAATGCAAATCAAAACAACTCTTAGATACCACATCTCTCCAGTCAGATTGGCTAAGATGACAAAACAAGAAAGTGACAAATGCTGGAGAGGATGTGGGCAAATTGGAATGCTAATACATTGCTGGTGGAGTTGTGAAGTCATCCAACCATTCTGGAGAGCAATCTGGAATTATGCCCAAAGGATTATAAATAATTTCATACCCTTTGACCCAGCCATACCACTTCTAGGGTTATATCCCAAAGAGATCATAGAAGTGGGAGGAAGAACCATATGTACAAAAATATTTTTAGCAGCCCTTTTTGTGGTTGCAAAGAATTGGAAACTAAAGGGGTGCCCATCAATTGGGGAATGGCTAAACAAGTTGTGGTATATGAATGTAATGGAATTTTATTGTGCTATAAGAAACGAGGAGGTGACGGATTTCATAATTACCTGGAGAGACTTATACAAACTGATGCTGAACGAGAAGAGTAGAATCAGAAGAAATTTGTATACAATCACAGACATACCATATCTGTGATGACCAACTATGACAGACTGGACTCTTTTCAGCAATGCAGTGATATAAGTTAATCCCAAATGACTCAAGAAAGTGAGAAATGCGCCATCCAGAGATATAACTAGAAAGAACTGAGCTTGAATCCTGATGGAAGCAAACTAAATGATCTTGTTCTTCTCATTGTTTGGTTTTACTTCTTCCTTACCATCTTTCATCCCACCTAGTACAATATGCCTTTGTAATTAGAATAATGTTTAATATGAATGCATTTGCAGACCCTATGCTGTACTATATGCTGTCATGAGGGGAGGGGGGGGGGAAGTAAAGGAAATTTGAAAATCAAAAAAAAAAAGAGTACTTATTTGAGGTGCAAAAGGGAGAATTGATACAGAGGAATTAGATGGGGGAGGAGGGCTGGTAGTTCTGGTAACCTACTTTCATTGGGAATGGGTTTAAGAGGGCACAATACATATATATTTAGAAGAGTAAAAAAAGTCTTCTAAATTCAGAAGAAATAGAATAGTAAGGACACAGGGAGGGGAGAGAGGACAAGGGAGGAATTTTTAGAGGGGAGGGTGAAGGAATAGGTAAAATAAGGGTGTAAAAGGATGTTTAGATTTATGGGAATGGGAGGATAGGGGAGGGATCATTGGAGGGGAGTAGGCAAGTCATAGGGTGGCAAGGTAGTGGGTAGAAGTAAAGTAGAGGAGGCCAAAGTGATAGGAAACAAGAGATATAATCATACCTAAAAAACAAAGGTCAAGAGCAGAATAGGTTTGGGAAAGTATATGTCTATATATGTATGTATGTGTGTGTGTATGTATGTATATGTATATCTCTATATCTATGGCTATAGATAGAACTATAGATACAACTTTATTGTAGCCTTCTGGAGGGAGTTTGCGGGGAGGGAAAAAAGAACAAAGTAAAAAAGTGAACAAAAGAAAACTCACAAGGAAGCAAAGAAAAGATGGACACTTCTCAGCACAACAATTATTATTTATCATATAGGCTTTCTTGAAATGAAAATTTATTGTTGCATATTTTAAATCTTTTCTTATGTTCTGCTATGCACACAACATGCTTTTTTTCTCTTTCTAACTTTGTATTTAAGCTAAAATATTTAAATTTATGATATGTTTATGTTTCTCTCATCTGTATTTGTGTCCTGGCATTTTAAATAAAATTTTGAATAAGAAAAAAAAGAGAAGAGTTAAGTCATTCATAGTTGATCATCATCCATAGTTGCTGTTACTATGTGCAATGTCTTCCTGGTTCTGATAACTTCACTTTTCATCCATTCATGTAAGTCTTTCCAAGTTTTTCTGAAATTCATCTGAAATTCATTCCTTATAGCACAATACTATTTCATTACATTCCTATGCCCCAAATGCTTGGCCATTCTCTAACTGATGGGAGTCCCCTAAATTTCCAAGTCTTTGCCACCAAAGAAAGCTGCTATAAATTTTTTGTACAAGTCCTCTCCTCCCTCCCCTTTTTTATCTCTTTGGGATATAGACCTACTAGTAGTATTGGATCAAAAGGTAAGCACAGTTTTATAGCCCTTTACAGCGTAAGATGAATGTGATTTTTAAGTAGATCTGCTGGATTATAAAAGTTTTAAACAACATTCAAAATCAGCTATTGTATATTTCAAGTTTATTCATATATCTCTTTTCCATAGAACTTTTATAGGAAATTACATTCCCTACAAAGGTTGAGAAAGCTCTCTACCCTAGAAACTCACTCTAGATTTCATAAAATGGCCACTCCCTTCAATTGGCTGGTTCCTTTCAGAACCTCCATTTTAAAGAGGACATTCAGGCCACCCATGTCTTTATTCCTTTCCAGATACCCCTTGTGATTCTTCTTCTCCACTTTCTCTAACAGTGCCTGCTAGCTGGGTAACTCCCTTACAGCTTCCTTTTACATCCTGGTCTTCTCCATTAGAATGTAAATTTTATGTTAGCAAGGACTTTCTTTCTACTTGTATTTGTATTCCTAATGCTCTGCACAGAGTACATAGCATGTTCTTAAGTGAATGCTGATTGACTTGATATATTATTAAAAAGTAGCAAGCTTAAGTCAAAACCAAGGCCAATAAGTTTTTAAAATTAATATTAGCTATATCATACTATAATATTAATATTAAACATTTTAAAATTTATATTCCATTCACAGATTTTAATGAATTTTAATGGTATTTGGTGTACATATAAATTGCAGTTAAGTGGAAGTTAAATTGTGCTGTACAGTTAAATTCAATGGTGCACATTTTAATTGGTTGTGCTGAGTGAGATTCAAGGTTCACAAAAAAGTGTTGTATATTATATTAGGGACCCAATTTTACTATCACCATCATGATTATCTCATTAAATGCCAACAAAAAAAATCTCACTGAATAACACACACTCTCTCTTTCACGTATATATATATATATATATATATATATACATATACATATGTATATATATATGCATGTATATAATAACTAGGTCAGTGATATACTGATGATTGTCTAATATTTCCATCCAGTTCAGAGGAAAAAAGTAAAATATCAAATATTATGATATTGCAATGAAATATTTTACTGGAAATTAAAATATTTAAGGAAATTATTACTTACAGTAGTTGCACAAAGGATATCTTTCCACACTGAAGCTTCCTTGGAAAGATCAGAGACTTCAAAAAAATTATCCACAATCACTTCCCCAATCATGTCATGTCTAGAAAATCTGTCAAAATCATACACACTGAAGTGTAATTTTCTGTTGTTCAGTTGATCATAGGCTACAGGAAATTGAAAGGTTTCTTCAAATAAGGGATTTAAAGTCTTTCTGTGTACCCGGGTCTGAAACTTCTTTTTCCTATCTGGAAGAAGATATATTTTCACATAGGGGTCAGATGTTCCTGTGAAGTCTTTTGCGGGTAAATCTAAGGCTTTAATAATACTAACAACAAGTAGTTCATTTTCATAATCATATTGGAGAGTAAAGTTAAGTTTCCCACAAGATTTGACATCTTCTTTCCTGCTGCCCTCAGAGTCAACTGACTTCTGTTTATAGAGCTCGGGTTTTATTCTTCCAATGTTGGTTGTCTCTCTCCTCCATAAAACAGGTTCTGTGCCCACAGAAAAGTCAACACTGGACACTTGCATTTGCCTTGGTAGATGTCTTCTGAAGGAATTATGCCTGTATGCACACAAAGACAGACAGACAAACCAACACACACACACAGACATATACACACTGATTAGGTTATCTAGTAAAAAGTATGCAAATATAACTGTTTCCCCATCTTTTCCATAATGAAACATTAAAAAAAAAAACAGAACTATGACAAACTAACAATCTTCAAAGAAATTACTCTAGTGGTATTTTTTTTAATCAGACCTACATTAATGTATTTTTTCACCAAATTTTTAGCACTTTATATAACAATTCTTTTTTTTTTTTTGCTTTTTGGAGGGGAGAGGACAGGGCAATTGGGGTTAAGTGACTTGCCCAAGGTCACATGGCTAGTAAGTGTGTGTCAAGTGTCTGAGGCTGAATTTGAACTCAGGTCCTCCTGACTTCAGGGCCAGTACGCTATTCACTGTGCCACCTAGCTGCCCCTATAACAATTCTTAAAAGGAATATTTGCCACCCAAATGTGTAAGATTAAAATGAAATATTCAAATTTGAAGTTTTATTTGAATGTATATAAAAACAATAGGTCCTGGGGAGAGGAAGGGTCCCCCCAAAATGTTTATTTGAGATTTGTGGCACTTTATGGTCTGTATCCCCAAAAAAGTATATCTTGTGGACCTTTACTTAACATATTTACCTCTAATAGTCAGAGAAAATGAACAGCTTAAATTAAAATTTAATAACAAAAGTATCAAGAAACCATTTCCTCCATAAAACCACATTCTTCCACAAATATATGCATCAATGGGAAGAGTGGATACATGTAGGGAACACATGAGGCCAGGATATATGTGGAGAAGGGTACATAAGGAACAACTGTGGTCATAGCACACATAAGGAAGGGCAATGAACACCATCAATGTTTAAGGGCCTTTTTAGAGTAATTCCATTTTTGCTGCTTCCATTGTATATTCCCCACTAGTCATATGGTAGATGTTGTGTTGCATAGTATCATTTAGAAATTGTCAAATCAGACATAATTTGCTAGATATTGATTGGCTAGATTCACAGTCTTGAGCTTCTGGCCATGATGATGATGATAATGATGATGATGATGATGATAATGATGACAATGATGACAAGGTAGTGCAGTGGATAGAACCCTGGATCTGGAATCAGGAAGATCCAAGTTAAAATCTGGCCTCAGATGCTTAGGTTTGCATGCTTGATCAAGTCTTCTTACCTTCTATTTGAGTCAGTTTCCTCATTTGTAAGCTGGAGATAATAAATTCAGCTATCTCTGTGAAACCCTATTTTATTCTTTATTAATTATTGATAATTGGTAATTATAATTATTGATAATTCCTGGAATCAGTACTTAAGAATTAGTATTACTTAAAATGACAGTTTGACTACTTAACATCAGAAGGTCTGACTTCTTAGTAGCAGTATAACTTGCGTATTTTTCTGGGCTGCAGCTTGGGCTCTTGCTGCAGATGGGGAGAAGGGAATGGTGAACACCCAGAGTCATTAAACATCCTGTCTCCCTGGTAATAAGTCATGATTGTTTAATGCATGACTTTATAGAGGATGATTATAAACTGTTTTCCTCACTGTCATGTGTACTGAAAAGACCCTCTAAATGTAACCAATGTTAAAAAAAAAACTGCTCTGAAGATGGCAGAGTAAGAGCAGGGACTTGCTTTAAATATCCCCCAAACTCCTCCAAATACCTGTAAAAATGACTCTAAACAAATTCTAGAACTACACAACCCACAAGATGACAGGGTGGAACATATCTCCAGCCCAAGACAACCTGGAAAGTCAGTAGGATCTATCACACCAGGCTGGGAGTGGAGCGTAGTCCAGTATGGGCCATGTGGGCACAGACAGGGTCAGAACAGGCCTTATGGCACTGAATCACTGGTAGCTGTGGTAGTTTCCAGGCTTCTCAAACCACAAATGCCAAACACAGCATAGAAAATCAGTGGGAGAATGTGCTCTGCCCCACACAAATTTCAAACAATGTGAAAGGGAGCTCCGAACAACTTCTGGAGCCATAGCACCCACAGAACAGCACAGAGAAGCTAACCTCCTGCTGAGGACAGCCCAGCAGCCCTGCAGGGAGCGGCCAGCGCAGCACTCCGAGAGCAGGCAGCACAGCACGCTGGGAACCGACAGCGCAGCCTGCAGAGCTGAGCCCAGGTCCGCGGCTTTAGCCCCAGGGCGGCCAGGCCTTCAGCTGGCTGGAGGGATTCCAGAACACCAGCAATAGTGGCGATTCTAGAATTATCAGCACAGATATGCCTAGGACAAAGTGAGAGGTTAGTGCCCAGGTTAGACTTTGGGACCAGTATTTGGGGAACACGTGGCTTCCTCCCCTGGGGGCAAAAAGCTGCTGAAGAAACAGCTGCACAGAAGCCATTTTGCAGCGTCAGTAGTGGCTCTAGCTCCTGGTCTGCAAACTGTAGGAAGATCCAGCAATCAGTCTGGGGGTTAATTGCTTTTGCTTTAAACTGCCTGGATCTGGATTGTGGTCTGGGGGGGAAGTTTGGGGTGGGTATCCAACTTGCCAGAGTGGGTGGAGGCTTTACAGAGGCCACCCAACTGGCGGAAGTTGTGAAGACCCCACGTTTGGGCGGAAGCTCCCCTGTCTGGTGGCAGAGTCCTACTGTGGCAACAAGCCCAAAAATCAAGTAATTAAGTGGCAATATGCCTAGGCAAATGAAACAAAATAAACAGAAAAGTTCAACATTGGACTCCTATTTTAGGGGCAAAGAGGCTCAAAGCATGGAGGAGGACTGTGAGGTCAGAACTCCTGCACCAAAAGCCCCAAATGAAAATACAAGCTGGCTACAGGCCATAGAGGACCTTAAGAAGCAGATAAGAGAAGTGGGGGAAAATTTGGGAAGAGAAATGAAAAAGATGCAAGAAAAGTATGAAATGACAGTCAACAGCCTGACTGAGGAAAATAATACCCTAAAAAATAGACTAACTCAAATGGCAAAAGAGGCTCAGAAAGGCAATGAGGAGAAGAATGCCTTAAAAAGTCGAATTTGCCAGATGGAAAAAGAATCTCAAAAGTTCACTGAGGAGATTCATCCCTTCAGAGTGAGACTGGAGCAAATGGAAGCTAGTGACTTTATGAGAAATCAAGATGCTGTTAAGCAGATCCAAACAAATGAAAGATTAGAAGGCAATGTGAAATATCTCATGGGAAAAACCACTGACCTGGAAAATAGATCCAGGAGAGACAATTTAAAAATTATTGGACTACCTGAAAGCCATGATCAAAGAAAGAACCTAGAAATCACCCTTCAAGAAATTCTCAAGGAAAATTGCCCTGATGTTTTAGACCCAGAGGCAAAATAGAGGTTGAAAGAATCCACAGATCACCTCCTGAAAAAGATCCCCAAAAGAAAACTCCCAGGAATATTATAGCCAGGTTCCAGAATCCCCAGATCAAGGAGAAAATACTACAAGCAGCCAGGAAGAAACAATTTCAATATTGTGGAAACACAATCAGAATAGCCCAGGACCTGGCAGCTTCTACACTGAGGGATTGAAGGGCATGGAATATGATATTCCAGAGGGCAAAAGAGCTGGGAATGAACCCAAGGGTCACCTACCCAGCAAAACTGAGTATTTTGTTTCAGGGGAAAATATGGTCATTCAGTGGAATAGAGGACTTTCAAGCATTCTTGAGGAAAAAACCAGAGCTGAATAGAAAATTTGACATTCAGACACAAGAAGCAAGAGATGCTTGAGAAGGCAATCAAGGAAAAGAAATCAAAAGGAACTTAACAAAGTTGAACTATTTACAGTCCTACATGGAAAAACAATAACTGTGTTTGATGAAACCTTTCTCATTATGAAAATAATTGAAGAAGGGTACATGGCATATGTTCACAGGTATACATGGATAGAGGGCACATGTTGAATTTGATGGGAAGGGATGATTATTATTTTTTTTTGGAGGGCAATTGGGGTTGGGTGACTTGCCCAGGTTCACGTGGCTGGGTTTTTGTTTGTGTGTTGGGTGTCTGGGGCCAGATCCGAGCTTGGGTCCTTCTGGCTCCGGGGCTGGCTCTCTGCTCGCTGCGCCACCTAGCCGCCCCAAGGAAGGGATGATTCTTAAGGGGTGAAGTCAAGAGGTGAGAGAGGAAAGTGGCAAGAGGAGATGGAGAGAGACAGGGTAGGGCAAACTATCTCATGTAGAAGAGGCAAGGGGAAGTAGTTGCAGGGGAGGGGAAGAACAGGAAGGCAAAAAGGCAAAAGCATATTCTCATTGAAGTTGGCTCAAGGAGAGAATCACATACATACTAAATGGAATATCTTACCCTCACTCACTCTCCTGAGTAGGGGAAAGGGGGATGAGAGGGGGGATGATGGAGGGGAGGGCATTCTGGGGAGAGGGAGGTTAGAAGTACCCACTATCAAAGAGGGACAGGATCAAAGTAGGGAATGGACCAGGTGGGAGGTGAGACAGGTGGGAGGGAAATATAAGCAGTCTTTTACAATATATCTACTATGGTAATGTTTGGCATAGATATACATGTACAACACATACTGAATTGCTTATCTTCTCAGAGGGAGTGGATGACAAGGGAGGAAGGGAATGGATCTTAAAATCAAAGTTTTAAAATTAAATGTTTCATAAGATGTCCAGGCATTGGGGCTCAGAGATTCACCTTGCCCTAATGGCAAAGTCGAAGGGGGTATGGGAGAAGATATGGGAGAGAGCAGATTGGATGAGGGGATATTTGGTGAGACTGCTATTCTGGGGTGGTGGGTAGGGAAAGAACAGGGGAAAATGTAACTCATAATCTGGTGGAAATGAATGATGTAAACCAGACGTTAATAAAGCATTTGTTAAAAAAAAAAATCAGTGGGAAAACTCTGTGGGACCTGGGTGAAAGAGAAACATGGTCTGGATGGGATCTGGCCCCAGCCCCAGGGTGGTGGAGGTGGTGGCAGTGGCAGCAGCAGCACCACCAGCAGTGGCTGCTTCCAGAGCTCTGGGCACAAAGACTGTGAGGAATCAAGTGGCTTATAACAAAACTCCTGAAGGCTGGGACATTACAGCCACCCCCATACCTCTGGAAGCAGAGTCCTACCTTGACAAAAAGTTAGACAGTCAAGTATTTGGTTGGGAAGGTGAGCAAACAACTTTTAAAAAGTCAGACTATAGAATCTTATTTTGGTGACAAAGAAGATCAAAACATATAACTAGAAGGAGACAACAAAGTCAAAGCTCCTACATCAAAAGCTTCCAAGAAAAATATGAATTGGTTGCAGGCCATGGATTTTGAAAATCAAGTAAGTAAACTAGAAAAAGAACAAAGTAAAAATCCTCAATTAAATACCAAATTTAAAATTCTAAAAACCAAAAGATAGATTAATAAAATTGAAATTAGGAAAATTATTGAACTAATAAATAAAACTAAGAGCTAATTTTATGAAAAAAATGAATAAAATATAGAAATATTTGGTTAATTTTATCAAATAAAAAGAAAGAAGAAAACCAAATTACCAGTGTCAAAAATGAAAAGGGTGAATTCACCACCAATAAAGAGGAAATCAAAACAATAATTAGTATCTATTCTGCACAACCATATGCCAATGAATCTGACAATCTTAGTGAAATGGATGAATATTTACAAAAATTTAAATTGTCTGGATTAACAGAAGAGGAAATAAAATGCTTAAAGAACCCCATTTCAGAAAAAGAAATTGAACAAGCCATCAATGAACTTCCTAAGAAAAAAATCTCCAGGGTCAGATCAATTTACAAATGAATTCTGGTTGGTTTTTAGTTGTCCTTCATTCTTGAAGAGGAGCACAATGACATCACTATGCTAAAGTCAAGTTTCAGTGTGTCTGACTGTGGCTGATCAGACCAATATAAGCTCAGAATGCTTTACCACATGTCAGGCACAAATAGTTCATGTGAATATTTGGGGTGGATTCTCCAAATTTGTGCATCCTGCATTTCCTTTTAACTACTTCAATTCTGCTTTGCTCATAGAACACAGCACCTTCTCTGATATGGGCATGTCATGCTGAGTGGCCCTGTGCCAGTGTCTCCCATGTCATATAATCAATTCCAAAGTTATTAAGAGAGACCTTGAGAGTGTCCTTGTGTTGCTTCTTCTGATCACCATGTGAATGCTTACCCTGTGTGAATTCTTCATAAAACAGTCTTTTTGGTAAGCATACGTAACAATGTGGCCAGCCCATTGGAGTTGTGCTCTCTGAAACAGAGTTTGAATGCTTGGCAGTTTAGTTTGAATTTTTTTCAGTTTTCAGTACCTTATCCTGCCAGGTGATCTTCAGAACCTTCCCAAGACAATTCAAATGGAAGCTATTCAGTTTCCTGGCATGGCAATGGTAGACTATCCAGGTTTCACAGGCATATGACAATGAGGTCAGCACAACTCTGTAGATCTTCAGTTTGGTAGTCAGTCTAATACCTCTTCTCTCCCATACTTTCTATCAATCATTTAAAGAACAACTAATTCCAATACTGTATAGACTATTTAGGAAAATAGGTGAATGAGTCCTGCTAAATTCTTTTTTGGATCAAATTTCATGCTGACACCTAAACTGGGAAGTGCCAAAACGGAGAAGGAAAATTATAGACAAATTTCCCTAGTGAATATGATGCAAAAATTTCAAATAATATTAGCAAACAGATTACAGCAACTTGTCTGGAGGATAATACACTATGACCAGGTAGGATTTATACCAGGAATGCAGGGCTGATTCAAAATTAGAAAAGCTATCAGCATAATTGATCATGTCAATAGCAAAACTAACAGAAATATAATTGTATCAATAGATACAGAGAAAACATTTGACAAAATACAACACCCATTCCTATTCAATCACTAGAGAGCATAGGAGCAAATGGAGTCTCCCTTAAATGACAGGTAGCATCTATCTAAAGCCATCAGCAAACATTATATGTAATGGGAAAAAGCTAGAAGCATTTCCAGTAAGAACAAGGGTGAAACAAAGATGTCCATTATCACTGCTGTTATACAATATTATACTCGAAAGATTAGCTATAGCAATAAGAGAAGAAAAAATGAAGGAATTAGAATAGACAAAGAAGAAACAAAGTACTCCTTTATTTCCATATCATATGAAAAACTATTTCTTAGTGTATTCTAAAAAGCATGAAAATGTAAATTGTTTAAATCCTGAATTTCAATGGGTGCACATTTAAAGTTCTAGATTAAATTTTTGAAATGAAAACTGGGAATATTTCTGCAATTTTACCTTGATACCCTATCTCAGAGATTCAGGGCCAACATCATAGGCAGTATCTATAACAGGCAAAAAGGCTTTCAAAAAATTATCATAGAAAGGAAAGGGCACCCACAAAAAACTAGTGCTACAAAATGCCTGTATAGATGAGGGAAATAAGTTGTTTCAGTGATCTAACTAAGCCCATGGATGAACTAAAATAGGAGGGGGAAAAGGAGATATGATGGTACATGATCAAAGTATCAAAGAGTAGAAAGGAAGAATAGTAGATGAAATTGAGGAACTTTACGTAATGTATTACCCTCTTGAGGTATTCTGTAATGTACACTTGGTGACTGGTATATATCACCATCTTTATATATGTGCAAAATCCAAAAATTCTATTAAAAGAGAAATTAATTCCACAAGAAAACTAACTTCATTTCTAATATATGCAGCTGTGGTATAGAAGAAAGAACATGGATTCAGAATTAGATCAACACTAGATTTGTAGTCAGATCATCTGTGTAACTTTGAGCAAGCTTCCCTGGGCCTCAGTTTCCTAATCTGTAAAATAAGGGAACTGGACTGAATGGCCATTAAGATTCCAATATCCTCTAAATACTATAATATGGGTTTAATTATTGATTCTTCATTCCCTTTAAAATGGGTTATCAACAGGGGTAGGACCAGACACGTTGATCTTTACAGTTCCTTCTTGTCCTTCCTGGGTCTATAACTCTATGACTTTATAACCAAACAACCTATACAACTCATGAATTTAACTGGATGTGGTTAAAACTGCTATTATACTGTGTGACATAACCTTTGTTTTGTCTTCATCACACCCATTCAATAAATATGATTTTTGGTGTTCATCTCATTTATAAAGTAGTAGCACTTAGTTTGAGCATTTATAGGATCATTAAGCAGCAGAGATGAGTTTAAAACCCAGGCCCTTTGTATACAATGCCAGGGCTTATTCCATTTCTCCAAACTATGGAAATCACTTCCAGTTATCCCAAGTCAGCTGTTTACTGTGATATTAGGACCATATTTGTCACTATATAGTTGTTATAAATAAAAACTAGGGGAAAAAACCATATATCCTATTCATAACTTGTTTTTCCCCAGGATTTAGCCATCTCATACTGTCTATAAAAATTCATATTTTTATAGTGATGAGTATACAAGATATTTCTTCAAAACAGCCTTGTGAATTCAGTAGAAGTACTGGTGTCCCCAGTTTGCTGATAGGAGATCTATGGTTTAAAGAGAGTAATGTTGACTCAAACTCACACAATATTGGGGAAAAGAATCAATATCCTAGGCTAGTGGGGTGGGGGGAGATTCATTACACCATACTACCTCTATAATTCAGAGTATTTTTAGATGTAATATAACAATCCTTTTCAATAAAAACCAGTAATTGGTTTTGAATATGTTTGTATATAATAGTGCAGCTGTACATCCTTTCCTACTGGGAATCAAAGTATAGTAAAAGTGTTATTCTAGTGAAGCCAGTGTCCTAATTACACAGTACTTAGGATATGTTCTAAGTCACAATTTAGTGTGTCAGTTAACTGAAGCTTTAATTATTACAGTACTTTACCATTTCCATGACAACACATCCTGCTTGTTGGTAATGACAATGGTATGATTATTACTCTTGCTCAAATGAAATATAAGCCAATCAAAATGCAAAGACTTTTTACCGTTACAATTCTCCTCTATTGTTGGATCTTGATAAAGCACAAGCCAAACACACTCTGCATTGTGGAAGAGGGAAAACCTTTGCCTCTGTTACTATCTCTCCATCTTTGAGATAGCTAGGTTTCATGAAAATTGCTTGTCCATGATTAGAAACCATGTTGTATGCTTGAGGCTAACATTATATTTATAGTCAAGCTTTAAAGAGTGGAGGGGAAAAAGCTATCAGAAGCTCTTTACAACCTCAGTTGAAACAACATCCCCCAACTGAACTCTACGTTTGGGAAGAATATACACAGTCCTATAGACATAGTACTTATAAACAGAAAACTGGGACAAGGGTACCTCACCAAAGAAATGTATCTGCAGATTTTCATAGAATGAAAGGATTCAGAGGTAAAACAGATAACAGACTTACAATTGAAAGGGATCATCTAGAGATCATCTAGTCCAATCCCATATTTTCAGGTTAGGAAACTGAGGTGCACAGATGCTAGGCTAAGTAAATCACCAAAGTCACACAGAGAGTAAGTGGCAGAACTGGATCTAATCCTGGGTCTTGTAAATTCTTTTCCCACTTTTCTAATCCAAAATTTATTTTTATTTTCATTCATTCATTCATTCATTTGTTTATTCTACATCAGAGCTGTATTGGAACAGGGGAAAAAATTCACTGGTACAACATCCCTGCTTCCTTGCCTCCATCCTCTCCACTCTGAACCTGGTACAGTACCTTAATGCTAGGGTAAACAATAACATCAATATTCCTATTTCCTTGTGTGCAGATTTGCAATTATTTGATGTTCATTCCTCTCTCTTTAATAATGAAGAGTTATTAGATGCTAATAATAGACTAGTGACATAGTGAAAGCAACTTTTCTTTCTGAGATAGTCACTAAATATATATATATATATATATATATATATATATATATATATATATATATATATATATATATATATATATGTAGGAGGACCCGGGATCGGTTCCGGCCTCAGTTACTTAGCATCCACACATAAATAACTAGCCATTGTAACCTTGAGCAAGTTACTTAACCCCAATTGCTTTAAAAAATGGAAAAAAATGTATCTTCTTTATTGGCCACATACTGCAAACAGGGACCTTCCTTGGCAAAATGGCTAGTGGGTTCTTCCTGCCCCCAGTCAGTAATCCTGAAGTGAAGGTGGGTGTCCTTCATGTTCTCTCCTTCTCATGCTTCTCTTGCTTCTTGTATCTGAATGTCAGATTTTCCATTCAACTCTGGTTTTTAAATCAAGAATACTTGAAAGTCCTCTATTCTACAGAATGACCATATTTTCCCCAGAAACATGATACTCAGTTTTGCTGGTAGGTGATTCTTGGTTTTAGTCCCAGCTCCTTTGACCTCTGGAATATCATATTCCAAGCCCTTCAATCCTTCAGTGTAGAAGCTACCAGATCCTGTGTTATCCTGATTATGTTTCAAATTGTATGTATTATGCATTCAAATTGTTTCTTCCTGGCTGCTTGTAATATTCTCTCCTTGATCTGGGAATTTTGGAACTTGGCTATAAAATTTCTAGGAGTTTTTGGGAGGGATCTTTTTCAGGAGGTGATAGTGGATTCTTCCAACCTCTATTTTGCCCTCTGGTTCTAAGACATCAGGGCAATTTTCCTTGAGAATTTCTTGGAGGATGATTTCTAGGTTCTTTCTTTGATTGTGGCTTTCAGGTAGTCCAATAATTTTTAAATTATCTCTCCTGGGTCTATTTTCTAGGTCAGTGGTTTTTTCAATGAGATATTTCACATTGCCTTCTATTCTTTCATTTGTTTGGATCTGTTTAATAGCATCTTGATTTCTCATAAAGTCACTAGCTTCCATTTGCTCCAATCTAATTCTGAAGGAATGAATCTTCTTAGTGAGCTTTTGAGATTCTTTTTCCATCTGGCAAATTTGGCTTTTTAAGGCTTTTTGAGCCTCTTTTGCCATTTGAGTTCGTCTATTTTTAAGGCGTTATTTTCCTCAGTCAGGTTGTTGCCTCTCATTTCATAATTTTCTTGCATTGTTCTCATTTCTCTTCTCAATTTTTCCTCCACTTCTCTTATTTGCTTCTTAAGGTCCTCTATGGCCTATAAGCAGCTGGTATTTTCTTTTGAAGCTTTTGGTGTAGGAGTTCTGACTTCACTGTCTTCCTCCTGTTCCGTGCTTTGATCCTTTTTGTTGCCAAAATAGGAGTCTAATGTTGGGTTCTTCTGTTTGTTTTTCTTCCTTTACCTGGTCATGTCACTACTCAATCACTTGACCCCTGGGCTTTTTGCCACAGTAGGACTCTGCCAGGGAGGGGGAGACAGGGGAGCTTCCGTCCCAAACACTGGGGTTTTCTCAGCTGCCAAAGGTTATTAGTTGGGTGCCCTCTCTGAAGCCTCCATATGCTCTGGCAAGCTGGTCACACACCCCAAGACCTCCACCCTAGACTGCAATCCAGATCCAACCAGGTTAAAGTAAGATTGATTACCCCTCAGACTGGTCACTTGGTTCCCCTACACTCTGCAGGCCAGGAGCTGAAGCTGCCAAGTCGGGGAGGCTGCACTGCCTCAGTGCTTCAGTGGTTTCTCGCCCTGGGAGGAAGAGGTCGACTGCACTGCCAACTACTGGATCCCAAAGTCCACACTTCACTGACTTCTCACTTTGTCCTTAGCATCTATGTGTTGATAATTCTCAAAACCGCCACAGCTGCTGGTGATCTGAAGTCCTTCCAGCCAGTGATTGGTCAGGCCCACCTTAGGGTTTGTGCAGGGCTGGGGTCAGCTTCCAAAGCTCTGAGCTGGCCAATTCCTGCCTGTCTGCTTGGGCTGTCCTCAGCAGGTTAGCTTCTCTGTGTCATTTTGTGGGCTCTGTAGTGCCAAAGTTTGCTCAGAGTTCCTTTTTACATAAATTGGAGGAGGTGGAAGCTGGAGCCCCATGGAAGTCCTGTTTCTACTCCTCCATCTTGACTCCGCCCCCTAAAGTCTATTTATTTTATTTTTATTTTCTGTTTTTCCTTGGCATTCACATCTCTTTACACTAAAGATGCCACACATCTTGTTTGAGCAATTGAAAAAAAGAAAAGTCCAGATATATTCCAAGAAATTATCTGCTTTTTAAAAGACAGTCACTGACACCAATTTTAAGGACCTTCCCTCTCATCAGTCCTCCAGAAGATCTGATAGCTCATCCATGAAGACTGAATCTATCGATCCCTGCCTAGGGCAGCTACTTTTCCCATGGACTTCTACAAGCTTATCTGTTGCCTGCACTTGCACACCTCCCAGTCCTCACCTTCCTACAATCTGACCTCTGTTCCCGCCATCCTATTGAAGCTGCTGTTATCAGAGTCACAGATTTCCAAATCTGACTCATCTCAGTCTTCTTTCACCTGGTGCTCTTGAACAGCCTTTCCGGTTTCCTTTGGATTCCTTCCACCACCGAAGTATGGCTGTTCCCCAAGGTTCCCCCAACTTGTTTCTCTGTTATATTGGAATTTACATGAATGGTATATGTTTGATAACACTGAACATTCCCTTGGTCATAGTTCACAAGCTTTTAAAGGTCTTTATTTTTATTTTGTGAAGTTAGTGATGAGAGGGACATGATGTCATTTAAAAAATCTAACTTTGAAATAGACACCTAATTTGGGTTATTAGAAACTGAAATCTTTCTTTTTTCTCTCTACACCTTCTTCCTTTTGCAATTTTATCGATTCACATCATTTCAAACTCTATGCAGGTGACCTCAGTCACATCCAGGAAACCTCAAATGTCAACCCAGAGCAAAATTCAGAGGCCTCTCCTCCCACCCCACCCCCAGTCGAGAGTCCAATGAGGCCCACCAGCTAACCCAAACAGCAACTCAATTCTGCCTAGCAGCTGCTATGATGGCAGCAGCCAAGCACTCTTCATCAGGGGCCCTAGTCTTCCCTGCTTGCCCAATCTTCTTTCCTTCTCCCCCTACAAACTCCAGAGTTGTGGAATTTGCCTTTTCTCTATCACCACTGGATCACCTAGATTGGCCCGTGCCCCAAAATGGCCTGACCATCAAGACCCAAAACCATAGTTTCCCCTTAACTTAGAAGTAGAATATTTAAGTAAATGGCTGGGCCCAGGGCCAAGGTAGAGCATGTAAATCAGTCCTCCATAATTATTGAGATCCTTAGCACCACTCTTGTTATATGGCTACCTGGACTGACCTATGACCAGATCCCTGGATCCCCTTCAGGAGGAGAAAACAAAACAATATCTAAGGCCTAAAAGCACAGCCACCAATGCTTCCTGAGATGGCTATAGCAATTTCCTGGCACTGTCCTCTGCTAGGAAACCCCCTACCCCCTTCTTCCTCTCTAAATCCCCATGATTCAGATTCAGAGGCTAGGGAGTAAAAAACCTTCTACTTTGCATTTCCTTACCTATGTCCACCTCATCTCCTGGTTCTATCCCTAGTCTGACTTCCCCTTCTATTGTGAAATCTCTATTCTATGTTGATTTTTTTCTCTTCCATTATATCTCATCCTCTTTTCACTCCTTCCATTTTGACATCATGGAAACCTGTTTTCCCCTCTCCCCTCAGAAAGCACTACATCTTTAGCCACCAAGTGAACTAGATGGAACTTTGCTCATGTCATCCAGCAAAGAGAAGTGCATATGCTTTTCAATACCCCTGTTATCTCTAGACCTCATTCCTGCTACCATCACTCACTAATCTTTGATCCTTTGGAGTTTGTAGAATGACAGGATCATAAATCTGGAGCTAGAAGACAACTCAGAGAGAACAAGGCAGGAAAATAGAAGAGGAAAAAAGCATAGTCTAACTTTCCCCAAAATAATTTTTAAATAGTATTTTATTTTTCCAATTACATGTAAAGACAGTTTGCAACATTCATTTTATAAGATTTTGAGTTCCAAATTTTTCTCCCTCTCTCCTCCCTTCCCCACCCCAAGATGGCAAAGCAATCTGATAATGGGTTATACATGTGCAAGCACGTTAAATATATTTCCATGTTAGTCATGTTGTGAAAGCAGAATCAGAACAAAAGGGGAAAACCAAGAAACAAAAAAAAACGTGCAAATAGTAGCTTTGATCTGCATTCAGAATCTGTTGTTCTCTCTCTGGATATGGGTAGCATTTTCCATCATGAGTCTCCCCCAAAATTATTTTAACAAATAATAAAATTGAGTACGGAGTAGTGAATGAATAGGAAATCTAAGGAGACACCACAGGGGGTTTTTATGCCAGTTCAAGGTTCACAAATTCATCTTGACAGGAAAGTAACCAGGGCAAGAACTGTATAATAGGGGTGGGTCAGAATCTCAGACTCAGTTCCAAGGACTATGAACAAGGCTGTCCTAGTAGGATAATCTCCTACAATTGATCATGAACTCAGCTGACCCTAGGCTGAATAGAATAGAATAGAACTACTCCAGTAACACAGGTTTGGCCAGAGAAGATCAAAGAAATAACGAACAAAAGTGAAAAGGAAGGAGTCTTAAAAGGAAGGAGTCTTGAAATACAAGGAGTACTTGTATTTTAAATTATAATACAAAGCAACAATTATCAAAATGATTTTGGTACTAGTTAGTAAATACAGCAAATAATTTGGTACTAGTTAAGAAATACAAGAGGCAGCTAGGTGGCAAAGTGCAGGGCATGGATTCAGGAAGACTGTTCCTAAGTTCAAATCTGACCTCAGACTAGCTGTGTGACCCTGGGCAAGTCACTTAACCCTGTTTACCTCATCTGTAAAATGAGCTTGAGAAGGAAATGGCAAACCACTCTAGTATCTTTGCCAAGAAAACCCTATATAGGGTCATGAAAAGTCAGACACATCCGAAAGAAATAAAAGTTGATCAGTGGAACAGAGTAGATAAAAAACATAGAAGCAAATGAATACAGTAGCCTAGTCTTTGATGAACCCTACAACTATGTCTACTGGGGTAAGAACTCAATATTTAACCAAAAAGGCTGAAAAACTCCAAAATTATCTAGCAGAAACTAAGCATAGACCAATATCTGATATCACAGAGGAAGATAAACTTTGAATGATTTAGACATAAAGGATGATGCCATTAACAAATTCTAGGAAAAAGGAAGAAATTGCCTTTCAGTTCCAAGGGATGTTGTAGGTGCAATTCTAAAGCCAGAATCTTCTTAGTGTAGGTGCAGTTTTGGGACAAAATGAAGGAGATTTACTTTGTTCAAATACAGTAAAGATACAGTGACATTTAACTTCTCCATTAATTCTATCTGGAAATAAGCCATCACAGTATGGCAAATCAAGTGGTCTTAAGTAACCACTGACTCTGATAGGCCCAGACTATACTTAGATGGTATCTTTGATGTCCCCAGGAGAGCTATGTCAGAGAATCTAGAGCCGATCAGGTGAAATGGGAGGAAGTCAGAGATACTGAATGGAAGGGAATAATTCATGACCAAAAAAGGAATGGAGAAGATCAGAGATAATATATGGACAATTTTGAGTATATAAAAATAAAAGTGCCCCAACTGAAAAATGGTCAAAGGATATAAAGGCAGTTTTCAGAGGAAGAAATTAAAGCTATCCAGAGTGATATGAAAAAATGCTCTAAATCACTATTGATTTGAGAAATGCAAATCAAAACAACTCTGAAGTACCACCTCACACCTATCAGATTGGCTAACATAGCAAAACAGAAAAATGGTAAATTTTGGAGAGGATGTGGAAAATTGGGACACTAATTTTTTGTTGGTGGAGTTGTGAACTGATGCAGCCATTCTGGAGGGCAATTTAGAACTATACCCAAAGGGCTATAAAAATGTGCATACCCTTTGACCTAACAATACCACTTCTAGGGCTATATCACAAAAAGATCATAAAAATGGGAAGAGGACCCACATATACAAAAATATTTATAGCAGCTCTTTTTGTGGTGGCCAAGAAGTGGAAATCAGGGGGATGCCCATCAATTTGGGGATGGCTAAACAAGTTGTGGCATATGAATGTAATGGAATACTATAGTGCTATAAGAAATGAGGAGCAGACAGACTTCAGAGAACACCTTGAAAGACATATATGAACTGATACTGAGTAAGGGGAGCATAAGAACAGCCACAATGTGCTTGGACTGATTTTTGATAGACTCAGACCTTTTCAGCAATGCAAAGACCTAAAATAACTCCAAAGAATACATGATAGAAAATGCCAGTCACATACAGAGAAAGAACTACGGAGTTAGAATGCAAAACGAAGCAGACTATTTTCTTTTTTCGTTTTGTTTTATTTTTTTTCTTTCTCATGGTTTTCCCATTCATTATAATTCTTCTATGCAACATAACTAATGTGAAAATGTGTCTAATAGGAATGTATGTGTAGAGCCCATATCAGATTGCAAGCTATCTTAGGGAAGGATTGGGGAGGGAGGGGGAGAAAATTTAAAACTTATGGAAGTGATTGTTGAAAACTAAAAATAAAGAATAAAAAAATAAAAGTGTTATACAAACTAAACTAATGCCACTAAGAGAAGGAAAACATTTAATTAGGAAAAAAACAGCATATTCCTCTGATAAAGGTTTCATTTTCAAGAATCTGATTAAAATTTATGAGAATAAGAGTTATTGCTCAATTGATAAACAAAGTAAATTTTCTAAGAAAGAAATCTAATATATTAATAATCATTCGAAAAAGAGTTTCAAATCACTAATAATTAGAAAAAATGTAAATAAAGACAACCACAGATTGGCAAAACTTGCTTAAAAATGGGAAAATAAAGCATTTTAGAGTGACTATAGGAAAACATGCCTCAATGCACTGTTGGTGTAGCTGTGAATTAGTCCAGCTATTCTGGAGAAAAATTTCGAAGTATGTTAAAAAAATAATTGAACAGCGCATATTCTTTAGACCAGCAATAGCACTACCAGGCCTATAAAAAGAAAAAGGAAAAAGACCATATGTTCAAAAATAGGCACAATTCTTTCTTTGTAGAAGCAAAGTAAGGAGATGCTCATCAATAGGGAAATGGTTAAACAAGTTATGGAATGGAATGTTATTGTGCTTGCAATAGAGTATGAGAAAAGTTGTTTCAGTGAAAACAGGGAAGATACATATGAACAGATGTAGAGTGAACAAAACAAAGATAATTTAGAGGATCTTTTTTTTTTTTTTGCTTTTTGGAGGGCAATTGGGGTTAAGTAACTTGCCCAAGGTCACACAGCTAGGTTTTTGTTTGTGTGTGTTAAGTGTCTGAGGCCGGATCCGAACTCAGGTCCTTCTGACTCCAGGGCCGGCGCCCTACTCACTGTGCCACCTAGCCGCGCCACAAAGATAATTTATACAACAACAATAACACAGTAAAAACAAAAAACTTTTAAAGACTTGATACCTCTTTTCAGCACAATGAACAAACATGATTCTGAAAGAGTAATGACAAAGTATGTTACCCACCTCTTACTGTAGAGGTGATGAGGTCAGAGTACAGAATTTGGACAAAGCCAATTTGGGAATTTGTTTAGATCCAGAGATTCTCCTCCACTTCTCTTATTTGATTTTTAAAGTCCTTCTTAAGGTCCTCTATGGCCTGCAACCCGCTCATGTTTTCCCCTGGGGCTTTTGGAGCAGGACTTCTGACCTCACAGTCCTTTTCCCGCTCTATGCCCCCAAAATAGGAGTCTAGGGTTGCATTTTTTCTGTTTCCTTTGCCTTGGCATGTTGCCACTTAATTACTTGACTTTTGGGCTTGTTGCCACACTATGGCTTTAAGGCCAGCTAGAGGAATTTTCGTCCCGAACGTGTGGGGGGGCAACTTCCGTTTCTGGCAAGCTGTAAACCCACCCACAACTTCCACCCTAGATCACAATCCAGATCCAGGGAGGTTAAAGCAAGAGCGATTACCCACCAAGACTGATCGCTGGATCTCCCTACAATTAATTTGCAGGCCAGGAGCTGGAGCTGCCTCTGAAAACTACAAAATGGCGTGTCTCCTCAGAGGCTTCTAGCCGCCAGGGGAGGGAGCCGACACATTCCCCAGATGGTCCCAAAGTCCATAGGACACTAACCTCTTACTTTGTCCTAGGCATGTCTATGTTGATAATTCTGGAGTCGCCACAACTCCTAGTGTTCTGGGGTTCCTCCAGCCAGCTGCTGGCCCTGCTGCCCTGGGGCTAAAACCTAAAACCTCTGCCGGCTCCCAGACCGCTGCGCTGGTCCTTCCTGCAGGGCTGCTGGGCTGTCCTCAGCAGGAGGTTAGCTTCTCTGTGTCGTTCTGTGGGTGCTGGGGCTCCAGAAGTTGTTCACAGTCCTTTTTTACATAGTTTGTGGGGAATCTGGGGGCAGAGAGGCTTGGAAGAGCTGTTTCTACTCCGCCATCTTGGCTCTGCCCCCCTAGATCCAGAGATTCTCAAATTTATTTGGCTTACCAGTCCCTTAAAAAAATTACTCAGCATCCCCCTGGAAATGTACTTTCTTTAAATCTTTAATGATTTTTTTAAAAATTGAATCATTTCAAAAAATATGATATATTTTTTAAATGATGCAAATTAAATTTAATAACACTGTAAATCTATGGTGTTTTTCTGCACTGAAATTTTAATGCAGAAATTGCAATATTGCATCATGTAACCATATACTATCATATTGTAAACAAGTCATTTTATGCACATATTCCTTACAATGCAGGCTGGACTTCTCAACTCTGCATGTCCCGCTGGCTTGCCAAATTGTTTGTTAAGACTGATTGGGTCTTAACTTGGATTTTGTGTGTTTATTTGGAAAATAATATAATTACTGTGACTTTAATTCTGTTACAGAACACATGCAACCTATATGAATGTTTTTTCAAAATTTTCTTCTCTTCCCTTCTTTCCTTATGCTTTCACCACTACCCCCTTATTTTTATTCAATGCCTCGAAAATTGCACCTGAAGTTACTATCACCACCTTGAATTATTCTAGCATCCCCCATGGGGCAATATTGCCCACTTTGGGAAACTATGATTCTAGACCATGCATATTTATTACAAATGTTTTGTTTTTTCCTTTTTTCTTTTCCAATGGCAAAGGGTGAGGATAAGAGGAAAAATAGATTTTTGTTCATTAAAAAATTAATATTTGGATTGGGAAGGTGGGGGGGAAGACTCTTGGAGGGGTGGGTGAACAGGGAGTAGTAGGGTGGGGTAAAGAAGACAAGGTAACAGAGATGTGGTAAAAAAAAAAAGATAGAAAGAAAATAATGAGTGAAAAGAAGATGGAGAGAAAATCACAAATAGTAATGTAAGTTTGAATGTGAATGGGATGGTTATAGCACTTCTCTTTGTGGTGATAAAGTACTTGAAATTGCAGGAATCCTCATCAATTGGGCAATGACTGAACAAGTTATGGTGTGTGGTTGTGATAGAATACTATTGTGCTATAAAGAAATGATGAGCTCAGTGATCTTAGAAGGGCATAGAAAGATTTGTATGAAATGGTTGAGAGTGAAGTGAGTAGAACCAAGAGAATATTGTTTACAGCAACAGCAATATTGTTTTAAGAACAACTTTAAGCAACTAAGTGATTTTGACATTGTAAATACAGAAATTATTAGGGGGTGGAGTCAAGATGGCTGAGTAAAAACAGCACTTCCTAGGAGCTTTTGCCCACATCACTTCAAAATTATGTAAAAGGGGGACTCTGAACGACCTCTGGAGCTCCAGAACCCACAAAATGACACAGAGAAGCTAACCTCCCACTGATGACAGTCTGGCAGCCCAGCAAGAAGCAGCCAGCACAGCGCTATGGGAGCCGAGCCCAGGTCCATGTGAGTCAGAGGTTTTAGCCCCAGGGCAGATGGACCAGAAGCCAGCTGGAGGGACCCCAGAATACCAGCAGCTGTGGCATTTCCAGAATTATCAACACATAGATGCCTAGGACAAAGTGAGAGGTCAGTGGCCTATGGACTTTGGGACTGGTTGGGAGAGCTTGTAGGCCTCTTTCCCCTGGGGGTGAGAAGCCTCTGAGGAGCTGTGCAGCTTGTGCCACATTGCCACATTGCAGCTTCAGCTCCTGGCTTGCAAACTTTAAGGGGATCCGGTGATCAGTCTGGGGGGTAATCACTTTTTTTTTACCCTTTTTGGATCTGGATTGTGGTCTGGGGTGGATGTCTTGGGGTGTGTGACCAGCTTGCCAGAGTGTGTGGAGGCTTCAGAGAAGCCACCCAACTAATACCCCTGGAAGTTGAGAAAACCCCAACATTGGGGATGGAAGCTCCCCTGGCTGGTGCCAGAGTCCTACTGTGGTAACAAGCCCAAAAGTCAAGTAATTGAGTGGCAACATGCCTAGGCAAAGGAAACAAAATAAACAGAAAAATTCAACATTAGACTCCTATTTTGGGGGCAAAGAGGATCAAAGCATGGAACAGGAGGAGGACTATGAGGTCAGAAATCCTGCACCAAAAGCCCCAAATGAAAATACGAGCTGGCTACAGGACATAGAGGATCTTAAGAAGCAGAGAAGAGGAGTGGGGGGAAAATTGGGAAGAGAAATGAGAAAGATACAAGAAAAGTATGAAATAACAGTCAACAGCCTGACTGAGGAAAATAACACCTTAAAAAATAGACTAACTCAAATGGCAAAAGAGGCTCAGAAAGGCAATGAGGAGAAGAATGCCTTAAAAAGCCAACTTTGCCAGTTGGAAAAAGAATCTCAAAAGCTCATTGAGGAGAATTATTCCTTCAGAATTAAAATGGAAGCTAGTGACTTTATGAGAAATCAAGATGCTATTAAGCAGATCCAAACAAATGAAAGAATAGAAGGCAATGTGAAATATCTCATGGGAAAAACCATTGACCTGGAAAATAGATCCAGGAGAGACAATTTAAAAATTATTGGACTACCTGAAAACCATGATCAAAGAAAGAACCTAGAAATCATCCTCCAAGAAATTCTCAAGGAAAATTGCCCTGATGTTTTAGAACCAGAGGGAAAAATAGAGGTTGAAAGAATCCACCAATCACCTCCTGAAAAAGATCCCAAAAAGAAAACACCTAGGAATATTATAGCCAGGTTCCAGAATTCCCAGATCAAGGAGAGAATATCACAAGCAGCCCGGAAGAAACAATTTCAATATTGTGGAAACACAATCGGATAGCACAGGATCTGGCAACTTCTACACTGACGGATTGAAGGACATGGAATATGATATTCTGGAGGGCAATGGAGCTGGGATTAAAACCAAGAATCACCTACCCAGCAAAACTGAGTATCATGTTTCAGGGGAATATATGGTCATTCAGTGGAATAGAGGACTTTCAAGCATTCTTGAGGAAAAAACCAGAGTTGAATAGAAAAGTTGACATTCAGATACAAGAAACAAGAGATGCTTGAGAAGGTAAATTGGGAAAAGAAATCGTTATGAACTTATCAAAGTTGAACTATTTACATTCCTACATGGAAAAATGATAACTGTAACTGATGAAACTTTTCTCAGTATGGAAATAGTTGAAGAAGGGTATATGGGCATATGAATACATATGTGAATGTGTGTATATATGTTTTCAGGTATACATAGATAGAAGGCACAGGTTGAATTTAATTGGGAGGGATGATACTTAAAAGGTGAGGTTAAAAGATGAGAGAATAATATGGTGAGGAGGATTGGGGAGAGACAGAATGGGGTGAACTATCTCACATAGAAGAGGCAAGGGAAAGTGGTTACAAGGCAGGGGAAGAACAGGAAGACAAAATGGCAAAACCTTATCCTCATTGAATTTGGATCAGGGAGAGGATGACATACATACTAAATAAGGTTTCTCATCCTACAGGAAAGTAGGGGAGAAGGGGATGAGAGCGGGGGTCAATGGAAAGGAGGGCCGGCTGGGGGAATGAAGTTGGAAGCACCCACTTTTGAAAAGGGACAGGATCAAAGTGGGGAGTGGACCAGGTGGGAGGTGGGATGGGAGGGAGGGAAATATAGTTAGTCTTTTACAATATATCTACTAGGGTAATGTTTTGCATAGCTATGCATGTACAGTATATACTGAGTTGCTTATCTCCCTTTTAAAACCAATTTTAAAAATATAAATACTATGATTAATACTATTGTGCATATAATTGGGAGATAAGATGTGCAGGCACTGAGGCACGAAGATTCACCTTGTCCTACTGGAAAAGTTGAAGGGGGTATGGGAGAAGAGATGGGTGAGAGCAGATTGAATGAGGGGTGGGACTGCTATTCTGGGGTGGTGGGTAGGGGAAAAATGGGAAAAAATTGTAACTCAAAATCTGACGAAAATGAATGACATAAACCAGAAGTTAATAAAGCATTTGGAAAAAAAAATACAGGACAGGAAGAAAGATGTTATCTACATCCAGAGAAAGAGCTGATAAATGGAAGTATGTATAGAATAATTTTACATATGTATGTACACACACAGACACACACACACATACACACCTATTTGTGTCTACTGGTAGCCATCTTTAGGGTGGGCCTGAGGATGGAGGGAAGAAAAAAGGATAAAAGCAAAAAATTTACACAATTAACTTTTTAGTGTGTTTGTAAGGAAGAGCAAGTTGTACATAACAGATTTGCAGTTTCATGTGCGATCATCTTTTCTTTACACTGTTATGGAAATGTTTGCTTTATTCCCTAAACTAAAAATAACATGAATTAAACCTTAAAAAAAAGAAAGGAACTTAGAGATTGCTTAGTCCAACCCCTGCCGTGGGCTGGTCAGTGTCCAGCACTTAGCATGATCCAGAGAGTGAATAAGAAATGACCAGGCTATGTGGGGAGTTCAAGGAAGAGCGATGAACTCCCTTTATTGATTCCCAGGACAAGGTTTTTATAGAAGAAAGAGACAAAGGAAGGGGACTCAAGTTTTTTAATCATTACCTTAGCCTGTTGTATCCTGGAGATAACACAGGTTAGATAATTTGATAAGGATTTGTTATGTAGGAGCCTAAAGTCTTAGGGTAAGACTTTTGATCTAGGCCTCAGGTACCTACTAATGCAGCTGCAGCCATAAGCGGATACCATTGAGAGCAGACTTCAAAGCTGAAGAGCAATCCTCAAAAGACATCGCGTTTAGAGCTGGCCACCCAAAGATACCTGAGTGCAGAATCAGATATGTCTTGGGGCAGGGCCTGTTGGCTCAGAACTCAAACAGCATCCTCATAAGTGTAACCCATATCAAAAGAACTCCAGAGCTAACTTGAGGAAAAGTCGCTTCTCAAAGAGGTCTTTGACATTCAGGTCCACTGATATCAAGGTAATTATCTGAAGTCCTGGCTCAGGCCTCTTTGGCTCCCCACAAACCCCCTTATTTTATAAATGAGGAAACTCAGGCTCAGAGAGGATACATAATGATTTCATTTAAATAGCGCTCCTTCTGAGCTTGCTTCCCCAACTTTCACTGGTGCTGTTTGATTGGATTTCCAAAAGGATGCCTGATAATTCAGGTTCTAAGGGCTATTACCAGGTGCTGGCTCCTAAGACTGTAGCTTTTGAAGGGAAGGCTAAGGCAAAAGCATTCATTAAGCACCTATCATATGCCAGGTACTAGGCTATGCACTTTACAAACATTATATTATTTGATCATGAGCCCCCACTGTTGTACTTTCCATTAACTCTGAGTAGCCACAATTAGCTCTTAGAAAAGACATTTACCAAAAAATTTCCCTTAAACCCTAGAGCACACTCTCCCATACATACACACAGACTATGTGGGAAGGAGAAGAGAAAGCACAAAATTAGAGTAAAATGACAGGAAAGCACAAGTGTAACTATAGAACTTGAGGGCCTTGATGTCGTGCTTTCTCTAGTACTCATGAAGTTGCACTGCGCTAAATGGGGCATAAATGTCAGAGCACCTTTATTGGATGGGTTGGGCTGCTTCCAGGCAGAACAGAACAGACCAGCAGTCACTTGGCTACTACTTGGCTGCCTCCTCATATAGACAGGCTGGCCTGTGAGGATGGTCAAGCCCTAGGTTAACTTTTCAATGGGCAGCTACAGTTTTCATAATCCATAGCCTAAGGCATAGCTGAATTTGGCTTTACTTCAGCTGGAGTGTTACTGTGCTCTTTCAGAAAGGGCAGAGGCCATTACCTTATAACCATTTCTTTTCCTTCAGGGTCTTCACTCTGAGGTTTTTCATCTCTCATGCAAGTGATGGGAGAGCTTTAACTTTCTTTTAACCTCTCTGGTTTGATCGTTCTTCCTGGTTTGGCTCTAGGATCCTTCAGTGAATGTCATTTTACTTATAATGATAACCCTAATATACTTCCCATACTCCTATTGAACTAATATACTTACACACTTTTGCTAGAGCAAAAGTATTTACCACTGCTGCCATGTTCATTATCACTGGGGCGGGTCATTTCAGTCACTCAAATTGAATTCAAGTCTCAGAATCTCTTCTAAGGTGTGGAGTACTTCATTTACATATGAAAAAACCTCACTCTTGAGTTTAATTGTTTCTGTCTTTATCCTTTGAGACCTTAAGTTTTGCTGGTCTATACTGGTTGTTATTTGTCTTTTGTTCTTAAAGAGGGCCATGCCATCAGGGAGGTGATGCCATGACATGTGAGTGAATCGGATTTAGATTTGAGGTCTGTGAAAAGTCACCAGTCTCACTATCTCCTCCAGAGTCATCTGGGTTCAATGGCCAAATACACATCAAGATGACTGGAGATGGCCCCAGATGTGGTAGAAGACTTTGGTCTTTCAAAGTTAAGGTCTTTAGCAGGTCTCAGTTTGACTGAGGCAACACCCATTCAGTGATTAAGGCTAGGTAAGAAATGAGGCAAAGAATGGCCTCTTTAACCTAGTCCAGGGGAAAAAAAATCAAACTGGAAGGGGAAGACTCTCAGGGCTTTTGGCCCCAAAAAGAAACAATTCTTATTTACATTCACTCTGAGTTAATCAGGGTCCAAACAATGACCAAGTGGGGTTTGGCCTGTGACCTAATGTTGGCCAATCAGTGAGAGCCAGTGTGATTTGGGTTTAAGGCATGGTCCTTAAGAAAGAAATCTAGCCTGTAAACTGCAAGATATCTTGGGACATTTCAGAAGGGAAAGAAAAATATACAGGGCACATCCTCACAGGCAACTCAGGATCCTAGTGGCAATTGTGAAGTAAACCAGCCATTCTTCCTCTTTTCTCAAGGAGTTTAATGCTTTGCTCACAGTCCTCTCCATCCCAATTTTTGCCATTTTCCTTAGAGAATTCAATATACATGTTAATATCTATTCAACACACACTTAAAACATACACGATGATGTCTCTGACTCCCCCATTTATCATTGCTTTCACATCCATGCCCTGCATTTTTACTCCTCAGTCACAAATTGGGATGCTCATACATGAGAAAATTATTCTCTAAAAGACATGAACATGCAGTTTTCAAAGGGAGAGATAAAGCTTTCAATAAATGTATGAAAAATGTTCCAATTACTAATATTGCCTATCAAATTGACTAAGATGACAAAAATGAGAAATGACAAGTCTTGAAAAGGTTGTTGGAGCTGGAAATTAATTCAACAATTCTAGAAAACAATTTGGAATTATACCTCCAAATCGACTAAACTGACCTTGACACAGCAATACAATTACTAAGCATAAACTCCAAAGGACTAAAGACCCACATGCAGAAAAAATATTTGTAGCAGCACTTTTTGTTATTTCTGAACTGGTTGAATAGGAATGGTTGAACAAATTATAGTATTTGAAGAAAAATACTTAATGATGAAAAGTATGCAACTTAATGATGAAAAGTATGGATTCAAAGAAACCTAGGATGAATTAATGGACTAGTATGAACTGATGCACAGTGAAGTAAGCAGAACCAGGAGAACTATTTACACAACAACCATAGTATTGTAAATGGAAGGAAGAACAAATAGTGAAAGATTTAAGAACTGATGATGAAATACTTCTAGGTGCAGAGATAATGGGTCAAAGGTTCAGAATGACATATTTTCAGACACACCATACAACACAAATTTCTTTTGCTTGGCTATATTTATTTGGTACAAAGGACAGCTTTTATTTGAGGGGTAGAGTTGCTAAGATTGTGATAAAGATGCAAAATAAAAAAGAAAGGCAAGAAAAGCTCATTGAGAATACATTTTAAAACACCCAGAAGAGAGGAGACTTTAGTTCAGAAGGAGAAACGGAACAAAGCAACATTGGCAATACCATGTAAAATTTAACATATACATTTTAAAATCAAACATAATGTAACATTCATGGCCTTCCTTGTACCTGACAAAATTCGTGTGTTGCTAATTTCCTGATTGATAATTTTTTTTTAAAACTCTGAAGATCAAAGTCCTGCACAAGTGCTACCTTGTGTTATCCGGATTGTGTTTCCACAATACTCAAATTGTTTCTTCCTGAGTGCTTGCAGTATTTTCTCCTTGACCTGGGAACTCTGGAATTTGGCTGTAATATTCCTAGGAGTTTTCTTTTTGGGATCTTTTTTAAGAGGTGGTTGGTGAATTCTTTCGATTTCTATTTTTCCCTCTGGTTCTAAAATATCAGGGTAATTTTACTTGATAATTTCTTGAAAGATGGTGTCTAGACTCTTTTTTTGATCATTGCTTTCAGGTAGACCAATAATTTTTAAATTATCTCTCCTTGATCTATTTTCCAGGTCAGTGGTTTTTCCCATGAGATATTTCACATTGCCTTCTATTTTTTCATCTGTGTGGATCTGTTTTATAGTATCTTGATTACTCATAAAGTCATTAGCTTCCAATTGTTCCAGTCTAATTTTGAAGGAGTTATTCTCTTCAGTGACTTTTTGAAATTTCTTTTTCATCTGGCAAATTTGGCTTTTTAAAGCATTCTTCTCCTCATTGGCTTTTTGGGCCTCTTTTGCCATTTGAGTTAGTCTATTTTTTAAGGTGTTATTTTCTTCAGTACATTTTTGGGTCTCCTTTAGTATGCTGCTGACTTACTTTTCATGATTTTCTTGCATCATTCTCATTTCTCTTCCCAATTTTTCCTCCACTTCTCTTACTTGATTTTCAAAATCCTTCTTGAGCTCCTCCATGGCCTGTAACCAATTCATATTTTTTTGGAGGCTGTTGATGCAGGAGTTCTCACTTTGATGCCTTCTTCCCTCTCCATGCCTTGATCTTTTCTGTCCCCCCCAAAAGGATTCTATTGTCTGTTTGTGCTTCCTCTGTTTATTCATCTTGCCACCCAATTTCTTGACTTTTGAGCTCTTTGCCACAGTAGAACTCTGCTTCCAGAATAGAGAGAGCTATGTCCCAAATTGCTGAAGTTTTTGTAACTCCCAGATCTATTAGATGGGTTCCCTCTCTATAGCCCCCACACACTCTGGCTTACTGATCACATACCCAAGGACCACCACCCAAGACCGATATCTGGATCCAAGCAGGTAAAAGCAAAAGTGATTACCCTCTGAATAGTTGCTTAGTCCCTCTGCAGACCAGGAACACCAGAAGCAGCCATGCAGCAGTAGTTGTAGCCACTGCAGGTCCACCACTTCTTGCTCCAGGGGCAGCAGCTGGACCATGCTCCCCCTGTTCCCAACGAAGTTCCACACTGACCTTTAACTTTGTCTTTGGCATGTGTGGATTGAGAAGTCTGGAAACCGATGCAGCTGCTGGTGCTTTACTCTGGTGAAGTCTGCTTCAGCCATCCCTGCTGGTTGGGGCACCCTGGGGCTAACACTGAGGCTCAGTCAGGACTGCACTCTGCTCCCAACACACTGCGATGGACCCTTCCTGCCAGACTACTGGGCTTCCTTCAGCAGGAGATTTGTTTCTCTCTGTCACTTTGTGGGTTCTATAGCTCTAAAGTTTGCTTAGAATCATTTTTTACATGCACTGGAGGAGGCAGAACCAGTAAACATTATTAAATACCTACTATGTGCCAGGTACTATGTAAAATGTTAGGGATACAAAAAGAGGCAAAAGACAGTATTTGCTCTCAAGTAGCTTCCAATCTAATAGTGATGACAACATGCAAACAAATACATACAAAACATGCTTTATATAGGATAAATGGTTCAATATTAGAAAAACCATCAGTATTATTGACCAAATCAATAACAAAAACAATAAATATCTTATGATTGTATTAATAAATGCAGAAAAAGCCTCTGACAAAATATAACGCATTCCTATTAAACATATTAGAGACCATAGTATAGAATAAATGGAGTTTTCCTTACAATGATAAGTAGTATCTATCTAAAACCAAGAGCATGTATCATCTGTAGTAGAAATAAACTCGAAGACTTCCTAACAAGATCAGGATAGTGATCCACCATCACCACAATTATTCAATATTGCACTAGAAATGCTAACTATAGTCATAAGAGAAGAAAAAGAAATTGTAGGAATTAGAATAGGCAATGAGGAAACAAAATTATCACTCTTTGCAAATAATATGATAGTATACTTAGTGAACCTAAGACATTGAACCAAAAAGTTATTTCAAACAATTAACAACTTTAGCAAAGTTGCAGGATATAACATGTACCCACATAAATCATCAGTATTTATGTATATTACCAACAAAACAAAACAGGAAGAGATATAGAAATTCCATTGAAAATAACTGCAGACAACATAAAATACTTGGGAGTCTACTTGCCAAGACAAACCTAGGGATTATATGGACACAATGACAAAACATAAAGATAAATAAAGACAGATGTAAACAAGGAGAAATATTAATTGCTAATGGATAGGCTGAGCCAATATAATAAAAATAATTCTACTTAGATTAATTTATTTATTCAGTACCATCCAAATTAAACTACCAAAGAATTATTTTATAGAGCTAGAAAAAATTATAACAAAACTCACCTGGAAGAACAAAAGATCAACATTATCAAGGGAGTTAATGAAAAAAAAATGTGAAGGAAGGCAGACTAAACAATACCAGATATCAACTATATTACAAAATAGAAATGTAACAAACTCTCTTCCTCAAAGATGAAACCCAGATATTTATATAGATAACAGAAAGCCAATTCCACCATGGTAACAAGGAAGTTTATATACCTCACCAATGCAGGAAGCATTGCCATTCCCAAGCATTCCCTGTTAGGCCTCCCCACAAACAAATTCCCCTAGGCAAAATTCCTCCCTCTCTCACTCAAGCTAGCTGCTCTGCCTTAGCTCTCTCCATGGTGCTGCCCCACTCTCTTCCAGCTCTTTCTAGCTCTATCTTCTTGCTCCCCCCTTGGCAAGCTCCTTCCACTATGGGCTCCATGTGACTCAAGCTGTGGGCTGGGCCAAAGCCTTTGGGCTCTATTAAGGGGCAGGAAAGGTCTTCAAATTCCCTTAACATTATGGTTCTGTAGCTCTAGAATTTGTTTAGAGTAATTTTTTTACAGCTATTTGGAGGAGTTTGGGGGAGAGCTCAAGCAAGTCCCTGCTTTTACTTCACCATCTTGGCTCTACTGCACCACTCTATTTCTTAGTACCAGATAGTTTTGATGACTTCTACTTTATAATACAATTTTATATCTGGTATGGCTAAGCACCTTCCTTTGCATTTTTTCATCGATTCCCTTGATATTCTTGAACTTTTGTTCTTCCAGATGAATTTTGTTATTTTTTTCTAGCTCTAAAAAATAGGTTTTTGGTAGTTTGATTGGAGTGACACTGAATAAGTAAATTAATTTAGGTAGAATTGTCATTTTTGTTATATTAGCTCAGCCTATCCATGATTTGTGATTTAGCTGACTTTATTTTGTGTGAAAAGTGTTTTGTAATTGTATCCATATAGCTCCTGGGTTTGTCTTGAAAGTCAGACTCCCAAATATTTTATGATGTCTATAGTTATTTTAAATGGAATTTCTCTCTCTCTCTCTCTCTCTCTCTCTCTCTCTCTCTCTCTCTCTCTCTTTTCTTTGCTTTTTGGAGGGCAATTGGGGTTAAGTAACTTGCCCAAGGTCACACGGCTAGGTTTTTGTTTGTGTGTGTGTGTTAAGCATCTGAGGCCAGATCCGAACTCAGGTCCTTCTGACTCCAGGGCCGACGCTCTACTCACTGCACCACCTAGCCGCCCCACCTCTCTTTCTGTCTCTTGCTACTGGGCTTTTCTGGTCATACATACACATAGACACATGCACATATACATACATACATATATACACATATGTAAATACTTATGATCTATGTGTGCTTATTTTATATCTTGCAACTTTGCTAAAGTTGTTAATTAGCTTAAATAGTTTATTAGTTGATTCTCTAGGATTCTCTAAGTCTACCATCTTATCATTTCTAAAGAGTAATAGCTTTGTTTCCTCATTACCTAGTCTAATTCCTTCCATTTGTTTTTCTTCTCTTATTGCTAATGCTAACATTTCTTTTTGTTTGTTTTTTGATTTTTTGCTTTTTGGAGAGGGTAAGGTAAGGCAATTAAGGTTAAGTGACTTGCCCAAGGTCACACAGCTAGTTTTGTGTTGTGTCTGGGGCCAGATTTCAACTCAGGTCCTCCTGACTCCCAGGCCAATACTCTTTTCACTGAGCCACCTAGCTGCCCCAATGCTAACATTTCTAATACTACATTAAATGATAGTGGTGATAATGGGCAGGCATTCACATTTCATCACTGATTTTATTATGAAAGTTTTAGTTTTTTTCTTATTACATATAATGTGCACTTATAGTCTTAGATACTAATCATTTTTTTTTAAAAAGCAATTGGGGTTAAGTACCTTGCTCAAGGTTACACGGCTAGTCATTATTTATGTGTGGGTGCTCATTTTCTGAGGCCAGATTTGATCTCGGGTCATCCCAACTCCAAGGCCGGCACTCTTACTCACTGTGCCACCTAGCCGCCCCTTTAGGGCAATTGGGGTTAAGTAACTTGCCCAAGATTACACGGCTAGGTTTTTGTTTGTGTGGATTAAGTGCCTGAGGCCGGCTCCGAACTCAGGACCTTCTGACTCCAGGGCCGGCGCTCTATTCACTGCGCCACCTAGCCGCCCCTATACTAATCATTTTAAGGAAAATCCATTTATTCCTATGATCTCTAGTGTTTTGAATATGAATGGGTGCTATATTTTGTCAAATGCTTTTTTAGCATCTATTGAGATAATTATGTGATTTCTGTTAGTTTTGTTATTGATATGTTCATCTATGCTGATAATTTTCCTAATATTGAACCATTCCTGTACTCCATGTATAAATGACACCTGGTCATAGTATATTATCTTGATGATAAATAGCTATAATCTTTTTGCTAACATTTTATTTGAATTTTTTGCATCATTATTCATTTGAGAAATTTGTCTCTAATATTCTTTCTCTTTTATTTCAAAGTACGCTATGTAATAGATTCAAATGGTCAGTTTACATTACAATAAGCTTTTTGAGGAGTTTTAACACTGGTTACCTCACAGAGAATGTATAGGAATAGACCAGGTCCCTGGCCACTTCTGATGACACATGTTCTGGTTGTGATACTACCCATGAAATGATAAGCCTGCACTATGGCCTCTCCCAGGGCCACATGTTCTCATCCTTAAGAATTTGGCATTTTGGGGTGATGTAACAAACCTTGATGGTCTCTTCTTCCTTCTTGACCTCCCTCCACACTCCACTCCCCAGGACTGCACCAAAATTTATTAAATAAGATTTACAAATTATATTAAAGAACACTGAACCATTAATTTTCCATTAGGTAAACCTTAAAAGAATGATTTCTCTCCCTCTGTGTCTCTCCATCCTCTCCTCCCTCCTTCCCTCTCTCAAATACAGCATACTACTTAGATATTACAGCCAGAAGAAGAGATGGCCTATGTGAGATTGGAACCAGATCTTAAAACTCTTTCTTCTGCTTCCACTTTTAATTTCTTTTCTGATCAAGGGACTGAATTTTGATCTTGGGATGGACATTTCTAGTGTTGGAGCCAACCTTAGATATTCTGGAAGTTGAGAGATAAGGGATCGTTCAGTTGGCACTGGCTGCACTATGGAATTTGCAAGCTGTCTACTATACTGCTTTTTGGATTGAAAAATGACCACCACCAACAAGGAGGATCCAACTCTTGTCCTGGATTTTCAGAAGACACAGATGATGAGAGAGACCATGCAGAGCTGAAATGCTTATTCAACAGTCTTGAAAATATTTCATATTTAATGTTGTAAATATTAATGTTTCAAGCAAAAATAAGAGTTACTGTTGCTTATTAAGTCTTTGTCAGTTAGTACTTATGAGGTTTTTTTTTGTTAAGTATTTATTCTGTGTGGAGGAAATAAATAGCTATGTTGTATCTGATTTTTATTAAACATTAAATACTTTTATACTCTCCCATTTTAGGGAGTCCCCAGATGTTAGACAAACTAGAGCTTTAAGTAATTCTTGTGGTGAGGCATAGGGAGTCAGACAAAAATAATTTGACCCTTTTCCTTGGAGGCCAGGCTTCCTGAATCCAGTTCATGTTAGTGGGTCCTGATCTAGGGTGCTCAAATAAGGCAGAGGACAAGCACTCCAATTCTCCTGTAGTAGGGTCCAATAGTAGTGTTGAGGTGTTACATTGGAAAGAAAAGCTGCTAGACTTGGAGTCAGAAAGACCTGGGACCAAATAGTGCCTATGACTTTTAGTTGAAGGATCACAGGCAAATTTGCTTGACTTCTCTGTATCTAAATTTACTCATCTGTAAAATATAGATAATGATCAATAACATTCATATCTCTCTCACAAGCTTTTTCGAAGACTCAAGTCAGATAATGTAAACAAATTCCTTTGTAATTCTTAAAGTACTACGTCAGCTATTGTTATCTGTTCCTATCATCTGTTCCTTCCATCTCCTCATCATTTCCCGTCTGTTGTACCTTTCTCCTTGAAAGCTGTCATACCTACTGCATTCTTCCTTTCCACCCTTCTCTCTCTATGAATGTCTGTTCCATCTTTTGTGTTGATCTTTCTGATTTACCATCTGTTTGTCCTTCTTTGCCCTCTTTACCCCAACTCTGTTCTTTGGAGAAACACATAAAATTACTATTAGTTATATATTTGGATTTTCCTTACCGCGATGAAGATGTAGGCTCAGTGGTCTGTCTCTGGATATATTTGTGTTTAATGAGCTGTTCTTTCGTGGCATTCTGTACTTCAGTGGGTATATCTGGGGAAGTATGGCTGATTTTCATTGCAGACTCAATTTGAGGAGACAGCTTCTCATTTTCTTTTTTCTCTTCTTTTTCCTCAGTCTCAAAGACTGAAATACTTGAGATGCTCTGTGGCAGGATACTGACATTGGAAGTAAGAGTTTTCCTTCTCCAATATGGCCAACAGAGTTTCCAGAAGACAAGGAATAAGACCACCAGCAATGCCAGTCCACAAAAGCTGACTACTACAGCTAAAAGACTGACAGAAATATCTGTAAAAAAAAAAAAAAAAAAAAAAAAACAACACGTAGAAATTGATCTATAGACATTTATTTAGCACTTACTATATGTCAGGCACTGTGTAAAAGGGAAGAAACTTTGAAATAATGCTATTTGAAAATCATTCTTTCCTCCTTTAACACATCTCTCAATATGTATTCCTTCCTGACATGTAGTACTTTAAAATTTGGAAAGCATTTTAAATATATGGGGGAAAATAATCATTTATAAACCACCCACTATATGCCAGTCTAATTTACAAATATTATCTCATTTGATCCTCACAACCTTGGAAATAAATGTTATTATCCCCATTTTATAGTTGAGGAAATTGGAGCAAAATGATGTTAAGTGACTTGGCCAGGATCATATAATTAATAAACATCTGAGGTCAAATTTTAAGTAAGATCTTCCTGACTCCAACCCCAGAGCTCTACTCACTTTCTCTACTACATTCTAGCTAACTTTTTTAAAAAGCCACATAGTTTTCATATAGTCCCTGAAAGCAGAAAATTATCCCTTTTGCCTTTTTAATTTTTTAAAAAGACTCTTGGGAAAGCTTGATTATGGGGGGATGTCTTGAACACAGGATACACAAGTATCATTTCCAAATATATCACAAATTCATTCTAAAATTTGAACAGCTAAAGGTTGATGACTACTAAGTGTATTAGCAGATGGACATCTGCAAAAACTTTGCCCGTGTCATCCTTAAAAGTATCAAGCTGAAACATACTTGCTTTAAGAAGGTAAGAATGTTAAATATTAATATGAATTGCCTCCTAGAGTCTAAGTAGGAATTTCATCATTATAAGAAAGTAGATATTCTGATGTGTGCACTCTATTTTAGAACTCCACTGGCCCCTTTTGATAGCTCCAGAAATGTATTTTCTTATGTACTACAACTGGTCAACACTCATCCTTTTCCCCTATATAGGTTCCTTCTCTTCCACCTACAAGCACACTCCAATTCCCCATATCCTGGGTGAAAAAAGAACACTTCTCTAGGATCTACCATCCCTTCAATCTATCTTCCTAGTCTTGGCCAAACTCTTAGAAATTAGTTGTCTACACTTGCTGTCTTTGTTTTGTGTAAACTCACAACCTTTTGTAATCTGGCTTCCAACCTCTTTATGTGCTTGAAAATGTTCTCTCTAAAATTATCGATGACCTCTGGACTGTCAGATCAGAGGATCTTATCCTTCTTGACTTCCCCTGCATATGATACTGTTGACTACACTCTCTTTCTTGATACTCCCTCCTCCCTGGGTTTTCATGTTTCTACTCTCCTGGTTCTCCTTCTTCTGTCACCACACACTCTTTTCCCATATTATAACCCATGTCATAGCTAACAATGGTGGGTCTACCTCAATGATCTGTCTTATGCCCTCTTTTATTCTCTTTATGTACTTTCACATTCAGTAACTTTCCATAATTTTAATTATCATCTTTATTCAGATATTCTCAAATCCACATACCCAGATCTACTCTCTCCTGAGTTCTAGTTGCACAAACAAGATGTCCAATAAATATTTCAAACTCAAGATGATCAAAACTGAACTTATTCATTTCCCCTAAAACCCATTAAGCTTCCCAATTAATATAGAGGGTACCACCATTTTTTGAGACAATCAGGTTCACAAACTTGATGTCATCCTTAATCCATCACTCTCTCTTATCCCATATAACCAATGAATTGCCAAATCCTGCCATTTTTACCTTTGCAATATTTCCTCCTCTTCTTTCTACTCCAATACTTAAGGTCCAGATCACTTTTCACCAGGACCATAGTGATAATCTCCTAAATTGTCACCCTTTTTTCAAATCGGTCCATTCCCAAGACATCCTCCACAAAGATAACAAAGCGATTTTCCTAAAATTCCCATCTGACTGTATCATTCCCTAACTAAATAAAATCTGAGTTTCTTTGTCTGTAGGATCAAATATAAGTTCCCTTTTAATATTTTAAAATCCTTTACAAACTGGTACCACCTTGCCTTTCCAACCTTATTATACATTTTCCCATCAATGTACTCAATATTTCAGCCAAACAGACCTCCTTGCTGCTCATCATAAATAGAAGTACATCTCAGCATTGCCGAATAGAATTGCTCAGTAGTGTTAATTAGAATCTGCTTCACCTTTGCCCCTTAAAAATCCTTATCTCATTCAAAACTCTGCTCAAGCACCACATGAAGCCTCTCAAAAGCAAAAAAGGAAAATGATAAGGACCTCCAAAGAAGAAGTGAAATTTTTTGACAATTTAAAAATGCTCCAAATCATGAAGAAGAGAGATGCAAATTAAAATTCTGATGCTCTATTGTATACCTATCAAATTGAAGAAATGATAATTGTTGGTAAGGGGAAATGATGGGAGAACAGGAATACTCATGAACTGCTGACAGAGCTTCGAATTGACAGTCACTCTGGAAATCTGGATATCAATTCTTAATGGTAGCAAAAAAATCACTGAGCTGTACCTACTCTTTTTTTTTTTTAAGCAATTAGGGTTAAGTAACTTGCTCAAGGTTACACGGCTAGTCATTATTTATGCGTGGGTGCTCATTTTCTGAGGCCGGATTTGATCTCGGGTCATCCCAACTCCGAGGCCGGTGCTCTTACTCACTGCGCCACCTAGCCCCCCAACCCTCAGGGCAATTAGGGTTAAGTAACTTGCCCAAGGTCACACGGCTAGGTTTTTGTTTGTGTGGGTTAAGTGTCTGAGGCCGGCTCCGAACTCAGGTCCTTCTGATTCCAGGGCCGGCGCTCTATTCACTGCGCCACCTAGCCGCCCCCTGTACCTACTCTTTGACCCAAAAGATCAAAGAACACCAAATATATACACAAAGACGTTCAGTGGCACTTTTTGTATAAATTAAATTCAATCTTTTTTAATTTTGTCAAATGATCTGTGAAGTTTTCATTAATTCTCTTTATTTTTTTGGTAGTATCACTGGCACAACTCCTTCCTACCACAAAAAATAATAAAATTACCTCCCCTATAACAACGTATAGTAATGAAAACAACTCGATGCATTGGCTATGTCTAAAAATGTACCTCCATTTTGTACCTCCAATGCATCTCTGCCAAGAGATAAGAAGCAGGCTTCTAGAATTATAATTGTACTGTTCATAGTTCTTGGGTCTTTCAGAGTTGTTTTTCTTTATAATACTGTAGTAATTGTATGATTTTTAAAATAATTAATTGTTTTAGTTTTCAACATTCATTTACACAAGATTTTGAGTTCCCAATTTTCTACTTATCTTTCCCCTTCCCCCCAACATAAAATGGCATGCATTCTGATCACGCTTTCCCCTAGTCTGTCCTACCACCCTGCCTTTATCCCCTTCCCATTCACTTTCTAGAGCATGATAAATTTCTATACCTTATTGCCTGTATATCTTATTTCCCATTTGCAGATCAAAACAATTTTTAACATTTGTTTTAAAAATTTTGTGTTACAAATTCTCTCCCTTCTTCCCTCCTAACCCACTCTCACTGAGAAATCAAACAGTTCACTATAGGTTATACATGTGTAGTTATGCAAAACACTTCCATAATGGTTATGTTGTGAAAGACTATATTTCCCTGCATTCTATCCTCCTCCCCCCACTTATTCTATTTTCTCATTTGACCGTGTCCCTTTTCCAACGTGTTGGCCTCTGATAACTCTCTCCCCATATCTGTGGGTAGAAGAAAATTTAAATTAATCTGCTCATATCTATCATCCCCCTGCTCCTCTCATCCCTTTCCTCCTTACTTTCCTATAGGGTAAGATACATAATCGAGAGTGTGGGTTATTCCCTCCTTAAGTCAAATTCAATGAGAGTAAGGTTCACTCACTCCCTCTCAACTCCCTAATCTTCCACTCCATTGTGAAGCCTTTTTCTTGCTTCTTTTTTTTTAAAACAAATTCTTTATTAACTTCTGTTTTACATCATTCATTTCCGCCAGATTTTGAGTTACTATTTTTCCACCGTTTTTCCCCTACCCACCATCCCAGAATAGCAGTCCCACAAGATATCGCTTCCTCCAATCTGCTCTCTCCCATATCTTATCCCATACCCCCTTCGACTTTTCCATTAGAGCAAGGTGAATCTCTGTGCCCCAGTGCCTGCACATCTTATCTCCCTATTACAAGCAAAAGAGTATTAATAATAGTATTTATATATATTTGAAATATTTAATGTTACGACCTCGAATTTCAGATCCATTTCCTTCCTCCCTTGTCACCCATTCCTTCTTGGGAGATAAGTAATTCAGTATATGTTGTACATGTCTAGCTATGCAAAACATTATCACAGTAGATATATTGTACAAGGCTGCTTATAATTCCCTCCCACTCATCCCACCCCCCACCTGGTCCATTCCCTACATGATCCTGTCCCTCTTCTATAGTGGGTACTTCCAACCTCCCCTCCCCCCAAGAATGGCCTCCCATCCATCATCCCCCCTCTCATCCCCCTTCCTCCTATTCTGCTGCAGGTTGAGATATCCCATTTAGTATGTATGTCATTCTCTCCCTGAGCCAAATTCAATGAGAATGTGGTTTTGCCTTTTTGTCTTCCTATTCTTCCCCTCCCGTGCAGCCACTTACCCTTGCTTCTTCTACATGAGATAGTTTACCCTACCCTGTCTCTCCCCATCTCCTCTTGCCACTTTCCTCTCTCACCTCATAATTTCACCCCTTAAGTATCATCCCTTCCCAAAAATTCAACCTATGCCCTCTATCCATGTATAACTGTAAACATATATATACACATTCACATATGTATTCAAATAACCATACACCCTTCTTCCATTATTTTCATACTGAGAGAGGTTTCATCAGTCACAGTTATTGTTTTTCCATATAGGTATGTAAATAGGTCAACTTTGATAAGTTCCTTTTGATTTCTTTTCCCTGATTACCTTCTCAGGCATCTCTTGCTTCCTGTGTCTGGATGTCAAATTTTCTATTCAACTCTGGTTTTTTCCTCAAGAATGCTTGAAAGTCCTCTATTCCACTGAATGACCATATTTTCCCCTGAAACAAAATACTCAGTTTTTTTGTTTGTTTGGTTTTTTGTGATTTTTGGAGGGCAATTGGGGTTAAGTAACTTGCCCAAGGTCACACAGCTAGGTTTTTTTGTTTGGGTGTGCATTAAATGTCTGAGGCTGAATCCATACTCAGGTCCTTCTGACTCCAGGGCCGACACTCTACTTACTGTGCCACCTAGCTGCCCCCAAAATACTCAGTTTTGCTGGGTAGGTGATCCTTGGGTTCAGTCCCAGCTCTTTTGCCCTCTGGAATATCATATTCCATGCCCTTCGATTCCTCAGTGTAGAAGCTGCCAGGTCCTGGGCTATTCTGATTGTGTTTCCACAATATTGAAATTGTTTCTTCCTGGCTGCTTGTAGTATTTTCTCCTTGATCTGGGGATTCTGGAACCTGGCTATAATATTCCTGGGAGTTTTCTTTTTGGGATCTTTTTCAGGAGGTGATCTGTGGATTCTTTCAACCTCTATTTTGCCCTCTGGATCTAAAACATCAGGGCAGTTTTCCTTGAGAATTTCTTGAAGGGTGATTTCTAGGTTCTTTCCTTGATCATGGCTTTCAGGTAGTCCAATAATTTTTAAATTGTCTCTCCTGGATCTATTCTCCAGGTCAGTGGTTTTTCCCATGAGATAGTTCACATTGCCTTCTAATCTTTCGTTTGTTTGGATCTGCTTAACAGCATCTTGATTTCTCATAAAGTCACTAGCTTCCATTTGCTCCAGTCTAACTCTGAAGGAATGAATCTCCTCAGTGAGCTTTTGAGATTCTTTTTCCATCTGGCAAATTCGGCTTTTTAAGGCATTCTTCTCCTCATTGCCCCTTTGGGCCTCCTTTGCCATTTGAGTTTAGTCTATTTTTTTCTTTTCTTTTCTTTTCTTTTTAAGCAATTGGGATTAAATAACTTGCTCAAGGTTGCACGGCCAGTCATTTTTTATGTGTGGGTGCTCATTTTCTGAGACAGGTTTCGATCCCGGGTCATCCCCACTCCAAGGCCGGCACTCTTACTCACTGCGCCACCTAGCCGCCCCAGAGTTAGTCTATTTTTTAAGGTGTTGTTTTCCTCAGTCAGGCTGTTGACCCTCATTTCATACTTTTCCTGCATTCCTCTCATTTCTCTTCCCAATTTTTCCTCCACTTCTCTTATTTGATTTTTAAAGTCCTTCTTAAGGTCCTCTATGGCTTGTAACCCGCTCATATTTTCCTTTGGGGCTTTTGAAGCAGGATTTCTGACCTCACAGTCCTCCTCCTGTTCTATGCTTCGATCCTCTTTGCCCCCAAAATAGGAGTCTAATATTGCATTTTTCTGTTTAATTTGTTTCCTTTGCCTTGGCATGCTGCCACTTAATTACTTGACTTTCGGGCTTGTTGCCACAGTAGGACTCTGCCACCAGACAGGGGACCTTCCATCCCGAATGTGTGGGGGGACAACTTCCGTTTCTGGCAAGCTGGATATCCACCCCACTACCTCCACCCCAAACCACAATCCAGATCCAGGGAGGTTAAAGCAAGAGCGATTAACCCCCAAGACTGATCCCTGGATCTCCCTACAGTTCACAGGCCAGGAGCTGGAGCTGCCACTGAAAACTACAAAATGGCGTGTCTCCTCAGTGGCTTCTAGCCCCCAGGTGAGGAAGCCGACACGTTCCCCAAATACTGGTCCCAAAGTCCATAGGGCACTAACCTCTCACTTTATCCAAGGCATGTCTGCGTTGATAATTCTGGTTTCGCCACAGCTGCTGGTGTTCTTGGGTCCCTCCAGCTGGCTGCTGTCCTGGCCGCCCCCGGGCTAAAACCGCGGCTCAGGCGGACCTGGGCTCGGCACTCTGCACACTGCACGCTGTGCTGCTGGCTCCCAGAGCGCTTCGCTGGTCCTTCCTGCAGGGCTGCTGGGCTGTCCTCAGTGGAAGGTTAGCTTCTCTGTGTCGATCTGTGGGTGCTGGGGCCCTAGAAGTTGTTCAGAGTCCCCTTTTACATAGTTTGGGGGTGATCTGGGGAGAGAGTGCCTTGGACGTGCTGTTTCTACTCTGCCATGTTGGCTCCGCCCCCTTTCTTGCTTCTTTTATGAGATAATTTATTCCCATTCTATCTCTCCCTTTCTCCTTCTCCCAATATATTCCTCTCTCACATCTTAATTTTATTTTTTAGAAGAGAAAGGAAAACATCTTATAAGAAGAACAACAGATTTGGAGAATAGATAAAGAAGATTAAATATAAAAATAATTGGACTAACTGAAAGTTATGATCAAAAAAAGAATCTTGATATAATAATACAAGAAATAATTAAAGAAAATTGTCCTGAAGCATTAGAACAAGGGGAGAAAGTAGGAATAGAAAAAAATCCATATATCACCACTTAAAAGAGATACTATGAGGAAAACTCATAGAAATATCACAAATTCCAAAAACCCCAGCTCAAGGAAAAAAATATTAAAAGCATCAAGATTTAAACACTTTAAATAGGATGGTGCCACAATTGCAATTACACAAGAACTGGCAGCAGAAACATTAAATGACTGCAGGTCTTGGAACACAACACATTGAGGAGTAAAAGAACTGGGGCACTGGCCGAAAATATCATACCTTGCAAAGTTAAGTACTATCCTGAATGAAAAAAAGAACATTTGATAAACTCTCAGACTTTCAAGACATTGTTTAAAAAAACCTAAACTTAATAGAAGTTTTGACATACAAGAACCAAGAGAATTTTAAGGCACATGACAAAGACTGAGTATAATAAATCCATAAGGACAGACTGTTTACTTTTTTGATATGTAAAATGCATGTCTAATATTCTTACCAATAACTGGGTAGCTCACAAGAAATATGGGTAAACATGAAGCATAATATGAATTTTAAAAGTAAAATCATTTAGGAATAGCTTAAAAGAGTATTTTATACAAATGAGTTGCAAGAGGAAGAATTGATACAGAGGAATTAGATGGGATAGGAGGGCTGGTAATTCCAGTAACCATCAAGAATGCATTTAAGAGGGAACAATATGTATGTGTATATATATGTTTAGCAGAGTATAAAAGTCTTCTAAATTGAGAAGAAATAAAATGGGAGGGGTATAGGGAGGGGGGAGAAGACAAGAGAGAGATTTTTAGAGGGGAGGGTGAGGGAATAGGTAAAATAGGGGTATAGAAGAGAGTTTAGATTGATGGGAACAGAAGGATAAGAGATTGATCCTTAAAGGGGGTTAGGCAAGTCACAGGAGGGCAAGGTAGTGGGTAAAAGTAAAGTAGAGGAGGCCAAAGGGATAGGAAACAAGATATGTGCACATACATAAAAACGGAGATCAGGAGTAGAATAGGTTGGGGAAAGTATATGTCTATATATGTATGTATATATGTTTATGTGTATGTATTTATATATATTACATATATATGTGTGTGTGTATACATATATATATATATATATATGGAGAGAGAGACAGAAAGAGAGAGAGAGAGAGAGAGAGAGAGAGAGAGAGAGAGAGAGAGAGAAACATATCTAAACTTTATTGTGGCTTTCTGGGGAGGTTGGGCCAGGGGGAAAAAAGAACAAAGTAAAAAAAGTGCACAGAAGAGAATAAAAGAAAACTCATAAGGAAGTGAAGATGGACAATTGTCAACATAACAAGTATTATATATCATATAGCTTTTCTTGAAATAAAAATTTATAGTTACATATTTTGAATCCTCCATTATGTTCTGCTATGCACACAACATGCTTATTTTCCTTTCTAACTTTGTATTTAAGTTAAAATATCTAAGTTTATGATATGTTTTTGTTTCTTTTTTCTCTTTTGTATTTGTGTTCTGGAGTTTGACACTAAAATAAAATTTTGAAAAAAAAAATGTTTGCTTTTGACTACGCCCTCTCCAATCTGCCCTGTCTTCTATTATGCCCCATTCCCCTTATCCTTGTCACCCTTACTTTCCTGTAGGGTAAGATACCCAATTATGTGTGTATGTTATTCTCTCCTTAAGCCTAATCCAATGAAAGTAAGGTTCACTCATTCCCTCTCACCTCCCCCCTCTTCCCCTCTGTTGTGAAACTTTTTTCTTGTCTCTTTCATGTAAGATAATTTACCTCATTCTATCTCTTTCTCCTTCTCCCAATATATCTAATCTATTTCCTCCAACTACCCTAATACTGAGAAAGGTCTCATGAGTTACAAATATCATCTTTCCATGTATGAATGTAAACAGTTCAATTTTAATAAGTCCCTTATGATTTCTCTCTCCTGTTTACCTTTTTCATGTTTCTCTTGATATTTGTATTTGAAAGTCAAATTTTCTATACAGCTCTGGTCTTTTCAGCAAGAATTCTTGAAAGTCCTCTATTTCATTGAATATCCATTTTTTTCACCTTAAGTATTATACTGAATATAATACTTCTATGAACTGAAAATAATTTTAAAGGTGATTCTTGGTCTTAATCCTAGCTCTTCTGACCTCTGGAATATCATATTCCAGTCCCTTAATGTAGAAGCGCTAGATCTTGTGTTATCCTGATTGCATTTCCACAACACTCAAATTGTTTCTTTCTGGCTGCTTACAATATTTTCTCCCTTACTGGGCACTGTAGAATTTGACTACAATATTCTTAGGAGTTTTGGAAGCAGTCACTGCTGTTGCTGCTGTGCTGCTGCTGCTGTCATCTCTGTGTGATAGATCCTTCCTGCTGACCTTCCTGGCTGTCTTTGGCTGGAGGTATGTTTCACTCTGTCATTTCGGGTTCTGTGACCATAGCATTTGTTTAGAGTCATTTTTACAGGTGTGTGGAGGGTTTGGGGGGAGATCTCAAGCAAGTCCCTATTTTTACTCTGCCATCTTGGCTCTGACCTTAATTTTTGCTGTTGATTTTGCTACTCTAGTTCTGTATTAGTTTCAGGTTTTTCTGAATCTATTCCTTTAATCATTTCTTAATTTTAAAATGATATTACATTACATTCATACAGAGCTAGATCAGGAAATCTGAATCATGTAAAATTCATTTTGGTACAAATTATAAAATGATTCCAAGTCACTTAATTTTAGCCAAAATTTTATTAATGTGACACATGCAAGCTTGGTGAGGGCTTCAAAATGCCACTACATGTCAGTCTACTCTTGCCTATCATCAAGAGTGAACATCATGTGCTGATGCACACTGTATTATGAATAAGGATATGAAAATGTTAAAGAGTCCCTAACAACATGAATGAAAGGAATAATATTTCAGATGGAGACAAAAAAAGAAGAGGCTTGTTAATACAACAGAACAAAAATGAGATGAAATTGAATAGTGTGAACATGGCCAAAGTAACTAAACTAGTGGTGAGATTTTGAAATGTCTCAGCTGATGGTACAGAATGTCATACACGCACACACAGGCAAAATAAGATGACAAAGCGGTACCATTTTCTCTGGTTTTTAAAGCAGAAAAAGGAATAAAAATGATACAGTGATAGAAATGAAACATCTTTTAGCTCTACATATTGAATATTGTAATCAAATTCATTCTCAGCAGAACAATCATTCAGACAAGCTTTAAGTTTATGTAAGGCAGTAACAAGAAATGGAGACAAAATGGTTAGTGAAGTGGGTCCTACTAAATATTTTTGTTGTTTCAATTGCTTTAAAAATTGAGTTCAATTGTATATTGCTAAAATTACTGGAGAGATGACCAGTGAAGATGAGGGTGTGAGAGCTAAAGATTGCAATGTCATGAAGAAAATAACCAAAGAAGTGGAACACTCTCATCAACTAATATTTGATGTGGACAAAAGCCTTCCAGAACTGACATTTCTAAGAAAGAAAAAATCAAACCTGAATTTAAAGAGTCTAAAGATCACCAACACTTTTATTAGTAGGTGATGCAAAAGAGGTTTTTAAATTGAAATCAATGCTTTTCTATCAGTCTTAATTTATTTTATTTTATTTTATTTTTTTGCTTTTTTGGAGGGCAGTTGGGGTTAAATGACTTGCCCAAGGTCACATGGCTAGTTTTTGTTTTAAGTGTCTGAAGCCAGATTTGAACTCAGGTCCTCCTGACTACAGGGCTGGTGCTCTATTCACCTTGCCACCTAGCCACCCCTCTATCAGTCTTGAGACTGACATTTAGAGTACTTACAACCCATTGACGATTTCTAACTCTTTGGCAGTCAAATGAGAAAGCACAGGTGACTAAAGCTTGAGAAAATCAAATACTGATTTTGTATTTTATATTTGATTCCATTCTATAAGTGCCTAAACCATGTTTCTTTGTTTCTAAGTTCAGAAGTTCAATTTTCCTTTCTGAGTTAAGCTTAAAAGTTCAGTTTCCCTGTAAATCACTTTAATTGAAAGAAAACTGTTGTCTTTCTACAACTAGCTGCCTTTATGCAATAATAAGAAATCCTCTCTCCATAAACCACTAGTTATTCTTTCTTTATTTATTTATTTTTAAGCAATTGGGGTTAAGTAACTTGCTCAAGGTTACACGGCTAGTCATTATTTATGCGTGGGTGCTCATTTTCTGAGGCCGGATTTGATCTCGGGTCATCCCAGCTCCGCGGCCGGCGCTCTTACTCACTGCGCCACCTAGCCGCCCCACCATTAGTTATTCTTGCAAGTGCACCAAGTCAATCGTAACTTCCTTGATGGATGAGGGATTGTTGTTAGCCTGTATTCTTAATCTCCAGTCAATTACACTCCAAGCCTGTGATGTTCCTGACTTTGTCACCAATCATATTGTTTCCCTCCAGGACGCTTCTTGTTCTTTCTCCTCCAGCACTTCCCAGAAGGGTAGTGGTCTCCTTAGCTCCACCTCACAGTCACTTGGCTAAGAAGCTAAGAGACTCCTTTTCCAATAAATTGAATGTGCTCAGAACTGTGCCCTAGTTTACCTTAATTTCAATTGTATCAGACTTCAGAAGGTCTTAGTCACCATGTCTTGGAAGTGACATCATTGTCCTTGCAATGCTTTTCAGCATATAGTCGTTGTGTTAACCCGGGCTGTGAAGCCACATAAACACGCCTCTTGATTTGGAAGTTCCCTTTCTGAACCCTCTCAAGTTATCACAGGACAACTGATTTACCCTCTTTATTTCTGCTACTCCACATTCATTTTATGGTGATTGCCTGTTTGTTTGTGGAAGAAATTTGGCGAGCCGGACATTTCTACCTACTCTGGCAGTTTCTGAGAATCCCCAGCCAGTTCTTCAAAATAATGAAGTACATGTAACTGAATGGAGTACAGCCAGCTCACGATTCTGGGACAACTTGATTTTGTACAGTTTTTCTATGTCTTTTGCTACTCCTTTTACTTTAACATTAAATTTTTTATTATTTCACTCCTCATTGGTATTAGACCTTTTAGATGAAAAATGAATACAGAAAAAGGAAAACTAGGTTAATTTGGTTAATGATGTGTGGTTGTGATTAATAATTTTCTAGAGAAAAACTAAAATTATAGTCAACTTTCCATAATTCTCTAACCCCAAAGTGTCAAACATCGAACAATACCTGAGCCAGAAAAAGATTAAAACATAATTAGGAAATATTTAACAAAATGCATAGAAATATTATAGAACATAGAAAATGTTAATATTGGTTTTCAAAGTCAATATGTCGCCTCTAATATTCATACTTAGAACTTAATAGTGCCATTTCTATTTGAATTTCACACCAATGCTCTAGGCTATTCATTTTATATACCTGTTTACTGTACATTTTTCTGTTCATATTCTCACCTCTGTAAAATTCTTCAGCAGGTAAATTGAAATCTAGTTGGTACAAGAAGTAAAAATTTGAGAGAGCTGAGGAAATAAGACCAGATTTTAGTGCCATATTTGTTACTCAAATCACTGTGCAAAGAATGTAGGAAGGTCCAAGATAAAAAAGACAAATTTAAAAGACAAAATAAAGCAAATTAATATTTAATAAGACAAAATTATCACCCGTATGGAATTTATATTCTATTTATCCAAGAATTAATCTGACAGAGGAAGGAGAATTGGATCTGGCCTGAAAAAAAATCTGGCTTTGAATCCTAACCTTATTCCACCTGTGGGACCTTGGGCAACCTTTGGAACCAGAAGGCATGTTGGAGATGAAGGGTTCTTGTTAGGCCCATATCTTCAGATGACTATTAAAAAATCCTTTAGTTTCAGGAGTAGGAGTAATTAATTAATTAAGTAATTAAGTAATAGAACAACTCTCTCCCTTATGAACTATTCTTTCCCTATAAACTTTTTAATAGTTTTAAATTTATGATTCAATCATCAAGCTTATTTTTTTATTAATATCATTTTACCTAATTATATGTCAAGACAATTTTTACCATTCATTTTTGCAAGATTTTGACTTCTAAATTTTTCTTCCTTCCCTCTTCTATGGCAATTTGATATAGATTATACATGTACTATCATGTAAAACATTACCATATTAGTCACAGTTCTGAAAGAAGAAACTGATCAAAAGGGGAAAAAGTCACAAAAAAGAATAAAGTAAGTGAAAAAAGCATGCGTCAATCTACATTGAGTCCATCAGTTCTTTATGTGAATGTGGATAGCATTTTCCTTCATGAGTCCTTTGTACTTGTTTTGGATCATTGTGCTACTAAGAAGAACTGAGTCATTCATAGTGATCATCCTGGACTGTTTCGGACACCGTATACAATGTTTTCCTGGTTCTGCTCACTTCACTTTGTATCAGTTCATACAAGCCTTCATAGGTTTTTTTGAAATCTGACTATTCATCATTTCTTGTTGCACAATAGTATACCACAGCTCGCTCAGGTATTCTTCAATTTGTGGGCATCCCCTCAATTTCCAGTATTTTCCAACCATGGAAAAGGACTGCTGTAGACATTTTTGCACATGTGGATCCTTTTTTGCTTTTATGATCTCTTTGGGATTCAGTTCGGGGATTGACATATTAAAGGTGCACAGTTTGGTTGTCCTTTGGGCATAGCTCCAAATTGCTCTCCAGAATGATTGGATCAGTTCACAACTCCAGCGAACATACATCAGTGTCCCGATTTTCCCACGTCCTCTCCGACATTTATCATTTTCCTTTTCTGTCATATTATCTGAGCTGATAGGTGTGAGATGGTGCCTCGGAGTTGTTTTAATTTGCACCTCTCTCAAAAGTGATCTAGAGCCCCTCTTCATGTGCCTATAGATAGCCTTGACTTTTTCATCTAAAAACTGCTGGTTCAGATCCTTTCACAGCTTATCAATTGGGGAATAACTTCCATTCCTATAAATTTTATTCAGTTCTCTGCATATTTGAGAAATGAGGCCTTTATCAGAGATAATTGCTGTGAAGATTGTTCCCTAGATTTCCTTCTAACCTTGGTTGCATGGGTTTTGTTTGTACAAAAGCTTCTTAATTTAATATAATCAGAATTATCTATTTAACATCTCATAATGCTCTCTATCCCATTTGGTCACGAACCTGTGACTCATCTAACTTCTCCTTTTAGAATTCGAATGCTACAGCACTTGGTGCTTGTGTGTTTAGTGATGACATCACTACTTTGTTCATGGCACCTTTTAGCAAGGTTCAGTCTTCTTCCTGACCTCTCTTAACTGCTTTGTCTGAGATCAGGAATGTCACTTCTGCTTTTCTCTTTACTTCAACTGAAGCATGACCGATTCTGCTCCAGTCCCTTTCCTTTACCCTGTGTGTCTCTTGGCTTCAATCGTGCTCCTTGTAAACTACATATTGTAAGATTCTGGTTTTGGATCTACTCTGCCATCCACTTCTGTTTTGTGGGAGAGTTTATCCCATTCACCTTCACAGTTATGGCTACTGTGTATTTCCCTCCATCCTACTTTTCCTCCTGTTTATTCTCTCTCTCTCTTTTCATACTTTCCCTCCTCAACAGTGTCTGCTTCCCCCATCTGTCCTCTCTTCTGTCAGCCCCACCCCCTTTACTTGATTTACTCCCCTCCTACTTCCTGTCTGATAAAACAGATTTCTATATTCATTTGATTGTGTACATTATTCCTTCTTTGAGCCAATACTGATATGAGTAAGCAATGCCCATCACCTACCCTCCAATCTTTCCCTCCACTGTAATATGTTTTTGGTGCTTCTTCATGTGAAATAATTTACCCTATTCTACCTCTCCCTCCCTTCTGTACCCAGTGTACTCCTTTTTCTCATTCCTTACTTATTTGTCATTCCCTCAAATTCACCTTATACCTATACCCTCCATGTATATTCCTTCTAACTACGCTATTAGAGGTACAATTTTTAAAATTACAAGTATCATCTACCCATATAGGAATGTAAATAACTCAACTCCATTGAATCCCTCATGTTTTCCTTTTCTTTTTTACGTGTTTATGGTTCTCTTGGGTCTTGATTTTGCAGAAGAAATTTTTGATTCAATTCTGGTCTTCTCGTGAAAGCTTGAAATCCTTCTATTTCAATTGAATAGCCATTTTCCCTTGAAGTATTATGCTTAATTTCAGCAGGTAAGTGATTCTTGTTTGTATTTCTAGCTCCTTTGCCTTCCAGAATATAATGATCCATGACCTCCAATCCTATAATGTTGTAGCTGCTCCTCTGTGATTCTGATTGCGGTTTCCCAATATTTGAATTGTTTCTTTCTGGCCATTTGCAGTACTTTTTCCTTGACTTGATAGCTTTGAAATTTGGCTGTAAACTTTCTCGGAGTTTGTTTTCATTTCGGGATCTCTTTCCTGAGATGACCAGTGGATTCTTTCAATGCCTATTTTGTCCTCTGGTTCTAGGGTATCAGGGCAGGTTTTCTTGATAATTTCTTGAAAGATGCTGTCCAGATTCTCCTTTTGATTATAGCTTCCAGATAGTCCAAGGATTCTGACATTGTCTCTCTAGATCTATTTTCAGGTCAGTTCCCGCCCATGAGGTATTTTACATTTTCTTCTATTTTTTTCATTCTTTTGAATTTGATTGATTCCTAATGTCTTATAGAATCAATAGCTTCCACTTGTTCAATTCTAACTATTAAGGATTTGTTTTCCTCAGTTTTGTATCTCCTTTTCCATTTGGCCAATTGTACTTTATAAGCAGTTGTTTTCTTTTTCCAAGCTGTTGACTCATTTTTCATAATTCTCTTGCATCACTCTCATTTCTTTTTGCAGTTTTTCTTCTACTTCTCTCATATGATTTTTAAGCTCCTTTTTGAGCTCTTCCATGAGTTCTTTCTGGGCTTGAGATCACTTACCATTTTTCTTTTGGGTTCCACCCATTGGTGTTTTGACACTGTTGTCCTTTTCTGAGTCTTTGTCTTGATCTTTCCTATCACCATAACAACTTTCTATGGTCAGATTCTTATTTTGTTGCTTTCCCCCCTCACTTTTGGCCTTTTATTTCTTTTAAATTTGACTCTTCTTTGGAATAGAAAGGGTACTGTCTCGGGTTTCTTGGGCCTGGTGCTGCACTGAAGGGCAGGGAGGGACTGGTGCTGCATAGGCCATAGGGCACTGGCAGCTTACCTGGTGCTGAGCTGGGGTCCCAGTGCCAGTGTCTGAAGCCAGTGAGGTGTTTCTGGGGAGCTACAATGAAGTACATGGAGGTCTGGCCTCTGGAGGTTGCCTGTTTGCCCAGGGCTACAGTGAAGCATGTGGTAGTTCTTGGAGTTGGAGCCTGCCCATTGCCCTGGTTATGCTGAGATCTAGCAGATTATAGACTAGAAAATAGCAATGTGCCTCTAAATATGTCTCAGTTATAACACATTGTAAATCAGTGACTATTGAGTTAAAAACCAAAGGAACAATGAAGATTATAGTTAGTAATACTAGTTTATTTTCTTGAAATAGTTCCACAATGAAATTAAATTGAAATTTTTAATTTTAAGGGCTCATTATGTAACAATATTTCCTACTTAAGGACTAAATAAAATAGGGTAAAATGAAATATTCTAGCAAACTGGTTTAGCACACACACAAAGATTCTCCTCCTTCTTCCTCTCAGGTTCTCTGCTTAAGATAGACTAATTAATTCTATACTGATTTATACTGTTACACACACTAGAAGAAAACTAGAGTAGGCAGCAATTTATCTTCATGAGTTCAAACCCAGCTTCAGACACTTAACTAGCTGTGCGATCCAGAGTAAGTCAATTATGTCTGCCTCAGTTTCCTCATTGTAAAATGAGCTGGAGAAAAAAACTACCAACCACTTCAGTATCTTTGTCAAGAAAACCCCAAATGAGGGCACAAAGAAAGCTAAAAAGAACTTGAATAACATAGCAAACTGAACTACCTCTCAACACCCCCTATGCCTTTGCTGACGCCTTCACCTAGAATTCACCACCTTCCTCCATCCAGTCTCTGCACTGAGCGGGTAAGTAGAGTCCACTATGTAATCAGCATTTCTCATGTACATCTTATTGCTATAATTCTTATAACATTCAAATATTCAGTTTGGCCAATGGAAGAGTTCCACTCAGACCATACTGCTTGCTCCACTTGGACTAAGGCCTTTCATCTGACATGCGGCTAGGTGGCCTTTTGCACCTGGACTGGGAGTCAGGAGGAGCTAAGTTCAAATCTATCCTCAATCATTAGCTTTGTGAGCCTGGGCAAGTCATTTTACTTTCTGTCTTTGTTTCTTCATCTATAAAATGAGTATAATAACAGCACCTCCCTTCCAGGTTTGCTGTGAGAATCCAGTGAAAAGATAATCGTGAAGAGCTTAGCACAGTGACTGACACACAGTAAGAACTTGCTATGTTAGTGTTAGCTAATATTATCTTCATCATCATCATTATGGTGCTGTCCTGGACTCCACAGCAACTCTGCAATAGCCGGTGTAAGCTGATTGTATATCCATAGATAACAAGATTTAGAGCTTGGAGATGACTGAATTCTTCAGCTGAAAACCTTCCAAGAAATCAACACTTTCAGCCTAGACACAACAGCACCCTTAGCACAAAGCAATCTGAGCCATGTACTTTAGTGGACAATACATTGCCAGATATGTCCCTTGGCCATGTGTGTTTCCTGTGTATATGTGCACTCCCCATGTTTTCCCCACATGTTTTCTCTTCTATTAGACTATGAATTCAGTGAGAGAAGGAGCTGTCTTTTGCCATTATTTGTATACACCATGCTTAGCATGACATCTGACAAAGTATCTGGCGCTTGTTTGTTGATTCCATACATCGTATGTATTTATTGGAAATTGTGTTCCAGGTTTGAGAAAAAGGCATTTTGTTGTTACTTACCAACCTCTCCTATTTCATTTTAGAAAGCCTTTATTTGTTTTAATTTATTAGCCTTTGCTTTGAAAATGGTACCCCCTAGATGAGTATTAAAGGTAAATATAATCAGTCAACAAGTATTTATTAATTGTCTCCTCTATGCCAGGAATAGTGCTAGAAAATGGTGATATAAGATCAAGGGATAAAGCAATCATATTTGCAAGAGATTACATTCTAATGGTGGAAAAACAAATAGGTGTATAATGTAAATTAATTATTAATTGTATTAATTACAAATAAATTTATGTAGAATTCTCTATTGTATATAACTATAATAATATTGATATATTAATATAAATTGTTAATAAATTATTATATAAAACTAATAAAACACACATTTACACATGCACACAATGTAGAAATGCAGGGTGCTATTGAAGCATAGCTCTGGGAAGAAGAACACTGGATCAGGAAAGGCTTCATGAGACAGGTGATGTTTGAGTTGCAGCTGAAAGAGACTCTATGAGGCAAAGGTAAGGAGGTGGGGCATTCCAGGTATGGGGGATGGCCATTTGACCAAGATATAGAATGATAGATGAAATGCTTCGCCAAGCTCCTCATCTGAGAAGATTCTGCTGCCCCCAAGGCCCTCTTATTAACCCCTGGTGAATTCCTCTTAGTCTTCATTTTAAGATCACACCTCCATTCATCTGGAGGAAAGTGGAAGATTAGTCCTTTTTTTTTTTTGCCTTTTTGGAGGGCAATTGGGGTTAAGTAACTTGCCCAAGGTCACACGGCTAGGTTTTTGTTTGTGTGTGCATTAAATGTCTGAGGTCGGATCCGAACTCAGGTCCTTCTGACTCCAGGGCCAACGCTCTACTCACTGCACCACCTAGCCACCCCCATTAGTCCCTTTCTTACCTTTCCCTTTCAGCTTCCTTTTATGTGTTTTCCTCCATAGAATATAAGCTCCTTGAGGGACGAACTGTCTTTCTTTCTATATCTCTTTCTATTTTCAGTACGTAGCACATTGTAAGGCACATCATAAAGCTTAATAAATCCTTGACTTGATGTGCAGAGTTATGAGTGAGGAAGCGAGCAGATTGTTGGACTTCATTTGAAATGCAGGAGTGGGGTAATGTCCAATGAAACTGGAAAAGGTAGACTGGGGATAGCTTATGTAGGGCTTTAAAACCTAGGAAATAGGAAGCCACTGGAGTTGGCCAAGTAGGAATTCAACATGGTCAGATCTGTACTTTGGGGAAATTACTTTAGCAGTAGTATGAAGAATGGACTGAGCCAGTGAGAGATTTGAGGCAGGGAGACCAATTGGGAAGCTGTGGCGATAATTTAGGTGACAGATAATGAGAGCCTGAACAAAAATGGCAACTATGTGAATAGAGAAAAGGTGTAGGATACAAGAGAGTAAGATTTGGCAACTGGAAATGGAGAATGAGAGGGAGTGGGGTGATGAGGAAAATTCTGAGATTGTGAATCTGTCTGGGACAACTGTGCCTTCAACAGAAGTAGGGAAGTTTAGAAAAGGGGATAGCTTAGGGGTAAGATAATACATTCAGTTTTAGATATTTTAAGTATAAGAGGTCCCCATGATATCTAGATCAAAATGTTCAATATGGGGATAAAGGGACTGAAACCGACTTGTGAAATACGGTTTTTAGGGAAGCAGAACCTGGTCTAGTTATTCTCCAGGGGAACTACCCGGCAAGTTGGGATGGGTGGGGGGGCAAGAATGGGTGGTAAATAGATATGTACTATGATTATTTTGAATGAATCTTATGTTTTTGCTAGATTATAAACCCTGTGAACCTAAGAATGCCGTCTTTGTGCCTAACCCAATATCTAGCACATTACATATACAGTAGATATTTAATATAAAACTGCTGAATATTGTTGAATGTAAGTTCTTAAGAGAGCCACTTGGGAAATTCAGAATTATAAACTCGAGAGAAAAATATCAAGAACCCATCTATTCAAGGGTCCTATCACCCTATGTTCAATGCTAGCTACTGAGTGCTCAGCTAAGAACAAGAAAGACACGTTTCTTCAGCTAACAAGCTTCTTTGAGAGAATGTCAATTTCCTTAGTCTTTTATAACATAGTCATTTTACTCCTGGTCTTCTTATTTATAAATTATAGATTAAAATGATTAATTTTAATTTCATTATAATTTTTAAATATTAAGATCTGAACTAACAGTTAAGCAAAAGGAAAAAATGTCAACTAAGGTGGGTTTTTTCTTTTGCTTAACTGTTTTACTCATAAGGCTAGTAAGTGTTAAGTGTCTGAGGCTGGATTTGAACTCAGGTCCTCTTGACTCCAGGCCACTGCACCACCCAGCCGCCCCACACTGATACTTCTTCAAGCTGTTCTTGGCAGTTTATTCGTGTCCTGATTATCTTTTTATTAGGCTTTTCATTTTTCTTTTATCTCCAACAATCAAAACTGATTGTCATAATTGAAACAAGTTTGGAGCATGTTATTTACATTTTATATACTTTTGATTTTGATTGATTCAGAAAAAACTTAGCCATTTCTAAACTTACTAGAAAAACTGTGATGCTATTTTAAAAGATCATAGGCATGCGTGTGTGTATAATGTTTAACGACCAGCTCTCCAGGGGAAAAACTGTCCACAGCACACTTTTAAATTTATTCACCATTATTAACATTTTCTCCATCACTTTCTTCAGCCTATACAATCAGTAAAAGAATAGCTCAAGCTCTGATTTCTGAAGTATAAGTTCTCACACTGAACATTTAACAATTGGCTTATTGAAAGTCTCACCTCTAGGATTTTGTAGATCTCTATAACTCAAACAGAAGTATCCAGTGCCTATGATTTGCTATGGTTCAAGAAGAATTTCTTCTGAGCAGCAAAGATTGGCAATTTGTCAGGTCCTGTGCAAAGCCCTGAGGATATAAATACAAGCAAAGGCAAAAATAATCCCTGCTCTTGAAGAACTTTTAAGAACTGATATGGTAAGACAACACATAAAAGGGAGCTTAAAAGCTGGGGATTCGTGGGACGGAGAAGCCACGGGGAGAGAGATGTCCCAGAGTAAAAAGCAAGAGTGGTATTGTGGAGAAGTACTGACATTCTGAAGCAGAGCTGAGAAAGGAATGAAGATGGTTGACCCGGGGCTCTGCCTCAAGATGGAACTTCGAGAGGAAGCTCACCAATGGGGATGGGTGCTGCAGGGACAGAAGCAAATGAAACTAAACATTTCAAGTCAGATATCTTAGAAGTACCTCCAGCTCAAAACATAACTCCCCAGAATCTTCCCTTCTTCTGAACTTCCAAGGGTACCACTAACCTTTCAGTCGCTTAGATTTGAAATCTTGAAGGTACCTCCAGTCTTCACTCTCTTTCTACCTTCACCTCATCTCTCCTATACATTCTCTGCTTCTTGTCACCCACACAATCATACCCTAGTCCTGGCCATATTCCCTGAAATACTTAAACTGTCCTCCAGTTGGTATCCCTGCTTTGAGTCTCCCCACTCCAGCTCATCCTCTATTAAGTTAGCAAAGGGAATTTCCTAAAGCATTGGTCTGACCACTTCACAACCATGCTCAGTAAATTCCAGGGGCTTCCTATTACCTCCAAGGCTGTGACAGGATTATTAAGTACCAGAACTTCTCCACAACATGGGCCCACACCTCCTCCTTCACTGCTACAACAAGGATTAGACTTCCTAAAAGGAGGCAGAGCAGGCATGAGGTTAGAGACTTGAGAACTCTCCCACTGGTAAGCTCTACCATTTTCCCATTGCTACTCTCAGTAGAAGAGTATTTTCTGCTCTTGGGGAGCAAGGGGGTAGAGAGACCTTTTCTACCAAGGAGTTGGTGTTTGCAGAGGTTCAAAATATCTCTTTTGAGTCACTGGACCAATGGCTCCTGAGGGTGTGGTCTAATCTGAGGCAGTGCTCAGATGCTCTCCACAGCTAATGTCCATAATAGACTGGGAAAGTCCCAAGGACTGCTAAGTACTGGGGACACAAAAAAGAGACAAAAGATAGTCCTTGACCTCAAGGAGCTTACAATCTAATGGGGGCGACAACATGCAAAGCAAACTACAGACAGGATAAGTAGGAAATAAAGAAGGTCAATGGGAAAGGCTTCCTATATAGAAGGTGAGATTTTAGTTGAGACTTGAAGGAAGTCAGGAAGGTCACAAATTGGAATGAAGGAGTGAGAGGATTCCAAGTATGGGGACAGCCAGAGAGAATGACTGCAGTGGAGAGACGGAGTGTCATGTCCTTGGAACAGCCAAGAGGCCAGGGTCACTTGTAAGAAGACTAGAAAGGTAGGAGAGGTCTAGTTATGAAGGGCTTTGAATGCCAAACAGAGCCCAAGTCTGAGACATCCTCTATATCTGCCTTCTTGAGAAAAGTAAAAATGCTATTCCACCACACCCCAGCCTCTTGACTTTGGGAATTCAGAAAAAAAAACTTTACCATTATGCCAGGTCTTCTGTCTTCCTCAGGAAGGGGAGAAATGTGTTTGTGCACCCGTCTCCTGGTTCTAGAGTCAAGAGAAAAAACACCATTCAAAAGACACTAGGTCTCCTGCCCAGTTTACTGCCTTCCTCAGGTTAAGTAGAAACATCATTCTATTGAACTTTACTTTCCTGCCTTTAGCAAGAAATGCCATTCAGTGACAACAAAGGGACCTGTTGTCCCTTACCTGGTCCACATCCTTCTGTTGGAAATAGGAGAAACAGCATTCAATAACATCCCCTGACTTTTACCAAAAGAAAGTAACACCCATCTTTCAGCATTTCACATTTATCCTCCTCAACTGAGAAGGATAAGGCCCTGAGAAGACTTCACTTAAGACCAAAACCTTATGAATGTCAATAATCTACCCAAACATTCCTCAATGACTAACAAATTCCCACCTGGTGATACTTTCCCCATCCAGTGATTCTGCCACCCTAGCTGTCATCATTAGGATCCCAATCTCCACCCCACTGACTGATTTCTTATTCCTGTTGCCCTCAACCCAAGCCTCCACCTCCAACAACCCACCACCTTCCACTGTGCTCTCTGGAATGTCACAGGTAACAAACTTGTTTTATCTTAAGTCTTTTCCTTTCATACTCTTGCCATCTTCTAAATCTTACCAAAATTTGTCTCCCTCCTAATGACACAACTTCCCTTGCCTTTGTTTCCAGGACTGGTTGCACTTTCATGCATTCTACCTGACATTCTATAAGTCAAGATGGGGCATTTTGAATACTCCTTGTTCCCCATTGCCACTTACAAGTTCTCTGTCTACCACCATCACCTGGCAATCATTCGTCCTTTGAAGTTCATTCAATCCATAACACACAATAAAAATCCTCATAGCTGGTGTGTAGTTCAGGCTTTGTCTTCTCCCCAATTCATACCCTCCTACTAGAAGAATTCAAGACATATGTAGATAGATGATAGATATATAGGTATTGATACTTCCTCAATCATTCTAACCTCACAATTCTTCAATTTACTTATTTCTCATGCCCTATACCCCTCTTCAGCTATACACAAAGATGGCCCTCATTCATAAATATACCATGTATGAACTCTGAAATTATTTTCATTCCACTTCTCCTTCTGCCTTGTTTTTTCATCTGTGAAATTAGCTGGAGAAGGAAATGGCAAACCACTCCATTACCTTTGCCAAGAAAACCCCAAATGGGATCATGGAAAGTCAGACAAGACTGAAATGATTGAAAGGTTGTTGTCCATTCTCAGAGAGAAGCAGAATGACATCACTAAGTTAGAGTCAAATTACAATATGTCTGACCATGGTTGAGCAGACCAATACGAGCTCAGAATGCTCTGCCACAGGGCAGGCACAAATTAGTCAGTGTGAACATGTGGAATAGATTTTCTAAATTTGTGCATCTTCCATTTCTTCTGAGTTATTTCAATTATGCTTTGCTCAAAGAGCAGAGCAACATGAGACATGCCATGCTGGATAAGTAAGGCCTTTGCGTATTATGCTGGATGGTCCTGTGCCTGTGTCTTCCATGTTACACAATTCTGAAGTTCTTAAGAGAGACCTTGAGAGTGTCCTTGTATCCCTTCTTCTGACCACTATGTGAGTGCTTGCCCTGTATGAATTCTCCAGAAATTACTGAATAACAACAACAGCAACCTCTAGAAAATCCTTAGGAGTTTGCCACTAAGTAATGAAAGAGATAGGACTAGTATCCAACGGCAACATAGGTTAGGCCCACACCTCCTCCTTTCCTCCTGAGATAAGAATTAGTTTTTCCTGGGAGGGAGGACCTAACCTACTTTTGTTTCGTGGACACCCAACAGCATAAAAGATCCCACCAACATGCAGCTAAGGTCCTTTCTTCTTAGTAGGTTTTGAAGATCATGGGAGTCACCCACAGTACACTGCCTTGCTGCAGATCAGAACTATTTTCATATTGAGGGTAAAAGGGGGTAGTTGTATCAAGGAAAGCTAACAGCCACTATATGCTTATTGCATCTTCTTGCTGTGTTAGAACAAAGTAAATTGGGGATGGAGCCAAGATGGCCCAGTAAGAGTAGGGACTTGCTTAAGCTCTCCCTCAAATCTGTCCAAATCTATACAAATATCTGTGAAAAATGACCCTAAACAAATGCACAAAATGAAAGAGTGAAGTAAATCTTCAGCCCAAGACAACCTGGAAGGTCAACAAGAAGGGTGTATCACAGACAGGGCCAGAGCAGACCTCAGGGACTGAATCATTGGCAGCTATGATAGTTTCCAGGCTTCTCAACCCACAAGACCATGGTCTGGCTGGGGAAGGGCTCCAGCCCAGGGTGGCAGAGGTGGCAGTGGTAGTGGTTGTTTCTGAAGCTCTGAGCACAAAGATGGTGGGGGATTGAGTGGCTGATAACAAAACCCCTGAAGTCTGGGACCATACAAATACACCCACACCCATACCCACCACCACTGCAAGCAGGGTCCTACCTTGACAAAAAAGTAGAAAGCCAAGTATTTGGCTGGAAAGATGAGCAAACAGTGTAAAAAATTCAGACTACAGAATCTTATTGAGTGACATAAAAAGATCAAAACATATAACCAGAAGAAGACAATGAAGTCAGAGATCCTGCATCAAGACTCCAAGAAAAATATGAATTGGTCTCAGGCCATGGAAGAGCTCACAAAGGATTTTGAAAATCAAGAGACACAGAGGGAAAACTGGGAAGAGAAATGGGAGTGGTACAAGATCATGAAAACCAAGACAACAGCTTGATAAAGAGACCCCAAAAATACTGAAGAAAATAACACCTTAAAAAACAGATTAACTCAAATGACAAAAGAGGTCCAAAAAGCCAAAGAGGAGAAAAATGAATGAGAAAGCAGAATTAGCCAAATGGAAAAGGAGGTCCAAAAGCTCACTGAAGAAAATAATTCCTTCAGAATTAGAATAGAGCAAAAGGAAGCTAATGACTTTATGAGAAATCAAGAAATTATAAAAGAACTTAAAGAATGAAAAAATAAAGACGTGAAATATCTCAGTGAAAAACCTGGAAAATAGATACATGAAACATAATTTTAAAATTATTGGATTACCTGGAATTATCAAGTAAAACTGACCTGATATTCTAGAACCAGAGAGTAAAATAGAAATTGAAAAAATTAGCGAATTTCCTCTTGAAAGAGATCCCTGAATATTGCAGCCAAATTCCACAGTTCTCAGGTAAGGGAGAAAATAATGTAAGCAGCCAGAAAGAAACAATTTGAGTATTGTGGAAATACAATCAAGATAACACAAGATCCAGCAGTTTGTACATTAAAGGGTCAAAGGGATTAGAATATGATATTCTGGAGGTTGGAGGAGCTAGAATTAAAACCAAGAATCACCTACCCAGCAAAAATGAGTATAATACTTCAGGGGAAAAATTGGATATTCAGTGAAATAGAGGGTTTTCATGCATTTTTTTTAAAGCAATTGGGGTTAAGTAACTTGCTCAAGGTTACACGGCTAGTCATTTGATTTATGCGTGGGGGCTCATTTTCTGAGGCCGGATCTGATCTCGGGTCATCCAAGCTCCGAGGCCGGCGCTCTTACTCACTGCACCACCTAGCCGCCCCTTTAGGGCAATTGGGGTTAAGTAACTTGCCCAAGGTTACACGGCTAGGTTTTTGTTTGTGCAGATTAAGTGTCGGAGGCCGGCTCCGAACTCAGGTCCTTCTGATTACAGGGCCAACGCTCTATTCACTGCGACACCTAGCCGCCACCGTTTTCATGCATTTTTGATGAAAAGACCAGAACTGAACAGAAAATCTGACTTTCAAACACAAGAATCGAAAGAAGCATGAAAAGATAAACAGGAAAGATAAATCATAAGGGATTTATTAAAGTTGAACTGTTTACATACCTACATGGAAAAATGATATTTGTAACTCATGAGACTTTTCTCAGCATTAGGGTAGTTTGAGGATGGATATATATGTATATATACACATACAAACACACATACAAATAGATATACATATAATATATGTATGTATATGTATATAAAATGTATATGTGTATGTAGATAGATAGAGATATAGAGGGCACAGGGTGAGTTGAATGTGAAGGGATGATACCTACAAAATAAAATTGAGGGGTGAGAATGGATTATATTGGGAGAAGGATAGAATGGGGCAAATTATCTCACATAAAAAAGGCAAGAAAGAGGTTTCCCAATGGAAGGGAAGAGGGGGGTGATGAGAGGGAATGAGTGAAACTTTGATCAGGTTTGGCTTAAGGAGGGAATAACATACACACTCAATAGGGAATCTTATCCTATGTGAAGTAATGGGGAAAGGGATAAGGGTGAGAGGCCAATAAGAAGAGAGGGCAGATTGGGGGAGCAGTAGTCAGAAGCAAACACTTTTGAAAAGGAACAGGGTCAAAGGAAAAAATAGAATAAGTGGGGAGAGGGATAGGATGGAGGGAGGGAAATATAGTTAGCCTTTCACAACATGACTATTATGGAAGTGTTTTGAATAACTACACATATATAATAATACCTTAGAATAATACAATAGAATTGCTTGCCTTCTCAAGGAGGGTGGGTGGTGAGGGAAGAAGGGAAAGAGGTTGGAACTCAAAGTTTTAAAAACAAATGTTAAAAAAAAATTTTTACATGCAACTGGGAAGTAAGATACACAGGCAAAGGAATATAGAAATTTCTCTTGCACTACAAGAAAGGATAAAGGGGATGTGGAGAGGGGGATATGATAGAAGGGAGGGTAGACTGGGTGAGGGGGCAATCAGAATGGTAGTGTAGAGGTGGTGAGAGATGGGGAGAAAATTTGGAACTCAAAATCTTGTGTAAATGAATGTTGAAAACTAAAAATAAACAAAATTTTAAAAAGAACAAAATAAACCTCCTTTTATTAATGTTTTAAGGATCAAATATCCATTTCTGCTTGGCATTTAAGAGCCTTCATAATCTCGTCCTTTCCTACCTTTCCATTCCTTTCACATATTACTATGATTTAGCAATACCTGCTTATATACTTGAAAGTCCAGCAGCTATGTTCATCCCTTTGCAGTGGCTGTCTTCCATGCCTCTTCACTTCTCACTTGACACCCCCGGCTTCAAGACAGCTCAATCACACTTACAGAAGGCCTCTCCTAGTCCCCCCACCCCATCCCTCTTTGAAGCTTATAGTACTTTGTCCTATAAGGTTACCTTCCTTTTACTTTGGCACAGGTCTTTCATGTACCTGTTTATTTAGTGTGTCTTCCCCGTTCAGTATGTAAGTTTCTTAATCTTTTTTTTTCTGCTTTTTGGAGGGGGGAAGGCAGGGCAATTGGGGTTAAGTGACTTGTCCAGGGTCACACAGCTAGTAAATGTTAAGTGTCTGAGGCCACATTTGAACTCAGGTCCTCCTGATTTCAGGATGGATGCTCTATTCACTGAGCCACCTAGCCACCCCAGTATGTAAGTTTCTTAAGGACAGAGACTTTTCTCTGCCTTTTTGTCTTCATTTGTATCATTTGGGATTAGAGCAATACCTTGTACAAATAAATGTTGACTGAAACTGTAGTGAAGAGCTGAGATCAAGTGCCGTGGCAACTTTAAATCCTACTATTATATTACTAGTGAGACTTTTCCTTAAGGTTTTTTTTAAATTAATTAGAGGATGTGCTGTTGTCATTTAAATTATGGTTCTTGACATTAAAAAATAATCGAAACTTGCTCTAGTAACAACCTCTGGCAAGGCTTTGGCTAGTCACAAAGACCATGGAAGTAGCAGTTCTTCCTAGACTGGAATGTCTATGGGACACATTTGTTTTTAAGTAGCCTAAGTTCACTGTAATTCTGTGCCTGTGAGTGTAATAATGAAATAGCTTTTGCACATGATCCCCATCCTGCACTAGGTGAGGTCACTCTCATTCCTATGTGGCTCCCAGAGCTATCTCATGACCTCATGAGGGATACCAGGCAACATACAGATAGGGTCAACCACAAATATTTATAAGAAGTATTAAATCTTTCAAATAGTTTCTGTAACAATTTAAAATAACACAATCAAAATTAAGGCAAGTGTGTATTAAGGAAAGTTCATTCTTCCTGTTGTTTTTCTTAGTTCTTCAGCTACCACAGTAAGTGACTGGCCAAGTACAACACCAACACAATATTCATAGCACTGATGACAACTGTAAATATGCTGGCATAGTTCTCAATTCCAAAATATAACAGATTCTCCATATAGAAGGCAGAAGTAAAACATTTATCCAGAAAACCAAATCCCAACACCAAAAAATCAAATCCATCATAGTAGCAAAGAAGTTAATACACCATAACACAACAGAAAGCCATGCCATCCTTTAGCCTTCCCACAAAAGAAAACTTACAAGCCTAGCATCCAGGGAGCATCCTCTTCTCCCTCGAGCTCTAACTGCTCTGACTCCCAGCTTCCTGTGGGCTCTGTTCCACCCTTCAGCAAACTGCTCCCACCACAGGCTCCATGTGATTACATTCAGTCTAATTATTAGGGGGCAGGAAAGATCTTCAAATTACCATTACACCAAGTCAATTAGCATTGATTAAGCACCTACTGTGTGCTAGGCATTAGCTATTATATTAGCACACTTCTCTATTTTTCCATTAATAGGACTTATCTAATGATTTGGAAGTTGGGAACTATAGATGTTATGGCCACCAGTTGCCATTGTCGTAATGCTCCAGAAAGCTATCTGCCAGGCCTCTCTTCTCCTGTCCTCCTTCTCTCTAATGAGCCCCTCAAAACAGTTGCTGCCCTCAGAGACACTGGGAGGAACTCCTCCCCACAGTATCAGGGTCTTTGTGTCCAGTCAAGGCTATATCATACTTATAAATCATATAGATTCTACTTCCAGTATGCATGTATGTGAGTATATGTTCACACATCCATGGATGGACACACACACACACACACACACACACAAGCACACACACAACACACAAAATATACCACCCCTGCTTAAGTCACAAGGGAAGAAAACTTATTTTTCTAGGTTTATGTAGGTTGTTTTTTCTTTTTGTTTCCTTTTTTATAAGCAAATATAACTGAGATTTGGGGCTCCAAAGAAGGAAGAAACCAAAGACAAGTGATATTTGAGTTTCAGCCACTACTTGTGCTATATAAAGACACTACTGGGCAAAATATACTTTTGTTCACATCTGGGCAAAACCAGCATGCTAAAAGGTAGGTTTACCTTCACATGGGTAAAATTACCTAAACCTGGTTTTGGAATCTAATTTAAATATCCCTGGAAAATGAAATGATTTCATGGGAATTAAAGATTTAGTGATGACAACCAGTATCTGGCCCACCTAAATTGGGAGTGGGGCAAATGCTAAATATTCATGTTCATTTATAGCCTCACTTCAACTTGTGGGATATGCAGAGGTAAGATCTGATGAGGACATATAATTAATTCCCTTTGCTCATCATAAAACTAAACTTATTCTTTATTTTTATGTCATTTTACAACAGTTTGTCCAACCTCACACCAGATCAATCAATTAATCAGTAAACATTTATTAAGCACCTACTGCTACTGTGTGTGTTAAGCACAGGGGATAATAAAAGAAACAAAAGACAGTCTTTGCCCTCAAGAAGCTTATAATTTAATGGAGAAGCCAAAATGCAAGCAAATATATACAAGGCAAACTATAGACAGCATAAATAGGAAATAACAGAGGAAAGGCACTAGAATTAAGAGGGACTGGGGAAGACTTCCTATAGGAGGAGGAATTTTAGTTGGAACTTAAAGCCAGGTAGGTCAGTAGGTAGAGCTGAGGATGGAGAGCATTCCAGGCAAGGGGAACAGCCAGGGAAAATGCCCAAAACCTAGAGATGGAGTTCTTCTTTGTGGAATAGACAGGAGGCCAGCATCAACAAATCTCAAAAGAGTAAGTTGGAGAGTAAGGAAAACTGGAGAGATAGGAGGAGGGCTAAGTTAAAAATGACTTTGAATGTCAAACAGAGAGTTTTGTATCTGAGCCTATAGACAAAAGGAAGCTATTAGAGTTTATTGAATAGAGGAGGGTGACAAATTTTTAGGAAAATCACTTTAGTGACTCTGAGGTCATACTATTTCTGTGTTTATGGTTCATATTTGAGTGGGAAGAATGTGGAGCCCCCTCAGGGAATAGCTTGGCTGTTTGCTTGCATGCTTACATAGCCTGTGATTGTTACAAACCATTCCTGGCCCTCTCAGCACATCCTTTTCAAACCCTTTCAAACTGTATATGTGGGCTTTTTTGAGATACAGAATGTTCTATAAACAACAGGGGATCCGAGTCCCCTACCTCCTTTTTTCTTTGTTTCTGGGGAAAAGTTAAAGTTTCTGGGCATATGCCCAGCCAATGGGCTGAGGAGGGGGGCTTAGAGAGGGGTTGGGGTTAGGGTCTATAAATTCTGCTTTGCTGAAAACTGCCCTGCACATCTCCAAGATCACCTTCTTAAATGGGTGGAGAGTGCCCTCTCTCAAGAAAGAATAAAAGACTTCCTTTTTACTGCTAATACCGAGACTCTATTATTTCTTTGAGTAAGAATTCTCGCCATCCTACACATATTCATAATCATACATTTGATGTGCATAAGCATTATTCAAACTGCTGTCCTACTTATCTGTGTATTTATAAGGTACAGGAAGAATGGGAAAAGAAGACCTAACTTGTATTACTCAAAAAAAAATTCTGAATCTTATTAAAGCTTTAACAGCAGCAATGAGATTTCAGGAATATTTCAGGACTCATCCCCTCACTAGGTTATATAAATAATGCTAGGGTGTAAACACAGCTGTATTTTGTATGTTGTTACTATGATCCTGATTAATCCTTATGGTCAGTTTTTTTTCTCAGTTCCTTTAAAAACAAACGCCCAGCTTTTAAAGTTTTGCCCTCCTCCCATTCCAAAGGGAATCATATCATAATACTACTTTCAGCTTTGAGGTTATGCTTTCACAAAATCTGATGCTTCAGTGACTAACTTCAACCCATTGCAACATCCTAGGGGTATGAAGAGGTAGGAAGTGAAGAGAGAGGGAAGAAGTCTTCATTGTAATTGACTTCATCCTCCTTTCTAACCAAGCCTCAGAACAGAAAACACCTCTGGAGAATGGCACTGCAAAGTGTGAGACATGATTTACCTCAGTGGAAAAAGGGATTTTCAACATTTCAAAAAAAAAAAAATTCTTTAAGCGCTAACGAGCAACTCTGGGTATTCTGGGGTTATCTTCTCATCCCCTTCCAGTTTCTATCACCCCACACAACACAATTTACTATCCAAGTTCTACTATTATCAAAGAGTGATAGATCTAGGGTTGGGAGGGAACTCCACGGCCATCTAGCTCAACCCCTTCATTTTACAGATGAAGAAGCTGGGGCCCCGAGTGGCTAAGTCTCTTGCTCTTGCAGTGACACCGGCCACCTTGTTCCTTAGTAACAAACTCCATCCCTTTATGCATTTCTCTCCCTCCTCATGCACACTTCTAGGCTTCCTCAGATCCCAGGTCAGATCTCCACCTCCACATCAGATCTCCCTCCCTTAATGCTGGGCTTTGCCTCTAAGACCAGGTCCAATTTAGCCTGTATGTATCTTACTTGCACATGGCTGTTCTCATGCTATCTCCCCCTTTCAACTCTTTTTGTCTTTATCCCTAGCACTTAGCAGAGTGCCAGGAACATGGTAATTACTTAATAAATCCTTATTGACTTGTCTTTTTATTTTCCTGAGGTCTATCCCAGGGGTATTTGAAGCCAGGTTTTCCGACTCTAGAGCTAGTCGTTTTCGACCACCTTTCCCTGATTGTACTCAGGGGTCCTGAAGGGCTGGATCAGGAGTCGGATGACCTGGGGTCTTAGCTCCCTCCCTCATTTACCATCTGGATCTGGATGTGCAAGTGACTTTCAGCAAGTCGACTTGGTTCAATTATAGCTGATCCTCAATTTCCTGTGTAACATGGAGATAACAGCACCCACCCTGCCTGCCTATAGTAAGAATCAATGCACGAGAAGTATCTTAAAATGAAATTAAAAGTATTATATAAAGTCACATCAACAGGAATACATTACCCTTCAGTAATTCCGTTCTGGTTCCCTAAAGCTAATTCCCTCCAGACCTCCTGTTAATGTCAGAGGCAAAAAGGGCCCTGGGCCTTTGCCACACTGGAAAGTGTTTTTGTTTTGTTTTGTTTTGTTTTAACTGGAATTTCCTCTCGTTGGATACCTATCTCCCAAGTCACCTATTATCCCAGAGGGAAAGAGCGGAAGAACAAAGTTCAAACTCCTCTGACCTCCCACACACCTTGTAGTGCAATCTGCGCAACCCTGGTGGGAAATCCAGTCTGGCCGCGCTAGATGTAGAGCGCAAAAAGCAAAAAGTGCAGCAGCCGAGCAGTGAGAAATGAAGCCCGGAGAAAAGTAGGAAAACCATGAAATGCAAGGCGAGAACTTCCAGAAAAAGTCTGGAAGAAGAGCTTCTGTAGGAAAAGCTCAACAACAGCGAGAAAACCCGGGGCTGATCGCAGACTAGAATACAGGGGGAAAGGAGGAGACGGAGCCTGGGGAGGGAGGGCAGCAGGCAGATGGCAGAGAGTGGAGCCAGGGAAGACAAAGACTCAGGAGGAAGGAGCTGGAGCCCCACCGGCCTCGGCCCGCTGCGGTCTTTTCTGCGTTACCTGTGCTGCCTCCGCCTCGGCTGGCTTTATCTTGAGGGAAGATGCCAGAGCATTGCTCCCACTCCACTCGGCCCGCGAAGCAGAGCTCTGCCACTATGTGCAGCGCCTTCTGACACAGCGTGCTCACTCCGTCCCCGGGGAAACTCATTGTTCTTCCTCTCTCAGCCTTCTCCTGGATCTTTCTGTCTTTCTCTTCCCTTAGATCTCCCCCCCAGCCCCCTCGGGCTCAGTCTGACACTCTCCTCTGTTTTCTAAAGCATCCCCCAACTGGAGGAGGTTTGCTGACAGGAAGCACCAGGGAAGCTACTGACTCTTAGAAGCCCCAAGTTAGTCCCAACACTGGAGGTGAGGGCAGGTGAGGGAGAGATGCTGGAGCCTCCTTAAAGCCAGAGGTTTGCACCAACTCACAGGCAGTGAGCCCGAACCAAGCGAAGGAGCGCGATCTAGGGGAAGACGGGCAAGAGAGAAAGAAAAAAGATGGAACTCCAGTAGTAAAAACCACGCTCCCTTCTTCTCAACATGCGTGTGCATGCGTGTTGGCGCCCACGCTCTCCTCCCGGCTGGCTGCTGGCCAAGCATTCACTAAGCAGGGAGTGCGGGTCGGGATAGACAGGTAACCGCAGGAGGACGATCTTGCTCGCCTTCTCTGAGTCAATTTGGGGATAGGGCGCAGTAGAGAGGAAAGAGCATCTGCTGCATTGTAAGGGTGTGCATCTGTTTCTGTCCACTTACGGAAACTTGGAGCGGCGTTCCCCAACCCTGTACTACCTCACCTATAACTCTGCACCCCAACATCCCCTTCAGCACCCTCCCTCCACCGCAAGCGCTTTCTGTCCTCTTGCTGCCAGTCTTGTGCGTGCGCGCGCGGGCGCTGGTGTAAGGGTTCATGATGACTGATGGGTTGATTGATACGGTGTTTGGAACAAAGATGATTCCATTTTCATCTGACATTTCTTTTGTATAACACCTTGGAATAATTTTTAATTGTGTATTTAATTTGCATATTTAGCTGACTTTTAAATTTTATGTTTATTTTTAGTTTACGTCATTCATTTCCACAAGATTTTGAGTTACAAATTTTTCCCCATTTTTCTCCTACCTACCACCCCAAAACAGCGATCCCACTGAATATCTCCTCCCCCAATCTGCTCTCTCCTATATCTTCCCCCATTCCCCCTCCAATTTTCCAGTATGGCAAGATGGATCTCCATACCCCAGTGCCTGTATATCTTCTTTCCCAGTTGCATGTAAAAATATTACCACTACTACTGCTACTACTAACAATAGGATATACAGGCATTGGGGCATAGATTATTTTCAGGAGGTGATAGTGGATTCTTCCAACCTCTATTTTGCCTTCTGGTTCTAAGACATCAGGGCAATTTTCCTTGAAAATTTCCTGAAGGATGATTTCTAGGTTCTTTTTTTTGATCATGGCATTCAGGTAGTCCAATAATTTTAAAAGTATCTCTCCTGGATCTATTTTCCAGGTCAGTGGTTTTCCCCATGAGATATTTCACATTGCCTTCTATTTTTTCATTTGTTTGGATATGTTTAATAGTATTTTGATTTCTCATGAAGTCACTAGCTTCCATTTACTCCGATCTAATTCTGAAGGAATGATTCTCTTCAGTGAGCTTTTGAGATGCTTTTTCCATCTGGCAAATTTGTCTTTTTAAGGCATTTTCCCCATCATTGGCTTTCTGAGCCTCTCTTGCCATTGAGTTAGTTTATTTTTTAAGGTGTTATTTTCTTCAATCAAGTTGTTGACTAGTTTTTCATGATTTTCTTGCATCAATCTCAATTCTCTTCCCAATTTTTCTTCCACTTCTCTTATTTGGTTTTCAAAATCCTTATTAAGCTCCTCTGTGGCATGTAAACAGCTTATTCTTTTCTTGGAAGTTTCTGGTGCAGGAGTTCTGACTTTTCTGTCTTCCTGCCATTCCATGCTTTGATCCTTTTTGTCCCCAAAATAGGAGTGTAAAGTTGGATTGCTGTGCTTGTTTTGCTTTCTTTGCTTGCTCATGTTGCCACTCAATTACTTGACTTTTGAGCTTTTTGCCACAGTAGAACTCTGCCACCAGAGATGGAAGGTTTGTCTCAATTGTTGGGGGTTTTCTCAGCTGCAGGAGCTATTAGCTGGCTGTCCTCTCTGAAGCCTCCACACCCTCTGGCAAACCAGTCATACACCCCAGGATCTCCACCCTAGCCAGTGATCCAGATCCAAGCAGGTTAAAGCAAGATCAATTACCCCTCAGACTGGTGGCTTGGTCCCCCCACTCTGCAGGCCAGGAGCTCTGAAGTAGCCACATGGCAGCTGCCATGCCTTAGTTGCTTCTCCCTCCAGGGTGCAAAGACTAGACCACACTCCTGGACTCCTGGTTCCCAAAGTCCACACTGCACTGACCTCTCACTTTGTCCTTAGCATCTATGGGTTGATAATTCTGGAAACCACCACAGCTGCTGGTGATCTGAAGTCCCTCCAGCCAGAGGCGGCTTGTGGCCAGCCTGAGGCTAAAACCTCAGGCTCATGCAGGGCTGGGCTCAGCTCCCAGAGCACTGTGCTGGCCTCTTCCTGCCAGCCTGCCAGACTGTCTTCAGCAGGAAGTTAGCTTCTCTCTGTCATTTTTTGGGTTTGTAGCTCCAAAGTTTGTTTAGAGTAATTTTTTACATGAATTGGAGGAGGTGGAAGTGGGAGCCAAGCAGAAGTCCTGTTTCTACCCCACCCTCTTCTATTTAGCTGACTTAAAAAAAAATTAATCCATTGTGCTCCAAACACAAATTCTGTGATTAATTTTTCTGCCATCAATTTTTAAAAATAATTAGTTCATTTATTTTTAGTTTTCAACATTCACCTCCATAAAATTTTTAGCTTTAAATTTTCTTCCCCTTCCTTCCCTCACATATCCCCAAGATGGTGGGCAATCTGATATACTACTTATACTTTCACATTAAACACATTTTCACATTAGTCATGATGTAAAGAAGAGTTAAAACTAATAGGAAGAAACAAAAGAAAGAAGAAACAAAAAACAAAAGAAAAGGAGAGCAACTAATATGCTTCCATCTGCATTCAGACTCCAAAATTCTTGCTCTGGTATGGATAGTATTTTCCATCATGAATCTTTTGCTGTTGTCTTAGATCCTTACACTGGTAAGAATTGCTAAATCTGTCAAAGTCGGTCATCCCACTACATGGCTGTTATGGTATACAATGTTCTCCCGGTTCTGCTCATTTCACTCAACATCAATTCATATGAGTCTTTCCAGGTTTTTCTAAAATCTGGCTGCTCATCATTTCTTATAGCACAATAGTGTTCCATTAAATTCATATATGACACTTTGTTTGTTCAGTCATTCCCCAAATGCTGGGCATCCCTTCAAATTCCAATTCTTGACCACCACCAAAAAGCTGCAATAAATATTTTTCTACATGTGGGTTCTTTTCCCTTCTTATGTTCTCTTTGGAATACAGCCCAAGAAGTGGTATTGCTGCATCAAGGAGTATAACTTGGTTTTATAACTGGTTTTATAACTCTTTGGGCATAATTCCAAATTGCTCTCCAGAATGGTTGGATAACTTCACAGTTTGACCAATAATGCATTAGTGCTCCAATGTTCCCACATCTTCTCTAGCATTTATCATTTTCCTGTTTTGTCATGTTAGCCAATCTGACAGGTGAGATGTGGTACCTCAGAGTTGTTTTGATTTGCATTTCTCTAATAAGTAGTGATGTAGAGCATTTTTTCCCATATGACTATATAGAGCTTTAATTTATTCCTTTGAAAACTGCCTGTTCATATCCATTGGCCATTTATTAATTGAAAAATAACTTGTATTCTTATAAAATTGACTCAGTTCTCTCTATATTTTAGAAATGAGAACTTTATCAGAGATACTGGCTGAAAAAAATATTTTCCCAGCTTTCTGCTTCCCTTCTAATCTTGATTGCTTTGGCTTTCTTTTTGCATAAACTTTCTGATTTAATGTAATAAAAATCATCCATTTTGCACTTCATAATGTTCTCTATCTCTTATTTGGTCATAAATTCTTCCTTTCTCCATAGATCTGACAGGTGAATTGTTCCTTTCTCTCCTAGTTTGCTTATAGTATGAGCTTTTATGTTTAAATCACGTTCCCATTTTGACTTTATCTTGGTAAAAGGTGTGAGATGCTGGTCTATGTCTAGTTTCTACCATATTATTTTCCATTTTTCCCATGGTTTTTTTTTTTAAATAGTGAGTTCTAGGGGGCGGCTAGGTGGCGCAGTGAGTAAGAGCACTGGCCTCGGAGTTGGGATGACCCGAGATCAGATCCGGCCTCAGAAAATGAGCACCCACGCATAAATCAAATGACTAGCCCTGTAACCTTGAGCAAGTTACTTAACCCCAATTGCTTAAAAAAAAAAAATAGTGAGTTCTTAACTCAGAAACTGTATTCTTTGGATTTATCAAATAGTAGATCACTAGAATCATTGGCTTTTGTGTTGTGCATTCCTAACCAATTCCAGTGATCCACCACTCTGTTTCTTAGCCAGTATGATAATTGCTGCTTTTAAAATTAATTTAAGATCTGATAAAGCTAGGCCACCTTACTTTGCATTTCTTTTCCTTAATTCTGTTGATATTCTAGACCCTTTGTTCTTCCAGATGAATCTGTTGTTGTTTTTGCTTGCTCTATAAAATGCTTTTTTGGTCATTTGATTGGTATTGCACTGAATAAGCTAATTAATTCCAGTAGAATTGTCATTTTTATTCTATTAGCTCAGTCTACCCATTAGCAACTGATAGTTTTCTAATTATTTACATCTGACTTTATTCGTGTGAAAGGTATTTTGTAATTGTGTTTATATAGTTCCTCAGTTTGTTTTGGCAGGTAGATTCCCAAATATTTTATAATGTCTGCAGTAACTTTAAATGGAGTTTCTCTTTCTATCTCTTGCTGTTAGACTTTGTTAGTGAAATATAGAAATCCTGGTGATTTGTGTGGGTTTAATTTTAGATCCTGCAATTTTGCCAAATTTGTGTATCATTTCAAGTATTTTTTACTCAATTCTCTAGGATTCTCTAAGTTTATAATCATCATGGGCAAAGAGTGATAGCTTATACAAATTCCTTCACTTTCTTTTTCTTCTCTTATTGCTAAAGCTAATGTTTCTAATGCAATATTGAATAACAATGGGATAATGGTCATTCTTGTTTCACCTCTAGCTTTATTGGAAGTTCTTCTAGCTTATCCCCATTACATATAATACTTGCTCGTGGTGTTAGAGAGATGCTACCTGTCATTTTAAGGAAGATTCCATTTATTCCTGTGTTCTCTAGTATTTTTCATAGGAATGGGAATATTTTGTCAAATGCTTTCTCTGCATCTGTTGAGATAATCATATTGTTTTGTTGTTGATATGGTCAATTATGCTGATAGTTTTCCTAATATTGAACCAGTCCTGCAATCCTGGTATAAATCCTACCTGGTCATAGTGTATTAACCTTGAGATAACTTGCTGTAATTTTTTTTTGCTAGTATTTTATTTAAAATGTTTGCATCAACGTTTATTAGGGAAATTGGCCTACAATTTTCTTTCTCTGTTTTGACTCTTTAGGTTTAGGTATCAGTACCATATTTGTATCATAAAAAGAATTTGGTGGGACTCCTTCACCTATTTTCCCAAATAGTTTATATAGTATTGGAATTAATTGTTCTTTAAATTGTTAATAGAATTCATTTGTAAATCTTTCTGTCCCTGGAAATTTTTTCTTAGGGAGTTCATTGTTGGCTTTTCCAATTTCTTTTTCTGAGATGGGATTATTTAAGTATTTTATTTTCTGTTCTGTTATTCTGGGTAATTTATATTTTTGTAAATATTCATCCATTTCACTGGGATTGTCAAATTTATGGACCTACAGTTGGTCAAAATAGTTTCTAATTATTATTTAGATTTTGTCTTAATTGTTGGTGAATTCACCCTTTTCAAAATTATTGATGCTGGTAATTTGGTTTTCTTCTTTCTTTTTCTTTTTTTTTTGACCCACTTAACCAAAGATTTGTCTATTTTATTGTTTTGTTTTGTTTTTCAAAAACCATCTCTTAGTTTTATTTATAAGTTCAATAGTTTTCTTAATTTCAATTCTATTAATCTCTCCTTTGGTTTTCAGAATTTCTCATTTGTTATTTAATTGGGGGTTTTTAATTTGTTCTTTTATTCTGTTTTGCTTTTGTCTTTAATCTCCAGGACCTAGTATACTGACTTGCATAGTAGTTATATTACAACAGTTCACTGAATTATTAAATAAAATTTGCTTTTAATGTTACATGAATAAAATTTAACCCTTTTCTAAAGCTTATAATTAATTTCATTGTTTTAAAATTCATTTTAATCATCTATTTCATAGACTTTAATTGCTTATCATGGTAACCCTGGATTTTCCATCAGTGGTAACATAGGTTTGGGCATGTTCCAACCAATGTATAAGTAAGAAGTCAAGTCCATTCCTAAGAACAGATTTGTGTCTGTTTAAAAAAAAAAACCCAAGCTGAACATGGCAAGTCACTTTACCTGAAGGCTAGCAATTAAATGATCCATTTTGGCCATAGTTATGATAAGATCAGGAAAAAGAAAGAAAATATATTGGCCCTCAGTCCTCTATAGCTCTCTGCTACTTCTGCAGTGATAGTAACAGAATGGTATATAAAAGCCCAGAAAATACTCAGAATCATTTAGTTTTTAAGCCATTTATAAAGATTACCAGGACTTTTGGCACTTTGTGAAATTCTGGCTCAATGAAATGATTGCATACTCTGGGAGGAACAAAATCAAGTTGATTTTGACATCATTAATATAAACTTAAAAGGATGTTAAGGATATTGCAAAACAAAGAAAAATATGATAGCTTGCAGGTTACTCTTAAAAAGACAGAAGCAGGTGGAATTTAGAACTTGGTCATTTTGGATCCTAGTGCTCAAAATATAATATTTTTCAAAAAGGTTATAATGAAGATAACACTAGAATATATGGGAATATCTGTGTAAAACATGAGAAGGTATATATAAAAAAATTCCACAGGGATCTCAAAATCAAATAAATGTGTAACATCTACTCTGGGCTACCTCTCCAACTTGGCACTCACTATATGGATCCCCAGTGTAATCTGACTATATTCTCACAATTTTTAAAAACATTTTTCTTGTTATTTTTTTCTTTTTTTTAATCTGTTTTCTTTTTTTTAATTAAGTAATTTTTAGTTTCCAACATTCAGCTCACAAGCTTTTGACCTTTAAATGTTTCCCCCTCCCTCCCTCACCCTTTCCCAATACAGCATGAAATCTGATATAGGCTCTACATATACATTAATATTAAACATAATTTCACATTAGTCATCTTATAAAGGGTTATAATCAATGGAATGAATCGCGAGAAAGAAGAAAGAAAATAAAACAAAAAAGAGAGCAAGTCATATGGTCTACTTCGCTTTCAGATTCCACAGCCTTCCCTTTGGATATGTACGGACGGCATTTTCCATCACGAGCTTTTTGGACTTGTCTTAGGACCTTGCATTGCTGAGAAGTCTATCAAAGCTAGTCATCACACTGTGTAGCTGTAACTATGTACAATATTCCCCTGGTTCTTCTTATCTCACTCAGCATCAGTTCATGTATGTCTTTCCAGGTTTTTCTGAAGTCCACCTGCTCATCATTTCTTACAGCACAATTGCATTATGTTTCCATTATGTGATATTACAATTCCATTACATTTATATGCCACAACTTGTTCAGCCATTCCCCAATTGTTGGGCATCCAATTAATTTCCAATTTTTTTTGCCACCACAAAAGAGCTGCTATAAATATTTTTGTATATGTGGGTGCTTTTCCCATTTTTATAGTCTCTTTAGGATATAGCCCTAGAAGTGATATTGCTGGATCAAAGGATATGCACAGTTTTATAGCCCTTTGGGCACATTTCCAAAATGCTCTCCAGAATGTTTGGATCAGTTCACAACTCCACCAATAATGCATTAGTGTTCCAATTTTCCCCTATCTTCTTCAGCATTTATCATTTTGTTGTTTTGTCATGTTAGCCAATCTGATAGGTGTGATATCAGTGTTGTTTTAATTTGCATCTCTCAAATCAATAGTGATTTAGAGCATGTTTTCATATGACTATAGATAGCTTTAATTTTTTCCTCTGAAAACTGTCTGTTCATATCCTTTGGCCATTTATCAATTGGGGAATGACTTATATTTTTGTAAATTTGACTCAGTTCTCTATATATTTTAGAAATGAGGCCTGTAGGGCCAGGCTAGCAGCCGGCTGGAGGGACCCCAGAACTCCAGCAGCTGTGGCGATTCCAGAACTATCAGCACAGATATGCCTAGGACAAAGTGAGAGGTTAGTGCACTATGGACTTTGGGACCAGTATTTGGGGAACACGTCAGCTTCCTCCCCTGGGGGTGAAAAGCTGCTGAGGAAATGCAGCACAGAGGCCATTTTGCAGCTTCAGTGGCAGCTCTGGCTCCTGGTCTGCGAACTGTAGAGAGATCCAGCAACCAGTCTGGGGGTTAATTGCTCTTGCTTTAACCTACTTGGATCTGGACTGTGGTCTTGGGGGAAGGGGTGGGGTGGGTATCCAATTTGCCAGAGCAAGTGGAGGCTTTACAGAGGCCACCCAACCTCCGGAAGTTGTGAAGACCCCACGTTTGGGGAGAAGCTCTCCTGTCTGGTGGCAGAGTACTACTGTGGCAACAAGCCCAAAAATCAAGTAATTAAGTGGCAATATGCCTAGGCAAAGGAAACAAAATAAACAGAAAAATGCAACTTTAGACTCCTATTTTGGGGGCAAAGAGGATCAAAGCATGGAACAGGAAGAGGACTGTGAGGCCAGAACTCCTGCACCAAAAGCCCCAAATGAAAACACAAGCTGGCTACAGGGCATAGAGGACCTTAAGGAGCAGATAAGAGAAGTGGGGGAAAATTGGGAAGAGAAATGAGAAAGATGCAAGAAAAGTATGAAATGACAGTCAACAGCCTGACTGAGGAAAACAACACCTTAAAAAATAGACTAACTCAAATGGCAAAAGAGGCTCAGAAAGGCAATGAGGAGAAGGATGCTTTAAAAAGCCAAATTTGCCAGATGGAAACAGAATCTCAGAAGCTCACTGAGGAGAATCATTCCTTCAGAATTAAAATGGAAGGGGGTGGCTAGGTGGCGCAGTGAGTAGAGCGCCGGCCCTGGAGTCAGAAGGACCTGAGTTCGGATCCGGCCTCAGACACTTAACACACACACAAACAAAAACCTAGCCATGTGGCCTTGGGCAAGTTATTTAACCCCAATTGCCCTAAAAACAAAAACAAAAACAAAAACAAAAGAATTAAAATGGAAGCTAGTGACTTTATGAGAAATCAAGATGCTATTAAGCAGATCCAAACAAACGAAAGATTAGAAGGCAATGTGAAATATCTCATGGGAAAAACAACTGACCTGGAAAATAGATCCAGGAGAGACAATTTAAAAATTATTGGACTACTGAAAGCCATGATCAAAGAAAGAACCTAGAAATCACCCTTCAATAAATTCTCAAGGAAAATTGCCCTGATGTTTTAGATCCAGAGGGCAAAATAGAGGTTGAAAGAATCCACCCAACACCTCCTGAAAAAGATCCCAAAAAGAAAACTCCCAGAAATATTATAGCCAGGTTCCAGAATCCCCAGATCAAGGAGAAAATACAACAAGCAGCCAGGAAGAAACAACTTCAATATTGTGGAAACACAATCAGAATAGCCCAGGACCTGGCAGCTTCTACACTGAGGGATCGAAGGGCATGGAACATGATATTCCAGAGGGCAAAAGAAGTGGGAATGAACCCAAGGGTCACCTACCCAGCAAAACTGAGTATTTTGTTTCAGGGGAAAATATGGTCATTCAGTGGAATAGAGGACTTTCAAGCATTCTTGAGGAAAAAACCAGAGTTGAATAGAAAATTTGACATCCAGACACAAGAAGGAAGAGATGCCTGAGAAGGTAATCAGGGAAAAGAAATCAAAAGGAACTTATCAAAGTTGAACTATTTACATTCTTATATGGAAAAGCAATAACTGTGACTGATGATATCTTTCTCACTATGAAAATAATGGAAGAAGGGTGTGTGGTCATATGAATACATATGTGAATGTGTGTGTATATGGTTACAGTTATATATGGATAGAGGGCATAGGTTGAATTTGTTGGGAAGGGAGAATACTCAAGGGATGAAATTATGAGGTGAGAGAGGAAAGTGTCAAGAGGAGATGGGGAGAGACAGGGTAGGGTAAACTATCTCATGTAGAAGAAGCAAGGGGAAGTGGTTGCAAGGGAGGGGGAGAATAGGAAGGCAAAAAAGGCAAAACCACATTCTCATTGAATTTGGTTCAGGGAGAGAATGGCATACATACTAAATGGGATATCTCAACCTGCAGCAGAATAGGGGGAAGGGGGATGAGAGGAGGGATGATGGATGGGAGGGCATCCTTGGGGGGAGGGGAGGTTGGAAGTACCCACTATAGAAGAGGGACAGGATCATGTAGGGAATGGACCAGGTGGGGGGTGGGATGAGTGGGAGGGAATTATAAGCAGCCTTGTACAATATATCTACTATGATAATGTTTTGCATAGCTAGACATGTACAACATATACTGAATTACTTATCTCCCCAGAGAGAATGGGTGACAAGGGAGAAAGGAAATGGATCTGAAATTCGAGGTCTTAACATCAAATGTTTCAAATATATATAAATACTATTATTAATACTCTTTTGCTTGTAGTTGGGAGATAAGATATGCAGGCATTGGGACACAAAGACTCACCTTCCTCTAATGGAAAAGTCAAAGGGGGTATGGGAGAAGGTATGGGAGAGACCAGATTGGAGGAAGCGATATCTTGCGGGACTGCTATTCTGGGAGGTTGGGTAGGGGAATAACAGGGGGAAAATGATTGTAACTCAAAATCTGGTGGAAATGAATGATGTAAAACAGAAGTTAATAAAGCATTTGTTTAAAAAAAAAAGAAAAGTAATAATAAATCATCTTCAAGGACAAAAAGGTCAAGAATATCAAGGAAGTCAATGGAAAAAATTGGGAAGGGGGTCTAGCAGTCCCAGATCTCAAACTATAATATAAATCTGAAATCATCAAGACAGTTGGTACTAGCTAAGAAGTTGAGGTTGATCAGTGACAAAGATTAGGTACAAACTTTGCAAAAGCAAATAACATGGCAAACAAGTGAAAAATCTAAAAAAAAAATACTTTCGGAATAAAACAGTTACAGTTATTTTAAGTTTTTGTCAAATAGAGTTACAGCCCTCTAAGCTGAAGTTTTTGGGTTTATCAAACACTAGATGATTGTGTTATTTCTTCCTCTGAAAACTGCCTATTCAAAGCCTTTGGTCATTTGTCAATTAGGGAATGCCTCTTATTCTTATAAATTTGACTCAGTTCCCTTTATATTTGAGAAAAGAAATCTTTAGCAGAGAAATTGCTGCAAAGATTTCTCAGTTTCCTTCTTCTAATTTTTGCTATGTTTTATTTGTGCAAAACTTTCTTAATATTATGTAATCAAAATGATTCATTTCACCTCCTTGAATCAATGAATGGAGGAAATAACTACAAAGACTTTGATCTCCTCCAACAAAGACACATGAAGTATAAACATAAATATGTCAAGGAAAGGCTGTGGTTGAATATGTTAAGAGCCTTAGTGACATTTTGAAATCAAAGCTGAATGAGGAAGCAGAAATTTAAAGTGGTTATTCTAAGTGTACACTTTTAGAATTGTAAAATAAACCTAAAAGATGTGGAGCCTAAAAAAAAAAAAAAACAAGCAGTATTACTGAAGCCTACATTGGGACCATTATGCTAAGGTAACAAAATAAAGACTTTCACTTCCATGCCAACAAAGGGGAAGGGGATTGATAGATATTCTTAGAACATATGAAGAAACAAGTGAAAAATCTAAATAAATAATTTTGGAACAAGCAGACATTATTTCATTGTGAAGCATCTGGTGGGATCATCAATATATTCAATATTAACAATATTATCTCATAGACATTTAATAATGAGCCATCCAAGGGACAGAAAGCAGGGGCCTGAATTTATGTCTTAAATTTTAGGTTGAGCTAATGAAAAATCTTTGTGCTTGCCTGCCAGTATCTGGAAGGCAAAGTGGGACAGGGAGAAGAGAGTGATATTTCTGTTTTCAGGGAAGTGAGTTTGTAGCCCAGCCCTAAGTCTTACTGAACTTATTGGACAAGCAACATGCTTAATGTAATATACCTGGACTACACTCTTACTGACCACTCACACTGGACTTCCTGACTGGCCAGGCAATGGATAGTTCCTTTAAAGATAAAATGACTGAGGTCAACATCTTGCAATGCAAGGAATACATCAGGTTTCTTGAAGATCTGAAAGGATTTGTCAAGTGCCATAGGAAGGACTGAAGAGGAGAGTAAAAACAGTAAAAGAGAGGCTTTTGCTGTGATCCTCCCATTAGAGTACCCTATGGACTCAAAAGCCCTTAAGAAGCAGTAGAGAGTGTGGGGGAGGTAGGGATGATGACAAATGCCCATAGTGGTAATATAAATCTGAGGCTGTATAGGCTGGTGAACCATTTGAACTCAGGTATACTGAGCTGATCCAGTATCCTGAACTAAGAGAGAAATGTGGTGAGTCCCAAGGATCAGAGGGCCGTGAGAATGACAAAGCTGAAGTCATACATGGAGCAAATCCAAATTCTCGTTCCAATCAATAGTGGGTCACGTTCTTGACTGCCTTTCTCTTTCCCGCCCAGAAGATATGGGAAACCCAGCTGCACAAGGAGGAGAAAGTGAGGCAAGAGGATGACAACTACCTAGATGTCATGGGGGGGGATAAATGCCAAATACGTCACACTTCAGTTCGATTTTTATTTTTGTTTTGCTTTCCCTTTTTCCCTCTCTGGTATTTCTGTGCAGAAATATTTAGTGAAGAGAAATAAAATTGCTTGGACTCCTTAAAAAAAAGAAAACCAAAACCCCCCAAGGTCACCCTAAGAACACTAAGGGGAGAAGTTATGGACTCAGCCTAGATTGGTATTACACTTATATTGGTAAGTGAGGATTGTGAAAAAAAAAAGACAAGAAGGACAGGTACATTTACAAAGAATAAAAAGGGAATATGTCTGGGGTGTGTGTGTGTCTGTGTCTGTGTCTGTGTGTCTGTGTGTGTCTGTGTGTGTGTCTGTGTCTATGTGTGTGTGTCTGTGTCTGTGTGTGTCTGTGTGTGTGTGTGTGTGTGTGTGTGTGACTAAGGAGCCACAATAGATTTACCTCTAAAAGTACTTTCAATGATTGTGAAAGGTTAGACATGCACATGTCTTTTCCCCAAACAAATCTTTTCCTCCTATTCATAATACAAAGAAATAAGCTTAAGTGCCCTCAGCAATATAGTACCATAGAAAGAGTATTAAATGTGGAGTCACTGGACCTGAGTTCAAATTCTGGCTTTGCCATTTACTACCTGTGTAATCTTGGGAAAATCATTTAAGTGTTTGGGCTTCAGTTCCATAAAATGTACAATGAAGAAGTAGGATTAGATGACTTTTAAAATTCCTTGCAGATCTAGGCTAGAGGTCCCCTAAACCACCAGCATTCCTTTTTTAAAAGAAGGCTTTATATTTTGTTTTATCCCTCTCATGAAGAAAGGACTGTTGTGAATCTGGCATCAGTTAAAATATTTCCCCCCATCTCTGTACCACATATCCACACGCTGAATCTGGATTATCCTATAGCCAGATTAAAATCTTCTACACAACTAAAAAAGAAATCACAGAAAAGTTCTGAAAAGCTAATAATAAGCCTGAGCCATAGAGAGGCATCCAAAATAACTTTCCAGCTGGCTTCCTTTTTTGCTGTTCTTCATTTTATAGGAAAGTTCTTCTTCGGACATGCCCACCGTGTAGTACTTAATTTGGGCTTAAATTTAGAGTAGTGACCACTTCTGTCTCACTCCTATTGACTGCAAGTCTTACTCATGGGAACATGACCCCAGCCATGCATGAATGCTGGGGGGGGGGGGGGGGGGTACAAAGGCAAAACACGGAAAAGACAAAAGTTGACTTGCTTAATTGAAATGTCCTTTACTTCTTGTTTTTCCTTCAGGGAAAAGTTAGAAGTTGTAGGTGGCAATAAGGGAAATAAAATTGAACATAGCCTTTAGAGCAAATGTGTTCATTGTCAACAATGCACAAAGTTATTTTTCCTTCATGGCTGTTTAATGAGATGATTTTTAAGCAGCTTTACATTTAACCTTTTCTCATAACAGCTCCAGGATTTAAAATAATGCTTAAAACACCCCATAATAAACACACAGCATATCACAGTCCATTTTTCTCTGCCTTTGATTAACACCACCTGAATATTTATATATATTTCATTCCTTAAACTAGCTTGTATTTGTTTGAAATAAGAGCTACAGTGATCCAGGGATTAAGCACTTTCTCCTGGAACAAAAAGATTTTGTCATTGTTCAGGCATGTCTGACTCTTCATAACCCCATTTGGGATTTTCTTGGCAAAGATACTGAGTGGTTTGCCATTTCCTTCTTCAACTCATTACACAGATGAGGAACTGAGGCAAGCAGGATTAAGTGACTAGTCCAGCTAGTAAGTGTCTGAAGCCAAATTTGCACTCAGGAAGATGAGTCTACCTGACTCCAGGCTCAGTCCTCTATCCATTGCTACCACAACAAAAGAATAGAGGTTATAAAAATTCCAAAGTTACAGTTGTTGGAGGCAAAGAAGGTTTGTTTGATGTGCTTTCAGTCTGTCAGTATGTTTCAGCAGTCTGAATCTTACATTCATGCTACCTAGTGTGAACTTCATAATGGATAGAACTTAGATGGCAAATAATAATAATAATAATATCTTCGTATTTATATAACACATTTAGGCTTACAAAGAACTTACTTTCTTCACAAGAACTTTCTGAGGTAGGTAATATAAACATTATTGCACTCATTTTACCAATGAGGGAACTGATAGCTTTAATGACTTAGTAGTCTCCCCACAAGATGGGGAGAAGGGGGAAAGGGGAATATTCAAAGTCCTGCACACTTCAACTATATCACACTGTCTCAAATACTATGGGTTTCCTGGAGAAATGGTCCAGATAGTTCTAAGGTGCTCACCATCAGCTGGGTCAGCTCTAGTGTAGGGACAGTATTCATATTTCCAGGGTCTCTACACTTTCTTTGGAATGTCATAATAGCCTAGTGTTATACTGCTTTGTTTTTGTAATATAATGTAATATATGTATATAATGTCTGTAACATAGTGGGTACTTAAATACTTTTTGGATCAAATTGAAGTGAATCTTAAAAACTTAATTTAATAATGCTATCTCCAAATGTTCTAATAACATCAAGAAGGCAAAAAAAGTTTCATAATTTTAAATATGTATATTCTACTTTTTTGTAGATATTTGAGTCATGTTAAAAGAAAAGTCATTCTAGATATGTGTTGAAAATATTTAAAATACTAAGATTTTGTTATTATTTTAAATAACAAAAACCTTAGTATTTTAATTATTTTCAAGAAAAAGGAACAGAACATTTCTGTACTCCCTTGAAAAGTTGATTTTTTTCATCTGAAGTTAAATTAGGACCATTATGCAGACCCTAACAAAAGAAACAAAAATGAATACCATGTCACAAGAAATAATTAAAGATAACCAAGACTTTTGAATTTAGGCAACAAGAACAGTGATTAATAAAATTCACAGGTCATTCAAGAATTTTTTAAAATTCCAAAGTGTGTAATGGATAAATTTAATAATTTTAACTATAAATTTTACAAGTAACAAGGAGAAAAAATGCAAATATGAAGGGATCCCAAATTACATGACTCAGGATCATTCTGAAGGTGGTTGAAATTGAAGGAAAGAATGAAATATTATAGTCCAGATATCTGGGTCATAAAATCAATAAAATAGAAGACTACATATTTTCTCTAGTTATCATAACTGTTCAAAATTCACTAAAATAAGAATAATACATGTAAAGTAAAATAATTGCAGCTATCTCCAGAGTGTGAAACTCCAAGAATCCTAATGAGATAAGAACCTAATGAATTAATATCAGGAAAAGCTAACCCCTAAATCCTAACATATTCAGCAACTCTCCAACTACCCTCAGTTTCTGTTAGGTGAGCACAGTGGGACTATGTTCTGTGATTAGCTGAAGAATTCCCTTGCAGCTATGGCTGCTACTGCTGCCACTCCTACATCAGCAGTCTCTATTAACACAGCCTCAGCCCTGCCATGATCCAACTATTTTGTGGCAAAAAGCAGAATATCTCAACTGAATCACCAACCTAAGTGGAGTTTGAGAAAATAAGAATGGATAAACTTTCAGTGAGCTTGAGAACTCAACAACAGAGGGAAATATGGCAAGATGCCAGTATTTGAGGGAGGAAGGGGTAAAAGAGGGTTTAACTACACCCAAAGAAAAGGGGACTGAGGTCAGTTCTGTCCTCCCAACCCACAAAAGTCATTTGGGACAAAGAGGCTGGTGAAAACTGAATTCCTCAGTGTGGGAAGCGGATAAGACAACATTGAGGTCCAGTCCAGTGAAGTCCACTATCAGAGCAGAAAGAGTCAGAAAGTAACAACACCCTGAAATGACCAATGATCTCAGGAAGAAAGCCATTAAAAACCTTGAACAAAACAGATAGATGATTAGGAAAGATATTAATAACAGAAGGATAGATTAGGACATCTAAGTGTATTCAAACATCTCTGAATAAATATTGCAAGATAAAAGGACAGGAGATCAACATTTAATAAGATAGAGAGTACAATAGAGTCCCAAGAAAGTAGAGGACCACAGCAGGATTTTCTCAAGTGTTCAAGAGAAAAATAAGAATGATGAGAGTGGAATTTATGCTTATTTGGCAGAAATAAATGGCAGAATTTTTTTAAAAAACTTGAATTTACAATGGTGAGTCTTTTCAAAGAAACACATAAAAAAGAACGGTAAATACACAGAAATGAAGGACAATCTGGAAAACGAAAAGTAAAAACCAATAAAATGCAAAACATAATAATCTCAAAGGCAATATGCATAGAAACACTTTTAAGAACCACCACAGAAGAATATGACAAGTGTAAAGCAAACACCTAAACACTATATTATAAAAAATAATGCAAGAAAACTGCCCAGAATTTCTACACACAGAAAACAAAGTACCATTCAAATTAATCTGAAGATAGCCTCTAGAAAAAAAGATTTTTAAAAACCTATGTTGCAAATTCCAACATACAATGTTTAAATTTAATGATATCAATGTCATCTAATAAATGCTGCAAACCACCAGGTAAAAGAACTTCAAATAAAAAAGAAAACTTTAGAGGCGTCTAGGTGGCACTTTGCATAGAGCACTGGCCCTGGAGTCAGAAAGACCTGAGTTCAAATCTGGTCTCAGACGCTTGACACACTTACTAGCCATGTGACTTTGGGCAAGTCACTTAACTCCATCTGCCCTCCAAAAAAAAAAAAAGCAAAAAAGAAAACTCTGAATAACACAACACTGTTCTACACCCATGAGACATCACAGAAGAGAATAGAATAAAAAGCAAATGAACTCAGTATGCACAGCAATTTGACATAACCTGCAAATGGGACCCAGACGTCAATGAAAAAGATGGACTCAATAAAAGTGAGGAATTTGAAACATTATTTGAAGAAAACAGACTACTTACTTTTCAAACACCCTAGATAACAGAAGCACAAGAAAGATAAACAAATACAACAACCAAGAAAGACACAAGTAAAAAAATAAAATACTTTGAGGGGAAAAATTATAAAGAAAAAGACATCTGTGGAGTTTAAAATAACAACAGCCACAAAAATATTAACAGGAAAGGAAACATTAAGAGAAGGAAGACAAGGGTGAAAGGAGACTTTTCTGTGGGGGATGAATATCTTGCGGAAGAACTTTCATTTGGCAGAATAGATAAATGTTATAATAGGAGATGGGGACCTTGAAATGGGTATGATAATGCAGGGATTCCAGCTTAAAGACTATTACTTCTGATGGTATTGTGTCTCCATAGACAAAAGGAGAGGAGAAGGAGAATCAGAGGTCTTCGAGGTGCTTAGGTTGGGGAGAATGAGATACATCTAGAAAATAACTTTCATGGTAAATGGGGAAGGAACTTGTCATGAAAAGAGGGTTATAAGAAAATTTCTTCTATGCAGCAGTATTTTTATCCTCTCTATCTATATAACAAGATTTGATAATTCTAAGGGTGTGGGACAAAAGACAAATAAAAGCAAGAGGGGACAAGAATTACAAGGAGATTGTTTAGAAGAGGGAACTCTAAATAAGTACCTTGGAAGCTTCAATTTCATGAGTAATACAGACAAATGAGGAATAAATAAGTATAAGAACCATGAATGACACACTAGAAGAACTATAAAGGGAAAATAATTAAGAGGGAGGGGAAAGGCCTAAAGATACAGAAAATGGTTTAACACTGACAAACAAAATTAATTGAGTAGGAGGAGAGGAAGAAAACTAAATGATTGAGAGGGGGGAACGGGGGAAGAAATGGATAATTAGATTAAAGGAAGAAAGGAAAAAGGAATAAATGTTAAATAAAATTGAGGAATAAGGGGAAGCAGAAACAAACAGGAGGAGGGGTGAGGGTGAGAGGAAGAAAGCTAGGGAGTAACAGGACTGCCTGAAAGTAAATTAAGTAAGAGTAAATGAAGTGACGAAGTAGAGTCTTTTTTAAAGCTGTATTTCATATTTCATCTTCCCCGATTACAAGTAAAATAATTTTAACATATATCTAAAATAATTTTTGAGTACCAAATTCTCTCCCTTCTTCCGTTCTCCCTTCCTTATTGAGGAGGTAAGCACTTTGCTACGTTATACACATTCAGCTGGGCAAAATATGTTTCCATATTAGTCATGTTGTAAAAATAAGAAAAAATAAGAAAAATAAGAAAAAAAGGTTTTAAAAATATGCTCCAATCTGCAATCAGACTCTATCAATTCTTTCTCTGGAAACAAATATGTATGCTGAAAACTGAAGGAGTACAGAGCCATTGTGCTGTCCTCATTGATGTATGCCTGTGAAACCTGGACCGTATACCAGTGCTATGCCAGGAAACGGAATCACTTCCATTTGACTTCTCTTACAAAGATTCTGAAGATCACTTGGCAGGATAAGATACCAGACACTGAAGTCTTTTTTCGAACTAAACTGCCAAGCCTTCAAACTTTGCTTCAGAGAGTGCAGCTCCAATAGGCTGGCCATGTTGTTTGAATGCAAAACATGTGCTTGCCAAAAAGACTATTTTATGGAAAATTCACACAGGGCAAGGACTCACATGGTGGTCAGCAGAAGCCATACAAGCGCACTCTCAAGGTCTCTCTTAAGAAATTTGGAACTGATTGTGTTACATGGGAGACACTGGCATAGGGCCACTCAGCATGGCATGCCCACATCAGAGAAAGTGCTGTGCTCTAAGAGCAAAGCAGAATTGAAATAGCAAAGAAACATAAGATGTGCAGACTTAGACAATCCACCCCAAACGTTCACATGGACTGTCTGTGCCCGACCTGTGTTAGATTAGCCACAATTGAACACACTGAAACTTGACTCTAGCATAATGATGTCATTCTGGTCCCCTTTGAGAATGAAGGACAACAACCAGCCAACCATATAGGTCCTGGGTTTGTCTTGCCAGGTACGCTCCCAAGTATTTTATACACTCTACAGTTATTTTAAGTGGGGTATCTCTTAGTATATCTTGAAGGGTTTTAATGGTGATTTATAGAAATGTTGATGATTCATATGGGTTTATTTTATATCCTATTACTCTGCTAAAATATTAGTTGAATTTCTAGGGTTTTCTGAGTATATCAATATATTATCTGCAAAAGAGTTAGTTTTATCACCTTGCTGTCAATTCTGCATCTTTTGGTTTCTTTTTCTTCTCTTATTGCTATTACTAACATTTTAGATAGATGCTTTTCATCATTTTGAGGGAAAATCCATTTATATCTTTGATTTTAAGTGTTTTTAATAGGAATGAGTGTTGTATTTTGTCAAAACCTTTTTCTGCACCTTTTGATATAATCATATGATTTTTGTTACTTTTGTTATTGACATAATTGATTACATTAATAATTTTCCTTATGCTAAACTATCCCTGTATTCCTGGGATACATCCCACTTGCCCATCATGTATAATTTTTGTGATATATTGCTGTAGTCTCCTGGCTGGTATTTTGTTTAGAAATTTGGCATCCATATTAATGAATTTAATTGTTCTATAATTTTCTTTATCTCTTTTTGCTCTTCCTAGTGCACATATCAGCACCATTTTGTTTCATAAAAGGAGTTTAGCTGGATTATTTCTTTGCCTATTATTCCAAATAATTTATTTCATATTGGAATTAGTTGATCTTTAAATGTTTGGTAGAATTCACTTGTAAATCCATCTGGTCCTGATTTCTTAGGAAGTTCAATTATGACTTATTCAATTTCTTCTTCTATGATGGGGTTATTTAAGTATTCTACTTCCTCTTCTGTTAATGTGGGCAATTTATATTTTTGTAAATATTCTTCAGTTTCACTTAGATTGTTAAAGTTATTGTCATACAATTGGGTAAGATAACTCCTGATACTTGCCCTTTTCATTTTTGATACTAGTGATTTGGTTTTCTTCTCTCTTTTAAAATTTTTTTTTATTTGTTGCCTTTTTTGGAGGGGGGGAAAGGTAGGGCAACTGGGGTTAAGTGACTTGCCCAAGGTCACATGGCTAGTTTTGTGTTAAGTATCTGAGGCCAGATTTGAACTCAGGTCCTCCTAACTCCAGGGCCAGTGCTCTATTCACTGCACCACCTAGCCACCCCCATAAGGTTTTCTTCTCTTTTAAAAACATAATATTAACCAATGGTTTATCTATTTTATTTTTTTTAATAAAACTACCTTTTATTTTCATATATTAATTCAATGGTTTCTTACATTTAATTTTATTAAGGTGAGAACCTCTAATTTTTAGGGTTTCCAATTTGATGCTTAATTGGGGATTTTTAATTTTTTCTTTTTTTAGATTTTCTTATTGCATGGCCAATTCATTGGTCTGCTCTTTCTCTATTTTATGAATGTAAGCATTTAGAGATATAAATTTTCCTTTATTGCTTTTGCTGTATCCCATAGGTTTTGACATGCTGTCTCAGTATTGTCATTCTCTTTAATAAAATTATTTATTGTTTGTGTGACTTGTTCTTTAACCCACTCATTCTTTAAGATTAAGTTATTTAGTCACCAATTAATTTTTATATGTTTCCATGATCCTTTATTAAGTATGTTTTATTGCATTATGATCTGAAAAGGATTCATTTAATATTTCTGCTTCTCTGCATTTAACTGTAAAGTTTTTATGCCCTAATATATGGTCAATTTTTGTAAAGATACCATTATGCTGAAAAAAGCTGTGTTTTTTCTATTCTCATACAGTTCTCTCCAGATACCTCTCACATCTAACTTATCTAAGATTCTATTAATCTCCTTGACTTCTTTCTTATTTATTTTTTGGTTAGATTCATCTAGTTCTCAGAGGGAAAGGTTGAAGTCCCCCATTATTATGGTTTTATCATTTATTTCCACTTGTGATTCATTTAGCTTCCTTTAAAAATGTGGATGCTATAGCATTTTGTAATATATTACTTACATTTTGTAAGATATTACTTCATTATCTAAGGTACCATTTATTATAATGTAGTTTTTCTGCTTATCTCTTTTAATTAAATCTATTTTAGGTTTAACTTTTTGTTTGAGAACATGATTACTACCCTGCTTTTTTTTTTTTGCATCAGTCGGAGAATAATAAATCCTACTCAAGTCCTTTATTTTTATTCTGTGTGTATCTTTCATATTAAAATGTTTCTTGTAAGCACTTTATTGTCAGATCCTGTTTTTTAATCCATTTTACTACCTGTTTCCTTTTTATGTGAGCTCATTCCATTCACATTCAAAATTATAATTACTAATTTAGCATTTCCCTCCATTTTCTATTTTGTCACTGTTTATCCTTTTCTCCCTCTCTTTTTTTCTATCCTTCCCCAGTTTTTTGACTTCTAGTGGCTGCCTCCCTAACCTGTATCCCTTCTAAGAATCCATCCCTTATCCTCTCATTTTACCCTCCTATTTCTTGATCTGCACACCCTTCTACAAGTGCATCCCTTATCCCGTCCTTTCACTCTCCCACTTCTCTGTAAGTTAAGAAGACTTTGATACTCTTCTAGGTGTATATACTATTCCCTCTTTAAGCCAGTTCTGATGAGAATAAGGTTCTAGCACTCCTCCAGCCTCTCAGGTCTCCACTGTAACAGAACTTCCACCCATGCTGGGCAATTTCCCCAGTTAGTCAAAGGATATGAACAAGCAGTTTTCAGGAAAAAAAAATCAGATACATAAACAGTCACATGAAAAAAAAACATTCTAAATCACTGCTGAATAGAGAAATGTACAATTGAATCAAGAGTGAGGTACTATTCAGATTAACTAATATCAGATTAACTAATGACAGGAACAGAAAATTAGAAATACTGAAGGGGATGTGGAAAATAGGTATAGAAATGTATTGTTGATGGTGTAATAAACTGGTCCAACCATTCTCTAGAATAATTTGGAGCTATGTCCAAAGGGCTTTAAAACTTTGCATGTCTTTTGATTTAGCTAAAACCACTATGGGATCTGTATCACTAAGAGATCAAAGAAAAGGGAATGGGCTCATTTGTACAAAAATATTTATAGCTTCTCTTCTTGTGGTGGTGAGAGAAATGATTATTTCTCTCTAATATTAAAAAGCCAATTACTGAACTAGGAATAAAATTTCCCCCTTGCTTTCCTCATTTAGAAATCAGCCCCTCTAGGGCTCAGAGTGAGATGAAATCTTGGGTAAACTGACCCACCTGGAAAATTCCGATCTGATCAAAAGGTAAAGAAATTTTAGTTCAGGTGAATTGATTCTGGACCACTGTGTTTTACTCAAACAGATCTGAATAAAAGAAGATCCCTCTTTTTGTCTAGATTACTCTAAATGGGGTAATATGAGCATAGATAAGTCTCTTTGACCAACACTGAATGATCAGTCACATCCCCCAGACGCTCATTAGAATTAAGCCCACCTCTCATTATAATATTCATTTTCTTTTTAGCTATTAGCCAATCAAAGTTGATTGCCACTCTCAGGAACATCCACTCTTCCAAGGGCATGTAAGTGTTGAAAAGGCTCCATGGTGGGGGGGGGGGGGGGGTCTTTGACTTTCAAGAATGCGACTGACCCCTTTACTAATTATCTACTAGCATTATTACTAAAATGGTTAATTAGTCAGAGACTATGTATTTTGAATTTTTTAATGTTACAGTGGCAAAGAATTGGAAATTGAGGGTATGACTGTCAGTTGGGGAATGGCTGAACAAATGGTGGTATGTGATTGAAATGCAATGCTATTGGGTTTCTGCAAGAAATGCAGGATAGGGCGCACAGCTAAGATGTCAGGTAAAAGCAGGAATTTGCTTGAGCCCTTCCAGAAGTACCTCCAAATCCCTGCAAAAATGACTCTAAACAAATTTTAGAGCTACAGAACCCTCAAAATGACAGAGAGAAACACATCTCCAGGTCTTAAGACAGCCTGGCATACTGACAGGAATAGGCTCTTCCACCAGGCCAGTAGTGGAGCAAAGTCCCGCATGGACCATACCGGCACAAAAAAGGACACAGCAGCTTTCAGGGAACTGTATCACTGGCATCTGTCAGAGACAAAAGTAAAAGGTGCCTAGAAGTAACTCTGACAACAACAGGGCAAAACCCCAGAACTTAGGGCAGAGCACTCTCCATGCTGGAAGCAGACTTCTACCTTGGAAAAGAGCTCAAACATCAAGGAATTGGCTTAGAAAATGAGCAAAGGAAAACAAATCAGACTATAGAATCTTACTTTGGTGACAAAGAAGAACAAAACATAGAACCATAAGAAGACAACAAAGTCAAAATTCCTGCATCAAAAGCCTCCAAGAAAAAAGTGAATTGATCATCAGGATATGGAGGAGCTCAAGAAGGACTTTGAAAATTAAGTAAGAGAAGAGAAAGAAAGATTGCGAAGAAAAAAGGGAGTGATGCAAGAAAATCATAAAAAATGAGTCAACAGCTTGCTAAAGGAGACCCCCAAAAAGTTCTGAAGAAAATAATACCTTAAAAATAGACTAGGGGCAGCTAGGTGATGCAGTGAATAGAGCACCAGCCCTGGAGTCGGGGGAACCTGAGTTCAAATCTGGCCTCAGACACTTAACACACCAAAAAACTAGCCATGTGACCTTGTCACTTGGCTTAACCCCAATTGCCCTACCTTCCCCCCTCCAAAAAGAAAAAAAAAAGACTAACCCAAATGGCAAAAAGGTCCAAAAAGCCAATGAGGAGAAGTTTGCCCTAAAAAGCAAAACTAACCAAATGTAAAAGGGGGTCCAAAAGCTCACTGAAGAAAATAATTTCTTCAGAATTAGAATGGAGCTAATGGAAGCTAATAACTTTATGAGAAATAAAGATATAAAACAGAACCAAAAGAATGAAAATAATAGAAGGCAATGTAAAATATCTCACTGGAAGAAGTACTGACCTGGAAAGCAGATCCAGCAAAGATAATTTAAAAATTATTGGACTACCTGAAAGCCATGATCAAAAAAAGAGCCTAGACACCATCTTTCAAGAAACTATCAAGGAAAACTGTCCTGATATTCTAAGAACCAGAGGGTAAAATAGAAATGGAAAGAATTCATCCATCACCTCTTGAAAAAGATTCTGAAAAGAAAACTCCTAAGAATATTGTAGTCTAATTCCAGATTTCCTAGTTCAAGGAGAAAATATTATAAGCAGTCAGAAATAAACAATTCGAGTATTGTGGAAACACAATCAGGATAACACAAGATCTAGAAGCTTCTATATTGAGATATCAAAAGGCTTGGAACATGATATTCTGGAGGTCAGAGGAACTACAATTAAAACCAAGAATCACCTACCCAGAAAAACTGAGTGTAATATTTCAGGGCAGGGGGAATGGATATTCAAAGAAATAGAGGACTTTCAAGCAACTTTTTTTTCAAATGCTTTATTAACTTCTGGTTTATTTCATTTCCATCAGATTTTGGGTTACAAAATTTCTCCCCATTTTTCCCCTACCCATCTCTCCAAAATAGCAGGCCCCCAGGATACCCCCTCCTCTTATTTCCCAATTACATGCAAAATAGTATTAATAATAGGTTGTACGTATAGATACGTATATATTTAAACATTTGGTTTTAAAACTTTGAATTCCATGGGGTGGCTAGGTGGCACAATGAATAGAGCACCTACACTGGAGTCAGGAGGACCTGAGTTCAAATCTGGCCTCAGACACTTAACACAAAAACTAGCCATGTGACCTTGGGCAAGTCAACCCCAATTGCCCTCAAAAAAGCAAAAAAAAAAAAAAGATAATTAAAAAAAAACTTTGAATCCCATATTCATTCTCTTCTTCCCTTGTCTTCTACCCTTACTGGGAAGATAAGCAATTCAATATAGGTTGTACATGCATAGCTAATGCAAAACATTACCATAGTAGATATATTGCAGAAGACTGATTATATTTCCTGCCGTCCTATCCCACCTCCCACTTTTCAAAAGTATGTGCTTCCAACTTCCCTGCCCCCAACCCCCGACTGTCCTCCCTTCCATTATTCCCCCTCTCATCCCCTTCCCCCCTATTCTCCTGTAGGGTGAGATACCCTATTTAGTGTGTATGTCATTCCTTCCCTGAGCCAAATTCAATGAGTATAAGGTTGACTCATTCCCTTATGCCTTCCTGTTCTTCCCCTCCATTGTACCCATTTTCCCTTGCCTCTTCTACATGAGATAATTTGCCCCATTCTGTCTCTCCCCATCTCCTCTCATTATATTCCTCTCTCACCTCTTAACTTCACCTTTTAAGTATCATCCCTTCCTATTAAATTAGTCCTGTACCCTCTATCTATGTATACCTGTAAACATATATATACACATTCACATATGTATTCAACTATTTTCATACTGAGAAAAGTTTCATCGGTTACAATTATTGTTTTTCCATGTAGAAATGTAAATAGTTCAACTTTGATAAGTTCCTTATGATTTCTTTTGCCTGTTTACCTTCTCATGCTTCTCTTCCTTCTTGTATCTGAATGTCAATTTTCTATTCAACTCTGGTTTTTTCTTCAAGAATACTCTAAAGTCCTCTATTCCACTGATGACCGTATTTTCCCATGAAACATGATACTCAGTTTTGCTGGGTAGGTTAATTCTTGATTTTAATCCCAGCTCCTTTGACTTCTGGAATATCATATTCTAAGCCCTTCGATCTCTCAGTGTAGAAGCTACCAGATCCTGTGTTATCCTCATTGTGTTTCCACAATATTCAAATTATTTCTTCCTGGATTCTTTTAATATTCTCTCCTTGATCTAGGAATTCTAGAACCTGGCTATAATATTCCTAGGAGTTTTCTTTGGGGGATCTTTTTCAGGAGGTGATATGTGGATTCTTTCAACCTCTATTTTGCCCTCTGGATCTAAAACATCAGGGCAATTTTCCTTGAGAATTTCTTGAAGAGTGATTTCTAGGTTCTTTCTTTGATCATGGCTTTCAGGTAGTCCAATAATTTTTAAATTATCCCTCCTGGATTTATTTTCCAGGTTAGTGGTTTTTCCCATGAGATATTTCACATTGCCTTCTATTCTTTCATTTGTTTTGATCTGTTTAACAGTATCTTGACTTCTCATAAAGTTACTACGTTCCCTTTGCTCCAATCTAAATCTTGAAGGAACGATTCTCCTCAGTGAGCTTTTGAGATTCTTTTTCCACCTGGCAAATTCAGCTTTTTAAGGAATTCTTCTCCTCATTGCCTTTTTGAGTCTCTTTTGCCACTTGAGTTAGTCTATTTTTTAAGGTGTTATCTTCCTCAGTCAGGCTGTTGACTCTCCTTTCATAATTTTCTTGCATCATTTTCATTTCTCTTCCCAATTTTTCTTCCACTTCTCTTATCTGCTTCTTAAGGTCCTCTATGGCTTGTAACCAGCTCATATTTTCTTTTGAAGCTTTTGGTGCAGTAGTTCTGACTTCACTCTCTTCCTCCTATTCCATGTTTTGATCTTTTTTGTACCCAAAATAGGAGTCTAATGTTGGATTTTTCTGTCTGTCTTGTTTCCTTTTCCTGGGCATATTGCCACTCAATTACTTGACTTTTGGGCTTTTTGCCACAGTAGGACCCTGCCACCAGACAGGGGAGTTTCCATCCCAAATGCTGGGGTTTTCTCAGCTGCCAAAGGTATTAGTTGTGCACCCTCTCTGAAGCCTCTACATGCTCTGGCAAGCTTGTCACACACCCCAGGACCTCCACCCCAGAATAAAATCCAGATCCAAGACAGTTAAAGTAAGAGTTATTACCTCTTAGACTTGTTGCTTTGTCCCCCTACACTCTGCAGGTCAGGAGCTGAAGCTGCAATGTGATGCCTGCTGAGTGCAAGCATCTCAGTGGCTGCTTGCCCTAGGGGCAAAAGCTAATGCTCTCCCAACTACTGGTCCCGAAGTCCACACTGCACTGACCTCTCACTTTGTCCTTGGCATTTATGTGTTGATATTTCTGGAAACAGCCACAGCTACTGGTGTTCTAGAGTCCCTCCAGCTTGTGTTTGGTCAGGCCCACCCTGGGGCTAAAACCTTTGGATCACTTGGGGCTGGGGTCAGCTCCCAGAGTGCTGCTCCCAATCGGGCTGCCAGGCTGTCCTCAGTGGGAGGTTAGCTTCTCTGTGTCATTTTGTGTGTTCTCTAGCTCCAAAGTTTGTTCAGAGTCCCCTTTTACATGAATTGGGGAAGGTGGAAGCTGGAGCCACAAGGAAGTCCTGTTTCTACTCGGCCATCTTGACTCTGCCCCCTCGACTTTCAAGTATTCTTGATGAAAAGACCAGAGCTGAACAGAAAATTTGACTTTAAAATACAAGAATCAAGAAAAGCATGAAAAGAGAAAGAGAAAAAAGAAATCATATTGGATATAAGAATATAGACACACATATATGTATGTACGTATATATAGTCAGAGGTCACAGGGTGAGTTGAATATGAAGGGATAATATGTAAAAATAAAATTATGGGGCGAGAAAGGAATATATTGGGAGAAGGAGAAAGGGAGATATAGAATAGGAAAAATTATCTCACATAAAAGAGGCAAGAGAAATTTACAATGGAGGGGAAGAGCAGGGAGGTGAATGGGAATGAGTCAACCTTACTCTCTCTGAATCTGGCTTAAGGAGGGAATAATATACACACTCAATTGGGTATCTTACTCTACAAGAAAGTAGTGGGGGAGGGGATAAGAGGGGGGAGGATAGAAGTGAGGAGATACTGGGGAAGGGGATAGTCAAGAGCAAAGATTTTTTTAAAGGGACAGGGTCAAAGGAGAAAATAGAATAAAAGTGTTGCAGGATAGGATAGAGAGACATATAGTTAGTCTTTCACAATATGACTACTATGGAAATGTTTTGTATAACTACACATGTATAACCTATACTGAATTTCTTGTCTTCTCAATGGGGATGGGTGAGGAGGGAAAAAGGGAGAGAATCTGGAACTCAAAGGTTTAAAAACAAATGTTAAAAATTGTTTTTACATGGAACTGAGAAATAAAATATACAGGTAATGGAGCATAGAAATCCATCTAGCCCTACAAGAAAGTAAGGGGGAAGAGGGCAAGGGAAGGGGGATGAGGGTGATAGAAGTGAGGGCAGACTGGGGGAAGGTGCAATTAGTATGCATTCTGTCATGGGGTGGGGGTAGGGGAAAGATGGGGAGAAAATGTGGAACTCAAAACCTTGTGAAAAACAAATGTTGAAAATTAAAAGTAAAATCTGGAAAAGTTAAAAAAAAATGAAGGATGGTCTTTTAAAAGCCTAAGAAAACTTATACAAATTGATTCAAAGTGAAGTAAGCAGAACCAGGAGAATATTGTACACAGTAACAGCAATATTATAAGGCTAATTCCAAAGGACCCAGAGTGAAAAATGCTATCCACTTCTAGAGAGGGAAATGACAAACTCTGAGTGTAGTTTGAAGCTTACTTTTTTCATAAAGAAAAAAAGATTCATAGATTCTTCCTTCCTTTCCTTTCCTTTCTTCTCTCTGTCTCTGTGTCTGTGTCTCTCTCTGTGTATCTCTCTCTGTCTCTGTCTCTCTCTTCTTTCTTTCTTTTTCCACAGATAACACACAGGAGCCACTGGAGTTTTCAGACTCCAGCCTCTAACAAGTTCACTCTTGATCTGATCAGACAGACACCTTTGGAGGAGTTAATAATCAGCTTTATTGAAGTCTACTTTTCTCAGAGAGTTGTTTATAATGGGAGAACCAGCTCCTACAGCATTCTCTAATTACCTTTCTCATAGGAGCCAGTGAGAAGGGGGGAGCAACTACCCCTATGTCTAGATAGGATCAAATGAGACAGGCACAGTTTGTGTTCTCCCCTAAATCCCCTCAAACCTTGATAGGAATCTGTCAAAGCAGGTAGGGATTCCCCTATGGTTCCTCCATGGTTTCTCTCACTCAGTGACCAAGCCTACTTGCTTTATAGGGCAAAAAAGAAGGCAAATTCCCAACATTAAGTTCACAGATTAACTTTAGCAATATCATTCTGCTCAAACATGGTAAAAATCAATTACGTCAACCCTGTATGTCATGACACAGCCTCGGTAGGCCTGCCTATCACTATGGTTCTAGGAATTACTATCTTGGATCCTTGGGGCTATTCTGGGAATTATCTAACATCTGGAAACTAGATCTTGCCATGGACATGGATCCTGAGAACCTGTACTCCAAGAAGGATAACAAAATCCTCCTTACATACTTTGTTTCTTTCTTTTTCTTTCTCTCTTTCTTTCTTTTCTTTCTTTCTTTTCTTTCTTTCTTCCTTCCTTCCTTCCTTCGTCTCACAACAAGCAACATGGAAACACATTTTGCATGACCTCACATGTATAATTAATTGATATATTGCTTGACTTCTCAGCAGGTGGTAGAAGACTAGAGGGAATTTGGAACTCAAAATGTAACAAAAACAAATGCTAAAAATAAATAAAGATCCCTTAGGTACAATATAATGATGAGTGCCAAGCTTGGCTATGGAGAAGTTAAATCTCTATCCCCTCTTGTTGGGGAGCAAATGGATTAGGCATTTAGGGGTGCCGAGTCTTTCCTAGACATGACACCTCCAATACATCAACTGGATTTGTTAAACCGTCTTTTTTCTCTTAAGAACAGTATCTCTTTCGGATGAAGGGTTGGCTTGCCACATAGGGGATGGGCTAAGAATACGTATTCAGAAATGACTTCAAGTGGAAACATAAAGCCGGAAAGGGGGCACATTTAAAGAAAAGTAGTTCCTGCCGAAGATCGCGGCTTTGGGGACGGAAAGGCTTTTCGAGGCCGCGCGGCCCCATTTTACATTAACAAAGTTGAGGTCCGGGGAGGGGCTCCCCGAGGGTGCACAGGCGACACACGGCCCTTGAGCCCTGTCCAGCTCTGGCTTCACGCTCGACCCTGTCCAGCGCGGACTCAGGGCGCCTCGCGCAGGGATCTGTCCCCAGTCCCGTGGGGTCGCGCGGCCCAAGCAGGGGCCGCTCCCGCGAGACCGGAGGTGCGCACCCCTTCCCGTCCGCTCCGCGCGGCCTAGCCGGGACCTGGGGGGAAGCGCCGACTTTGGGGTGCCAGGCCTTCCGAGGCCCCGCCGTGCGCGTCCTCGGGTCACAGCGGGCTGCCCCGCGAGGTCCACGTGCTTCTCCCACGCGTGGCGGGTAGGACGCGAGCGGCCGAGATGAACTGGGTCGGGGGCTCGAGGTGAGCTGAGAGGCGGGTCCGGCCCCCCACCTTGCGGGCTCTGGGGTGTGCTGCTTCCTGGGTGGTTTGGCCCCTGCTGAGTAAGGTTATTGGAAGCAGTGACGTCACCCTAGGAACGAGCGGGCTCTCTGGGCAGGACCTGAGCTAGGCGGGGTGACGGAGCGCCGAAGGGGCCGCGGCCCGGGCGTCTGCGGAAGCTGGAAAGGCCAAGAGGAGGAAGGAGGGAGGGAGTGGGGGAGGGGTAGGGGGAGGGAATGCGGAGGGCAGGTCTGCAGGGAGTGCCTGCGTGACGTGGGGGGCCACAGAGAGGAAGGGGGAGAGAGGGGGAGGAAGGAAGAGAGGGAGGGAAGGAGGGAGAGACGGGGGGAGGGAGAGAGGGAGAAGGAGGGAGAGAGAGAAGGGGGGGGAGAGGGAGGGAGGGAGAGAAGGGGGAGGGAGAGAGGGGAGAAGAGGGAGAGAGAGAGGAGAGGGGGGAGAGGGAGAGGAGGGAGGAGGAGGAGAGAGAGAGAAGGGGGGAGAGAGAGAGAGGGAGAGAGAGGGAGTGGGAGGAGGAGAGAGAGAGAGAGGAGGGGGAGAGGGAGGGAGGGAGAGACGGGGGGTGGGAGAGAGGGAGAAGGAGGGAGAGAGAGACGGGGGGGATGGGAGGAGGGAGGGAGAGAGAGAGAGAAGCGGGGGGAGAGGGAGGGAGGGAGAGACGGGGGGGTGGGAGAGAGGGAGGAGGGAGGGAGAGAGAGAGAGAGAAGCGGGGGGGGGGGGTGCGGGGGGAGAGGGAGGGAGGGAGCTTTCTCCAAAGTCCTTCTTTGCAGTATATAGAGATGAGGATAATATGTGTGGGTTTGTTTTATATCCAGCAACTGCTGAAATTATTGTTTCAACCAGATTTTTAGTTGACGTTCTCGAAGGATATCATCATGTGATAGTCTTGCTTCCTCGTCCCTCCCCTTTTTTGTCTTGTTATAGCTAGCGCTCCTAGTGCGGTGTTGAATAACAGTAGTGATAAGGGACATCCTTGCTTCACTCCCGGTCTTATTAGGAGGCTTCACATTCATCCTCCTTAGAGATAAACGTTGCTTTGTTTTAGATAAATACTACTTATTTTAAGAAAGGCTCTATTGATTCCTATTGCTTTCTAGTGTTTTTAATAGGAATGGATGTTGTATTTTGTCAAAGACTTTCTGCATCTTTTGATACAATCATCTTCTCCCACCCACCCCCCTTTGCTTCTCCCTCCTTAGAGGGCAAGGAATTTGACTGAGGTTAACCATATGCAGCCTTGCAAAACCGCATTAGCCACGCAGTGAAAGGGAATACAAACAACAAAACCAAGAAAGCCAGAAAAATAGAGAGAGTGACAATATGCTTTGATCTTCCCCCAGACTCTCCATCCGCTCTTCCTCTGGAGGTAGAAAGCATCTCTCATCACCTGTTGCTGAGAATAGGTCACAACTCACCAATGCCCAGTTATTTCTGTTACTCTGTACAGTGTTCTCCTTATCCCACTCCTTTCACTTTGCATACGTTCATGTCAGTCTTCCCAGGTTTTTCTGAGAGTATCCTGCTTGTCGTGTCTCAGGGTATTCCATCACAATCATATACCATAAAGAGCTCAGCCATCCCCCAGCCGATGGGCATGCCCCCGATGCCCAGTTCTTTGCCACCACAAAAAGCTGCTATTAATATTTTTGTACTTAGGAGTTCTTTTTCTTTTTCTTTCTTATCCCTTTGAGGCATAGTTCCAAATACCCCTTTGGGCATAGTTCCAAATTGCTCTTGTTGCCCTAAAGCCAACTTAACCTGTCTTCCCGAGTTGCCTTATTTTCCAGGGGTGCGGGGTGTGCAGGGATTCCACAGGATTTTGGGGGGGGAGGGGGTTAACACTCTCCTGGATAGTTAGATCAGTTCACAACTCCACCAAAAGTGGAGTGTCTCAGTTTTCTGGTCAGGAAGTGTAAACTAATTTTACCATTGGTTCAAGCAAAGTATTAAGATAAAATTTCTGGGGAATCAGTTCCTCTGTTCTTTTTCATCTCACTTTCTTCTAAACTCTCTGCAATCTGACTTTTGCCCTATCATTCATCTGAAATGATTCTTTCCAAACTTATCAATCATCTTTTAATTGCCAATTCTTCTCAATTGTCATCTTTTCAAATTTCTGTTTGGCATTCCATACTCTTGACCACTGTCTCCTCCCGGACACTCTTTCCTCTCTTGGTTTTTGTCACTTTTGCTTTCTTGGATCCTCCTAGAAGACTGCTCTCCTTCCTAACCTCTGTCTCTTGAAATCAATCCCTGGCTTCCTTTAAGACTCAGCTCAAACTCCATCTCCTCTTGGAGCCATTTCCTGGTCCCTTAGGAGCCAGTGCCGTCCCTTCTAAAGTCACCGCCCACCTTTTCTATTTATTTTGAATATTCTGATAAATATATATAATGTACACGCTCACACACATATTTGTGTGTGCATGTATGTATGTATGTGTATATACATATATGTGTGTGTAGTATCCCTCATTAGAATGTTAATTGAAGGGCAGCTATCATTTACCCCCAATGCTTAGCACAGTTATTGGAACATAATAAGGCAGTTCTTGATTTACCTATCAAATTGTGACACTCTGGGCTGCAGCCCCTGACAGGTTTCTACCTGCAGCAGCTTGTAAGGCTGTTGCAGGCAGGCAGAGGTGGGGTGGGGGGGAGGGTTCAAGGCACTGAAGCCACTCTGGTCTTTAAAAGGAAGGGGTGAGGCCATGAGGATCCCTGGTAGGAGAGGGAAAGTCTGCTGAACAATTTACATAAAGTGAAAACTGGCTATAAATGCCATTGGGACCTCATTGTATTGATGGGACCTGGGAAAGTTCTCTACTTTCCTTCAGATCCTAATTATGGGGTTTCCAAGCAGGCTGGTTCCCTGATCAGGCCTACTAACGTTTGCACTCTATTAATAAAACCCTTGTGAGCCCTGAGTCACTTACACATCACACTGAGGCATCTAAAGTTAGACTTAATTGTTGTTAGATGATCAAACTGGGAATAATAAAGCAATATTAAAGGTTAGATCAACTAATTAATCAATAAACATTTATTAAGCACCTATAGTATGTACCAGGCATAGTGCTAGGTGCTAAGGATAAAAAGAAGTTCCAGTGTCTCGAACACCTGGTTTTAGATGAATTATTAATTCATGTCAATGAAAAAATTGTCAAAACAGTGTTCTGTACTGGTGTGGGTATAGGTTAATGTTGCCAGTTTTTTGGTTTTTTTTTTCTGGTATTTGAAGCAAAATTCTCACATGTGCGTAAAAGTCATTTTACAAATCAGCCTTCAGTATTGTGAATGCTTGGCAAAATAGTGTTCTCAATGAATGTTTTATTTAACAGTAATGATATGTTATTTATGAATGACTATCTAGCACTAGGGTATGGGATGGGCTTGGGACCCTGTATCTTGTCCTGATTCCCCTGACCACCTGCTCCCCTTCAAGTTGATATAATAAGTAAATTGATAAGTAGTCAGCAAAAAAAATAACAATAGCAGGACATAAGATTGCAAAGATGAAGCTAGAAGTCACCTACGGCCCATTTCAAAGATCAAGGGAACACAATTTGCAAACTTTATCGTGTATTAACCAAAATTCACACCCTGAGAATATGTGCAAAATCAGGAGAAGCCACCTAGGCTTTGCTTTCAGGGCCTTTTGGTCCTGTAGTATGTGAATCTCAGATGAGCTCCAGATACTGGTAGTTGTTGTTTCCCCTTTGTTCTCAGAGGACCATGACTTCAGGAAGGTGATGCCATGACTTGCAAGTGAATTGGACAGAAATCGGGGAAGGCTGTGCAAAGGCACCAGCCTCTCACTCTTCTCCAGAGCCACTGGGTCCAGTGGCAAGATGCAGATCAGAGGGGCCTGCATGCAGTGGGGGACCTTGGCCTTTTTAGGTGAAGGTCTTTCTCCCAAGATCAGCAAAATAACAAATAGTGCTGCTAACTTTGGAATGACATGAATATTTTAACTTTAAGGTTTTACTGACAACTTTGAGATGATTCAGATATGGTAGTGAACTAAACCCAAAGTGGCACAGAGCTAGTCTGTCCCCCCCAAACCCCTAAACTCCTGCTCCTTGTGTTTTCCCCTTACCCCAGCGCTCGCCCATCTCCATGTAGGTCCCTGCTGCCAAGTGCTCCCAGCTCTGATGCATGGCTGTACATGAGTGATTCCCGGTGCCTCTCCCTCTCCCTGTCCTCTTCCTCATTCTGCCTGCCTTTTCTACCACCCTATCCCCATCCCTTCACTGTTTCCCTCTGTACTATGGCCTCGCCCTTCATGGCTTATCTCTGTACCCTCTGTGCCTTATTAAAGTGTGACTAAATCCTTACTTCCTGCTGCCAAAGTAGTCTTTGCTGGGAAGTAGCCAAAGAATTGAGCATGCTTGCCCCGTTTCGTAATTCCATAAATTAACAGTTCAGGCGAGAAGTGCACAAAGGGCATAGGATTATGGAATTATAGGGAATTAAGCTGAAAAAATTAATAGAGGGCATCTATACAATTTTTTTTTGTTTTACAGTTGAGAAAACTGAGGCCCAAAGAAGCAATGAGTAGTCACAGTTTGTGGATTAGTATGAGAGATGGCAAAAGGTTAAGTTTCCACAGAACTACAAAAATTGCTGAAGCAAGGCTACTGATAAAAGCAGCAGCCAGCAGCCTTGGGATTGTGAGACATGGCCCCAGGGAAGTTCCCTCACAAATTTGTTACACTTTGAAAAAAGTTGCAAACAAGTGCAGTTCCATTTCTTGGATCACTCGTAATAAGGAAACAAAACACACAGAAAACACCACTAGCCGTCTTCTGCTCCATTACCTCCAAATTTGGTAAAAGGGAAGGCATGATGAGGTTTGGCAAGCCTCAGTCCTCTGACCGGGCACAGATTAGGTGTGATGAGCAGCTGAGATTGCTTCGTGCCTGTGTTTTGTGAGCCCACCTCACTGACCAATGATGGGACTGGACAGGGGAGTGGGCCGGGTTAGGATCAGGACAACAGAAGCCTGTGAGCTCCCCCAATTTGTACTCACTGGCAGATGCTTGAGCACCTAGGGCTATGCCCTTTCTGGTGAGAAAGAATTAAGGCCCCTTTCTGCATTCTGACTCAGACTCTGATTTTAAAATTTGGTTGGTGGTCTCTGTCCCACACAGTTAGCAATCAGCCACTGTTGGAGCCGTCTTTTCAGGACATTTTTCCCAATGTTTTGTTTCCAACTACAAATAATTATTATCTTGGTGCAAATGAAATTTTTGTTAATAGCTGCTATAATATTTTCAGACATACAAGATAGTTTTTATCTTATTGGTCTCAGTAAAAGGTAGAATGATGACTAATCGTTGACATTTGGTAAGAACTGGTTTTTGTAAAATGCAGTTGTTAACTAGCATAGAAATTGCATTAATTAATTCTTATGTTTAATTGGGTTATTGTAAACATATTTTCTTGAATCCTAGTTTTCATTTGAATGAATTTTGTACATATCAAACAGCAAATGAAAGTATATTTAGAATATTCCCATTATTTCTTTGCCTAAATAAATATATAAATATTTAAATTTTAGTTCCCTAGATTTGGTTCAATAAAATACCAGTTTTTAAAGCTCTCATCCATACTTATCTTATGCTCTTCCTCTTTCCTACCTACACCTAGGACCAGAATTATGTTTAAACAGAAAAGGAGAAAGCAAAAGGTAAAGTAAATATACTTATGTTCTCATATTTAGTTCATTTTATCCTTGATGGATCAGTGTTCTAATGTGTAATTTTTTCAGAAATTAGTCTAGGTATAATCATTCATTAGGCTTTGTATAATTACATAATCATTCTCTCATTCAACAAACATTCAAACATTTTTAAGACCCTCTTCTGTGCCAGGAACAGGGCACTAGATGAAATAAAAGTTAGATTTTTTTAAGATACTTTTCAGTCTCTTCACTTGGTTTTCAAGTTAAAATACTGTTTTTCTCGTGGAAGTTTTCTTGCTTTTTTCTTCCATAATATCCAGGTGAGCTGGAGAGGCCCTTTTGGCTTCTACACAGTCACAGTAATTATTCTGTCACATCAGCTTTGTTGAACCAATCAGAGGAATCAGGAGAGCTTGGATCTATTAAAACAGATTTGAATTAGCATATATAAGTGGGGAAATACTCTACTAGTCTTCTTTACAGGCAGGGTTAATGCTCATCTGTGCATGATTAAAATAGATTTCTATACATACCTGGTTTGGCACCCTGGCAAAGACTTTGTACTGCTTGTGATAGACGAAGAAGGATACAGAGGAAATGAAGAACTGAGGAGGTTAGGCAGAGTCGAAGGGAGAAGGTCCATTCTTTGTTACAAAAAATTATACACACACATGTTTATATATATACACAAACATTATACAATATATTATACATATATATTCAATTAGGAAAAATTTACTTTCTCACTCTCCCCCTAACAAAATCTATTTCATACATGTCAAGGAAAACAAATGTATGTCTCACTTTGTACTCTGAGTACTTCATTCCCCTATAAGGGGGTGAGTAGCATATTAATATCAGTATTAACCCACTGGGCTTGTGGTTGGCCATCGCACTGACCAGATTTCTGAATTTTTAAAAAGTTCCTTTCTGTACCATGCTGTTTTGTACCTGCCATAGCCTCTCCAGGCATCCTCTCCCCTATTCAACCTTATTTCCAAAAACTCACTTCCTACATAGCATTGGCCCCGTGTTGATATTCAGATCTGGTATGTCTGTTGGCTGAGCACTCATCTCAGCTACCACTGGTCTTAGGCCTTAATACTCATTCAAAAAGGTCACTCCTTAATCTCCAGAGCCTCTGTGCTATGCTGGTTGCAAAACTCAACCTGGACTCTGATTCTACGATTCCTCTGCCTCAATCTCTTGACCTTTCAGAACTCCAGAAGTCTGCATTGTCTCTCAGCCAGTGGCACAGTCTAAGAAGTAAGTAAGTGAATAAGGTCAAAGATGTGACAGGGGAGATCAATAATCAGTGCCTTGAGGGCTTTGCTTTGCTAATCATTTATCAGCTACTGTCACTTTGATAAAAATAAATACGAAAACCCGTGTAACTGAAGCTAAAATGTAATCCTGGGTGAATACCTTTGCCAGTTAACCAATAAGTGTAGCTAATTAAATCATTATAAAGTGTGTATCTTAAATATGTGACCATAATAATCATACCTATGTATTTATCTTTTTTAAAAAACTTTCTTACTTACAGTTATGAGTTCCAAAAGTTATCCTTCCCTTCCTCTGTCCCCTTCTCCCTCCCTGAGATGGTAAGCAATCAGATACAGGTTATGCATAGGCAATTATGTAAAACATCTCCATATTAGTCATTTTGTATAAGAAGATGAATAAAAGAACAAAAAGGAAAGTGAAGAGTAGTTGGCTTCAGTCTCTGTTCAGACTGTATCAGTTCTTTCTCTGGAGGCGGACAGTACGCTTCCTCATGAGTCCATTGGGATTGTCTTGGATCACTGTATTGCTGAGACTAGCTAAGTCATTCATCCAACAATATTACTGTGTACAACATTCTTTTAATTCTGTTCCCTTCGCTGTGTATCAGTTTGTATCAGTCTTTACAGGTTTTTCTGAAATCATCCTGCTTATCATTTGTTATAGAACAATAATATTGTATTACAATGATATAGAAGAGCTTGTTTAGCCATTTCCCAATTAATGGGTGTCTCTTTGATTTCCAGTTCTTAGCCACTACAAAAAGAGCTGCTGTAAGCATTTTTGTATAAACGGGTCCTTTCCCCTTTATTTTGGATATCTTTGGATTATAGACTTAGGAGTTGTATTGCTGGATCAAAGGATAAGCACAATTTTATAGCTCTTCAATTACTTTCCAGAAAGATTGGATCAGTTCACAGCTCCACCAAAAGTGCATGAGTGTCCCAGTTTTCCCACATCCCCTCCAACAGCCAACATTTCCCTTTTTTGTCATATTGGCTACTCCAATAGGTGTGAAGTAGTACCTCAGAGTTTTTTTTATTTTCATTTCTCTAATCAATGGTGATTTGGAGGATTTTTTCATATGACTATAGAGATCTTTGATTTCTTTGTCTGAAAATACTGATCATTTATCAATTAAGGAATGACTTGTATTTTTAAAAATTTGACCCACTTCACTATTATATACTTGAGAAATGAGGTCCTTGTTAGATACATTTGTTGCAATTTCCCCCCCACCCCAGCTCCTGCTTTCCTTATAATTTTGGTTGCATTAGTTTTGTTTGTATAAAAACTTTTAAATTTTGTATAATCTAATTTATTTATTTTATATTTTGTAATGCTGTCTATATCTTTTTGGTCTTAAATTCTTCCCTTATTGATAAATCTAACAGATAAACTATTCCATGCTCTCTTAATTTGCTTAGGGTATAGCCCTTTATGTGTAAATCATGTATCCAGTCTGACTTGACTTTGGTATACCGTGTGAGATGTTGGTCTATACTCAGTTTTTGCCATACTGTTTTCCAGTTTTCTCAGCAGTTTTTGTCAGATAAAGAGTTTTTGTTCCAAAAGCTTAGATCTTTGGATTTATCATATGCTAAATTACTATGGTCTTTTACTTTATTGTAACTTGTACATAATCTATTCCACTGATCCACCACTCTGTTTCTTAGCCAGTACCAGATGATTTTGATAAGTACTGTTATATAATATAGTTTGAGATCTGATTTGGCTAGGCCACCTTCTTTTGAATTTTTTTCATTGATTCCCTTGATATCCTTGAACTTTTGTTCTTCCAGATGAATTTGGTTATTATTATTTCTAGCACTATAAAATAATTTTTGATAATTTGATTGGCATGGAACTGAATAAATGGATTAATTTAGGTAGAATTGTCGTTTTTATTATATTGGCTTGGCCTACTAATGAGCAATTACTATTTTTTAATTATTTAGATCTGACTTTATGTGTGAAAAGTGTTTTATAATTGTGTTCATATAGTTTGTCTTAGCAGGTAGACTCTCAAGTATTTTATATTATCAACAGTTATTTTAAATGGAATTTCTATCACTTGTTGGACTTTGTTGGTAATATATGGAAACAGTGATGATTTATGTGGGTTATTTTGTTCTTGCAAGTTTGCTAAAATTGTTAATTTCAAGTTGATTTTTAGTTGATACTCTAGGATTTTCTAAGTATAACATCACATTATCTACATTTTGCCTATTTTAATTCCTTTAATTTATTTTTCTTCTCTTAATATTTCTAGTACAGTATTAAATAATAGAGGTGATAATAAGCATCCTTGCTTCACCCCTGATTCTGTTGGAAGGCTTGTAGTTTATCCCAATTACAGAAAATGCTAGCTAGTGATTTTAGATAAATATTAATTATCATTTTAAGGAAAGCTCCCTTTATTCCTGTGCTCTCTAGTGTTTTTAATAAGAATGGGTGCTATATTTTATTGAAGACTTTTTCTGCATCTGTTAAGATAATCATATGATTTCTGTTGATTTTGTTATTGATGTAGTCAGTTATGCTGTTAGTTTTCCAAATACTGAACTAGCCTTACATTTTTGGTATAAATCCCACCTAGTCATAGAGCATGATCCTTATGATATATTACTGTAATATCTTTTCTAGTATTTTATTTAAGAATTGGCATCAATGTTCATTGAGGAAATTGGTCTATAGTTTTCTTTGCCTGTTTTGACTCTTGTTGACTCGTAGTTTTAGAAAGTGATTGCCAAGTGACTTTAGGTGAGACTTCCTCTTAGATGTAGGCAGACCTGAGGTTTTTAAGTTCTTAAATTGCAGTACTTCAGAATATTACAATACATTACAATCCGACAGGTTTTTTAAATTTCAGCTTAATTTAACAATACAATTTATAATGTAATAACATCTAGACTATAAGAGAGGTTGCTTTTGTAAGAGCATGGCTGAAATTGTTTACCAAATTCTGTAATGTAAGAAATTTTGGAAACATAACAGTACTATAAACAATATTACATATTTAAAACTTGAAACAAAACCCATTGCAAATCTAGTGGCCTAAATTCAGTTGAGTGCATTTCCAAATTACCTTACACGAAAATTATATAATTCATTCTATAGAACAGATACCATCTTGATCCCTAAATCAGAGAAAATCAAAAGAGAAAAATAAAACTATAGACCAATATTTCTAACAAATGTATATACGAGTACTTTTAAATAAAATATTAATAAAGGACCAAAAAATCGCAAAGCCTATATGCAATGACCAGGCTGGATTTTTACTAGGAATACGGGGTTAATTTAGTATTAGGAAAAGTATAACCTAAACTTATCTATAAAATTTCTCTTAAAAATCATATATCAGTAAATGGAGGAAAAAAGTGCAGTACTCACTTTTGTTAAAAAAAGAAGACACGACCCACTAGAAGAACAGGACTAAATAGACGTTCCTTAAAACGACAGGGAACGCATATCTCAAACCAAGAGCTACTCCGATTCGCCGTGCCAGTTAACTAAAGTCTTTTCCCATCAATTTAAGGGTGAGAAAAGGAAGCCATTGTTACCTCTTTTATTTGACACACTACTAGAAATGCTGCCTATATCAACAAGACAAGAAAATGAAATTAAGTGGCTTTTCACAGGTAAAGAAGAAACAGAGGGATCATTTTTGCAGACTGATATGATGGTACACTTTAAAAAGCCTCAAGAGTCAACTAAAATTAATTGAAACAACTTCAGAAAATTTGCATGGTATAAAATAAATCCATAAAAATTATCAGCATTTCTATAAAAACAGTAAAATTAAGTAAGACACAGAAATTCCGTTTATTGCAGAATGTATAAAATACTTAGAAATCTACCTTCCAAGATATACACAAAAACTCTTCAAATACAACCACTGTTTACAGAAATACAGACCTCAATAATTGGGAAAATATTATTTGCTCTTGTGTATAATAAAAGTGACAAATCCATTAAATAAATGTTTTATTCAATCAAACTACCAAAGGGTTACTTTATAGAACTAAAAAAATTATAAAGAGGGAAAAAAGGTCAAGAATCTCAAAAGATAGAACTTTTTAAAAAATAGAATGAAGGGGGCCTAGAAGCACCAGATAGAAAACTCTACTACAAAGCAATAATTAATTTTTTAAAAATTCAGTATGGTTATACTAAAACTATACTACAAAACCGTAATTAATTATTTCAGTTTGGTATTAGTTTAAAAAAAGAAACATTAATCAGTGAAAAAAGCAGATACGACACATGGAAGAAAACCTAACACCCTTGTATTCAACAAATACAAAGCCTCAACTACTGGTAGAACTCAATTTTTAATGAAAACTTCTGGGAAAATTGGATAGCTCTATGGAAGAAATCAGATTTAGATCTCGACCTTCCACAGTAAGCTCCAAACAGATACATGACCTAGTTATAAAAGGACACAGCGCGTGCACACACACACACACACACACACACACAAAATGAAACATTGAAAAAATTATCTCTTAGATCTATGGATAGGACAAAAGTTCATGACCAAAAAGGAAGACAGAGGGTCATAGAAGATAAATAGATAAATCTGTTTACATAAAATTAAAAAGTTTTTGCACGAACAGCTAAAATTAAAAGGGAAACAACTGGGGAAAATCTTTCTTGCATATTTTTTTGATAATGGTCTCATCCATCTCTCTCTCTCTCTCCCTCCCTCCCTCCCTCCTCTTCCCTCCCACCCTCTCTCACCCATATCATTGTTATTTGTCCTTTGTTTTTAAAGAGGACTAATGGCCTCATGGTGATGACTTGTTATGAACTGGATTTATTCTGACTCTGACATACAGGCACACACACACATGTATTTATGCACACATATATGTGGAAGAGATTCAAATTTATAAGAAAAAGATCCATCAAGATATTTACAAGTAGTTCTCAAAGTAAGAAATTCAGGCTTTTGGTAGCCATGTGAAAAAACTTTCCAATTCATTACTAATGAAAAAATGCAAATTAAAGCAATTCTGTGGCTCTGTTTCCTACCTGTCAGAGTGGTAAAGATGACCAAAAAGGAGAATTAGAAATGTTTAAGTTGCTATACACATGTATGTATAACACACTGTTGGTGCAGAACATTGGTAGTAATTGGGTACAGTCATTCTGGAAAGTAATTTGAAGTTGCACAAAAAGCCGCTAAACAGTGCAGGCCCTTTGGCTCAGCTATACCACTGCTAGGCCTATACCCAAAAGAGATCCAAGAAAAACAAAAAAGTATTTTATGTATAAAAATATTTTCATCTCTATGCCCCCCCATTCATCATATTATAAAAGACCTGAACAGATTGTGGTGTTTGAATATAATGAATGGAATCCTATAGGAAATGTGGGGAAAATAGATTCAGAAAGACTTGTATGAACTGATGGAGAGCAAAGTGAGGGGGACTGGAGGATGAACATTCTGTAAAATTCGTGAACTCTGATGAGCTGAATGATTGCAGAGGCCTGATGAAGGAGGGGATGATGGACCAATCTGCAGAATCTGAGATGCATCTGTGTATATGACCACAGATATATGTGGGAATATTTTGCATAAATGTGTTTATGTTATTCTGTGTCTTTCTCTTTTTTTTCTTAAATGGTTGGAAGAGTTTGGAAAAAATTAAAATCACAGATATTAAAACAAAAGACAACATGTATTTTTAGCTTTTAAAAATGTATTGGTGGGGGCGGCTAGGTGGCACAGTGAATAGAGCGCTGGCCCTGGAATCAGAAGGACCTGAGTTCGGAGCCGGCCTCCGACACTTAATCCGCACAAACAAAAACCTAGCCGTGTAACCTTGGGCAAGTTACTTAACCCCAATTGCCCTAAAGGGGCGGCTAGGTGGCGTAGTGAGTAAGAGTGCCGGCCTCGGAGTTGGGATGACCCGAGATCAGATCCGGCCTCAGAAAATGAGCACCCACACATAAATAATGACTAGCCGTGTCACCTTGAGCAAGTTACTTAACCCCAATTGCTTAAAAAAAAAAAATGTATTGGTGAGAGGATTCTGGGAAGATGGTCAGAAAACTCCAAACTCAAGATTTTCCCCCACATAAGAGAGAAAATAGTACCTTAGGGCAAACAAGTGCTGGTAAAAATAAATAAGAATAGGGGTACAACAGGGGTCTTCCTGGGACAATTTGAGAAGACCAGAAAAATCCCAGAACAAGGTCTGGTCCTTGAGAAGAGTAAAGTCCTCCAGGCTAAGATCAGCTTTACAACAAGTGGAAAACCCTGGGGTTAGTTGGTTGAGAATCTGCCTACTCCCCAGCCACAGGAAGTTTTTACCCCACCCTCCCATAACGAGGAAAGTTGGGCTTCGAAGCCCAGGAAGATCCAGGGAACCTCTGCCAACAAGGAACACAGCTGGGCTGGTCACAACCAGTGAGTACAGAAGCAGTGGGGCAGGAAGCCCCGGCTGTGGGTGCTTACAGGAGGCTGGAGGTTTGCTATTGGTTCCAGGTTAGAGGGGAGAAGTGAAGATCTGGGCAAGACACACCATGCCCCTTACTGCAGGGCTAGAGAGGATTACAAAAATTAAGCTACAAGCACAAAAAAATGTGCAGGCAAAGGAGAAAGAATCCACCCAGAGGAAACTACTGTGGAAATAGAGAAGACTGCGGTCCTCTTCAGAGGAGGATATTGAAGTAAAGAAACCCCCAGAGAGTAACATCAAATGGTCACTTACCCAAAAAGAATTCATAGAAGATCTTAAAAAAGACTTTAAAAATCAAATGACAGAGATGAAGGAAAAACTAAAAAAAAGTAAGAATAAGCCAAGAAAAACAAGATTATGAAAAGAAAGTCAACCAATTAGAAAAGGAAGTCTGGAATCTTTTTTTTTTTTTGCTTTTTTGGAGGGGGGGAGGTAGGGAAATTGGGGTTAAGTGACTTGCCCAAGGTCACATGGCTAGTTTTTGTGTTGTATCTGAGGCCGAATTTGAACTCAGGTCCTCCTGACTCCAGAGCAGGTGTTCTATTCACTGCGCCACCTAGCTGCCCCGAGGTCTAGAATCTTAAGAAAGAAAATGACAGCTTGAAAATTAGAACTGGGCAAGGTAAAACCAGCAAAATTAAGAGAGATCAAGAAATAGTTAAACAAAATGTGAATAATGAAAAAATAGAAGAGAAAGTAAAACATCTTATAAGAGAAACAACAGATTTGGAGAGCAGATTAAGAAGAGAAAACAAAAAAATATTTGGACTAACCGAAAGTTATGATCAAAAAAAGAATCTTAATATAATAAAACAAGAAATAACTTTTAAAAATTGTCCTGAAGAATTAAAACATGGGGGTGGGTGGGGCGGAGGAAGAAATAGAAAAAATCCATCTATCACCACTTAAAAGAGATCCTATGAGGAAAACTCATAGGAGTATCATGGTCAAATTCCCAAAACCCCAACTTAAGGATGAAATATTCAAAACAACAAGAATAAAACAATTTAAATAGGATGGTACCACAGTTAGAATTACACAAAACCTAGCATCAGAGACATTAAAAGATTGCAAATCTTAAAACACTATGTATTGAGGAGCAAAAGAACTAAGTCTCCGGCCAAAAATATCATACCCAGCAAAGTTAAGCATAATCTTGAATGAAAAAAAAAATGGTTACTTGATCAACTGTCAGACTTTCAAGACTTTGGTTTTTTTTTAAAAAAAAAAAACCCTTAACTTAATAGAAGATTTAACATACAAGAGCCAAGAGAAATATAAGGTACATGCCAAAAACTGATTATAAGGAATTCAATAAAGATATACTGTTTACTATTTATCTATGTAAATATAAAATGTATTTCTAAGATTCTTATTAATAATTGGGTAGCTCATAAGAAAGACGGAGCTAAACCTGAGTATTTAAAAAGTAAAACCATTTAGGAACAGCTTAAAAGAGTAATTATTTTATACAAATAAGGTACAAAAGGAAGAATGCATACAGAAGAATTAGATGGGGGAGGAGGATTGGTAGTTCTGGTAACCTAGTTTCATCAGGAATGGGTTTAAGAGGGTACAATGCATATGTATTTAGAAGAGCAAAAAAGTCTTCTAAATTCAGAAGAAATAATATGGTAGAAGCATAGGGAGGGGGGAGAGGACAAGGGAGGTATCTTTTGAAGGGAGGGTAAGGAAATAGGTAAAAAGGGGGTAGAAAAGGGTGTTTAGAATTATAGGAATGGGAGGATAGGTGGGGGATCCTTAGAGGGGGTTAGCCAAAGAAATAGGAGGGCATGGTAGCCAGTAGAAGTAAAGTAGAGGAGGCAGGAGGGGTAGGAAACAAGAGATATGCACAGACATAAAAATAAAGATCAGGAGTAGATTTTTTTGGAAAGTATACTTCTCTATATGTATGCATGTATGCGTGTGTGTATATATATGTATATATATGTGTGTGTGTGTGTGTGTGTGTATATATATATATGTATTGTGTATATATTTATAGTTATAGGGAAACATAATCCAGACTTAACTATAGCCTTCTGTGGGGGGTTGTGTGAAGAGAAAAAAAAGAACAGTTAAAAGTGCACAGCAAAGAACAAAAGAGAGCTCACAAGGAGGCAAAGAAAAGATGGACACTTTTCAGCACCAGGTATATCGTTTATCTGACAGGCTTTCTTGAAATGAAAATGTATTGTTGCATTTTTTGAATCCTCACTGATGTTCTGCCATGGCCATGACATGCTTTTTTCCTTTCTTACTTTGTATTTAAGTTCCATTATTTAAGTTTATACATTATTTTTGTTTCTTTTTTCTATTTTGTATTTGTGTTCTGTTGTGTCAGTCTAAAATAATTTTTTTAAATATTGGTTTTCCTGACTTTTAAAAATTTAATTCCTGTTATAATTACTTTTTTCCTGGAGATGGGGAAAGGGATCCATGGATCTATATAAAAATAAATCCATAAAAATATTTTGGAAAAAATTTTTAAAGCTTCTATCTTGCTTTAAATAGCATATGTTTCTGAATGGATATGTCTTACTTTGAATATTATCCCCTACTAAAAATATTTTAATCAAGTCCAGATAGGATTATAGGCATTACTTTTTAAAATTCATCTAATCCAACTCTTTACCCCCAAATTTACACATGAGTAAACTGAGACCCAGAAAGTTAAATGAAATTAAGTGTCCTTTCTCAAGGACACTCAAGTTGTAGCAGGACTGAGATTCAAATCCGAGTTCCCTGATCTTCATTACTCTAAGTCAACAATGAAGAAGGTGGCAGTTATGGGAATTACAGAGTGTTAAATACTTCCTTAAATATCTATAGTAGACTGTTGAGGGGGGGAGAAAAATGTAGGAGATTAACATCAGGTCTTAAAGGTCCTTGAAAGGCATTGTTACCAGTTTCCTAATAAGTTTTTTTCTAGGTCAAGAGGAACAGTATTCTTCGGACATATAGGGAACTCCCTGGAGCTTTGAGCTACAACTACTCTTTAGCTCATTGGAATTATCAATTTCTGATTCTTCTTCTGGAAGGTCTTTCAAGGAAGTATTTGTGTATATGGTAGGAAGATAAACATGTTTGTTGAATGAATTGAAAAAAAACCTCAGCAGATAGGATGTTGCTTATTTGATTGAGAATTTGAGCATTTGTTTGTAGCATAGTGAATAAAGAGTTAGCTTTCTGACTCAGGAAAACCTGGATGCAATGATCTTCTCTGATACCTACTGGCTACGAGATCCTGGATAAATGTAATGGAAATGCAGATTTGAAGATCTTCCCTGCCCCTAGGCCCTTTGATTGGCTTAAGAGACTCTGAAAACCTTTCTTAATTTGAAAGTATACTCTAACCCCCTAATAGGCTGAGCCTGTGGTAGGAGGCTTGGTTTTCAGGCATGCCCACACCTTGATGCTGTGTGATTGGGCAGTGGGTCAAGAGGGTGATTACATTCTCTGAGCCAGGAGAAGGCTATATAAACCCTGACGGGAGGCTTTGCTTTGGGACTCACTTTGAGAAGTGTTGTGTGATTTGACTAGATGAGACTCTGGGCAGCTGTTGAGAGGACCCCCCCCCCAATTTTGAAAACCCAGATGTTGATGCTTCCCTCTCTGGTAACTGTGATTTTGGTATTGATAATGGTTGGACAGAACCTGTGTTGGCAGCCACCCTGGGGATATTGGGGTGCTTGCTGCTAAAATAAGTTACTTAATCCTTCAAAGTCCCAAGCAGTTACCTAAATTGTATAATAATTGCCATTCTGTATTAGTATAAGGTGTTTTTTTCACTGTGAGTTTCCCAACCTAATGAAATTATAAGTCTAAATAATACCATTTTTTAAAAAAGCATTTCTTCTACCTGTGGAAAAAGTATAGTGATTGCTCTCTGAGAGAGTAGAGCTTTTATTCTGTGTACTTCTATCACAACAGCTAGCACAGTACCTGATACATGGCAAATGTTTAATAAATACTTGTTGAATGATTGCTTTCTGGTATTTTTCCGAGGAATTTTCAGTTTTTCAGAAAGTCTCAGTGTTAACACAGTCAGGGAAGCAGGGCAGCTTGATCTGTCATAGCAAGAAGTAGACAGATACTGCCAGTATCCCTAATGAGAACAGCCTTTGAGATCTCAGACCTCTGTATTGGTGTTTCTAAATTAGCCTCTCGTTCTATAGTTGCAAAAATAATTAACTTGACAGGTAAGACCTTTTCATGAAAGAACATAGTAAGTAAAGCCACTGTGGGCTCTCATGTTCTTGGGTAATTTTCCATATGTTGTGTACTTCTGTGGTATACATCTGACCCTCTAGAAGGTTTGTGTGCAGGGTAATGCTGCAGATTGCCCAAAGACTTGAGATCAGAGTATGCTAAATGGTTGGGTCCAGTCAGAGACTTTGTACTTGTTATCACTCTGTAAGGCCTTCTTCTTTTCTGATATACCTTCCTTAAAAGGATCCTCACAATCGGCACCACAACTGAAGGAAGTTGTGTTAGGTCTGGCATTTTTCACACCAAGGCTTTAAACTTTCCAGAAGGATTTTTGAATCCCCTTCCATGGGGATTTTTCCATGAAAGCCGTTATCGATCATTTATTTTCTAAAAGAAAGCTTATAGCAAGTTGTGAAATTGAAGATCTTCAAAAGATTTTCTAGAAACTAACATTGATTTATTTTGCCTTAATTAAATAGGTACAAATTTAAAAGGCTTCAGGATGAAAAAATAAAATTATTACCTCAAATTATGTTTATGAATCTTTAATAATATATTTATTAACACAAATCCCCATTATCACACTAACTTCAATGTATTACTAAATTAATTCTATGGCTGCACAACTACAACAAATGTTATTTTCCCTTGCCTTGAAATATTGTAGGAATATTTTGAAAAGAAAAAGCTAAAATCAAAGAAGTTTCTGGGAGATTTTTCACCCCCTAAAAATTCTTCAGTCAGTTTAGATCTTCTCAATTTGTATATGGTAAATCATATCTCTACCAAGAAGGAAGAACCTGGTGAGTATTTATTTGAACTTCATTCAAAGAATCATATAGTAATAGCTTTAGAATTAGGAGGCAATGACTAAAATCTGTAAATTCATCTAAAATCATGTACTGCTTATTTTTACTTTAAAGCATACAATATGTATATATGTGTATATAAATAAATCTGTGTCTAAGTAGGTAAATATTACAAGATATAGATATTTTTATTAGCCCTTATTAGATTCCTAGAGAAGTGGTTTTGAATTAGCTTTAAATATTTGCAAAATAAACATTTTCCTGGCTCATTTTATTTTAATTCATTCTTTCCGTATCTCTTTAAATATTCTTGAGGGGTTAATTTAAATTTTTATAAGGACATTTTAATAAAACTGGCCATAGAGTTTTTATAGTGGCAAAAATTATAATAAGTAACTAGAAAATTCAAAACTATTGTAATAACAATATGGTAATAGCCTTTAAAGTAGGCAAAGAAATAATTTTCATCTCACTAAGTACAGAGTCTGTATTTGTTATCCTTCTACCTTCCACATCCCTTGGCCTTTCACTCTGGTATGCCCTCTGTATTAGCTCGTGCTACCTTCTGGGTAGCCAAAGGCTCCCATTTTGGCATTGGGTTTGCCCTTCTTCAGTGTACTTCATGCTCAGATCTTCAGTCATTAGTAAGCAGTCCCACTCTGTCAGGGTATTACTTCAGTTTTAAGAGGAAAATGTTTTGATTATGTGAATAATTTAATCATGCTGAGGTATAAATGGTTGATAGGCATAATCTCCTCATTGTAAAAGAATGTAAATCTAAGATAATATTCCAAGTGGATCTATAGTTGGTGCAGGGTAGTTTTCTCTTCCAGATGCTTTATAAACAGGACTTCTCGACTGGGCATCTGCCTTCTCAGGAGTTGCCAGCACCTGTTGCAAATTATGTTTTAACAGTTTGGAAAAATAACTTGCCCCATGTATTCTTAAGTTTCATGGGATGAATGTTATGACATTTTCACTTTTCATCACTATTTTATTATCTAGCTTCTTTTCCTGAAAGGGAATATTTTAGGCAGATACTGTGTTTTATGTAAGTTTAGAGGTCTCTGATAACTTTATATATTTATATATTTAACAATGAATAGCAATAGTCACAGAGTTTGATAAATCTTATGAATTCCTTGTTAATCTTTTAAGGCTTCTTTAATTTCTTAAACCTTTCAAGAATTTCTTAGTTTCACATATTTAGGGGGGAAATATATATTTATATGTATGTATGACAGAATGAAACTTATATGGGAATGGGGATCACACCCCTGTGTGTTGTGAGGAGAGGAGGGAGGGTGATAGGTGGCAGAAATGTAAGATGCCAGTCACTGACTTGGGGCCAAACTACACCCTCTTTAAAGGTGTGTTTATACATATGCATGCTGATATGTGTGTAAATGTATGTATAACATATGTGTGTATGTATATGTGCATACATATAAATACTATATATGAAGAAAATGCCCTACTTTTCATTTTAGCTAATTATTTGCGAGGGGCACTTTATTAGATGTTTAAGCATTCCTTTTTGGGGAGAGATCCAAATGGGCATTTTCTTCATGCTTATTGAAAATTTCTCTGATACAAGCTATGTCTGCTTACATTTTGTAGTAATTATGAAACAAACAAAATTGCAGAGAGATAAAATGAAGCTATAAAATTTAGGTTAGAGTTTTGATTTACCAAATAGAACAATGGAAATGTCAGTTTTGCCACACCTGTGGGCAAAAATCTTTTCCAAATTTGTACATAGTAGATAATCAATAAATTCTTGTTGAATTGAATTTAATATGGTAAAAAAAAAAGCATAGTAAAAATGCATAGTTTTATGCTATTAAAAAATTTCAACTTTTTCATCACAGATATTATGAGAAAGCCAACATTTGTGAATCTAAGTAGGAACGCAAAGATACCTATGAGAAGGCACAATTTAGAATTTTCAATGCCGTCTCATCATAAAGCATTTAACCTCTGCCTTGATGACACAGAGAACAGGTAATTTAAAACTGGGTGTTCTACTGAAGGTTGTTTTTAAGAGGCTTTAAATTGGTTACCATTACCATTACTACCTGTTTACCTGATTGTATATTTAAGAGTGGCACATAGTGTTACTCTGTTCTCATTCCTACTATCATTCTTCATTTCTCAACAATCGTATTTTGCCTTTGTAAAACCAGTGCTCTAGAATTTGTCAGGTGACAAAGCTTATACCTCTCCTCATCTACACTTACAGGTATGGAGCTTTAATTCCTTCATCATGTTTTTCAAACTCTGCAATAAACCAGTTTTTGTGTAATCTCTTAACCCTTCTGGGTGTGTTTCTTTGTCTTAAAATAAGGAGACTGAAGTAGTCTCCCAAGTTTCTTCTGGTTATAAGCTCCTGAGTCAATAATTCCTAATTTGGTAAAAATGATGGAAAGAGCCCTGGATTCAGGATCAAGGGATCTAGGTTCTTTTATGTGCTCCTTGATGTCTCTGGGAGTTTGAGCAAAATTATTTCCCTTTGTCTTTGGGTCTCAGTTTCCTCATTTGCAATGAAAAGGTTGAGCTAGAGTCTTCAAAGTAATTTTCAATCTTAAATCCTATGATTCTATGAATCCATCATTCCAGTATCCAACCTCCTAGATACTAAAGCTATATGCAAGATCTTTTTATTTATATAGTGCAATTAGTTAAGTTCTAAGTAGAGGAAACTACCTTTTAACCCATATCCTTGACTGAATTGTCATTCTTGATCAGGCCTTCCAGTAATAATTAACAGTTGCTGGTTGGCCTGATTACTGATTGGCAGCCCAGTCTGTTGGTGACAGATGGGAATGTTGAAGGATGACATTGTTTCTTTATCTGGCTTCACCTTAATTAATAAAATACAAGGTGATGATGCTTGGAGGGAACCTAGGTGCCATAGGATTTCTATTAAATTCTTGTGTTTCCCCGTTGTGACCGGGCACCCCAAAATTGTTCATTGATCTTAAATACCTCAGTGTATTTATTCTCTTGCTACTGTGATATTTAAAAATTCAAGAGGTTTAATTTCTGGGTTATTTAATCCTTTTATTAATAATGCCAGCATTTTAAATCAAAGGCCAGTGGCACTCTCAAATGCCAAAGGCCTTCATGGCAGCAGGCTCATGGTTTTATCTGTCCCTGAAAGAAGGGTATTCCTGAGGGTGGCGATCAACTCTGATTGGTTAGCAATTAATGAGAGATGGACTTTACAAAAAGAAGCAAGCTCCCTGCAGTGAGAGGCTACGGTAGTGAGAGACTATCACTATACCCAGACCAGTCCCAGCTCTGGTCAAAGAATCAATATTGTCCACCCAAGTCTGAGCTAGTGTTTTGTGGAGTAGCAGTACTCAGAATGTTAATTCTGTCTTCCATCAGCCCTCTTTTTGAGAGATTGGACAAGGAGATAGGACAGAAGAAACCCCAACAACTTGAGTCTCCACAATTTTAACAATTGGCTACTACTCAACTCAGTTAATACCTTTAAAATTAGAAGATGATATAAACATAGACCTTGAACATTTTATTTGAATAGAGAATCCTTATTGGTTTTATAAGTTTCCACAATCTTATGTAGAAGAGTACATATTTTAGATGGATTACAGAGATATTATATTGTTTTGAAGTCAAGTTTGTGTTGTAACCTATAATTTTTTTCTTTTAAATTTTCAATAGGAGGCATCATCAAAGGATAAACATTAAGAAAGGATCTGGCTCAGTTGAGGTGAGGTTGTTTTAAAAATAATTGGAGGAATATTTTTTAGCTAGGAACGCCTACATTTAGAGATAATATCATAATATCATTTTTAGATACTGGTGGTATATGTATTATGGGATTGACTTGCTTGCATGGCCTTTGAAAATAATTCTGTTTTAATAAAGCTCAGAATGGCTGTTTATTTATTGATACTTAATTTGGCTTCATATTATTAATGAGCAATCCATATGTAAAAACATACTAACCAAATCACTTCATGTTTTATCAAATTATGACATAGACTGTTTATATGTCTCTCAGACTCTTCTTTTCCCTGAAATATGAAATCTTAAGTGCAGTTTACCCGTAGGATAACATTGTGCTATGGGTAACCCTAACAAGGGCACTCTTCTTCTTTCAAGGTTACCTGTAGTTGGCCCATATAAAACAGTCCCCCATCATGTCTTCTGAGACATTGTTTTTAAACTGGCCTTCATATTGCAGAGCTAACTGTGCTGTCAGGAAGATCAGAGAATCACTGAGATCTCTATGTGGTACGGCATGGGATGTAGGCACTAAATAAAAGGTTATTGACTTGTTGATTTGATTCCTGGTAGTCTAATGAATATAGTGGCTTCCCCTTGAAGATGATCTGCTGCAGTGAGTTATATTTAAGGCTAATAGAGGTTTTATGGCCTAATATAGTTATATTAAATACCCTGAATAGAGGTCTTATGGCATGGTATGCACATGGTACACATGCCAGTAGGCAATGATGATGCTTTATTAACAAAGTTGTTGCCCTTCATACATTCTGAGCCCTTTCCTTTTGGGTGTGCCTCTGGCAATCAGAGATCCCAGAATCCTGACTTCCCTTTTATTTGAATTACAATAATGATTCACCAAACGAAGATCTCTTGTATTAGGAAATATTGTTAGAGAGATGATGATTTAAGGATTAAGTCGTTAAAAGCATATCACAAAATCACATAATTGATAGATTCCTAAAGAAACTATAATTTGTTATGATTAATCAAAATTACTCTCATTCCTTAATTATTGTTCTTGATATTTAAGATTTTCCTTTTGATATCTTTTACTTGTAGTACATGACCTTTTATTTATTTTAATTGGTCTGGTTTCCACAATTATTAAATTTATAGTAATTAGAATGTATTTTTCCTTATAGTTGTCAGGAGTCATGGATTCATACATTACACCAGAAAATCAACTTAAAAAAATAGAAAACAACAGTTTTCTCTCTCTTTCAACTGCATGGACTTCAAATACTGCAAATAATCTAAAACAAGATTTTACTAACAGTGTGATGCCAAATCCTTGGAAATTTACATGTAAAGAAAAGCAGATTGAATAGGTATTCTCAAGCTAAAAGTTTTTCACAAAAATTTCATTCTATTAGATTTTTGCAAAATATATTTATTATTTATTGCTTTTTGGAGGGCAGTTAAGTGACTTGCCCAAGGTCGCACAGCTAGTTTTTGTGTTGTCTGAGGCCAGATTTGAACTCAGGTCCTCCTGACTCCAGGGCCCGTGCTCTATTCACTGCACCACCTACCTGCCTGCAAAATACATTTAAATTTCTGTTGTGATAAGCATTTAGAAAATACTTTAGTCTGAATTTCCAAAAACTTTGGACAACATTAAGTTAGTCATTTTTATTTTCTTTTAATTCTAAATTTTAGTTCTCTGTATTTCTCCTAATTTTTTTCTACCTTCTGTTTGTGTGTGTGTGTGTGTGTGTGTGTGTGTGTGTGTGTGTGTGTGTGTGTGTGTTTGTGAATGTCTTGCTTTTTGGGTGTTTTTCGTATAAACTCACAAATTGCAGGTTTTTTGTCTATCACTCGTTTTATTCGATTGTTTAATCCATTCACATGAAAGTAATGTGTATGTGTTCCACTATTCATGTCTGTAAGGATGCTTCTCTCCTCCCCCGATTTAGAGTTTTACTTTGTTCTTCATTTTCTGAGACAATTTCAGTTATTTTTATGTCGTCTGTTTTAAGACAACTATTCTGATTGACTCTCTTTCCCTCACCCTAAACTCCACTCCTAGTTGTCACTCTTTCCCTCTAGTTTTAGAGTTTGGATTGTCACTTCCTTTACTAGTTTTAGAGTTTGCTTAGCTTATTGATTCCTTTTTTTTCTTCCTGTTACTTAGTTATCTAATTCTTACCCTCTTTTTTTCATTTATGATTCATCTCCAGTATACAGGTATGCCACTTTGGGTTGTATCTGGAGACCTGTTGCTTTTTGTAACATATTATTTCATTGCCTTTAGAGTTTCTGGTCAGAGCAGTATAGTCTAATATTATTTGGATTTTCTTTGTGTTAGACAGTCTTTCTCTTGATCCCTTACAAAATTTGGCATTTGTTATTAGAATTTTTATATGTAACTATTATACATCTAATGCTTCTTTTGCCCTGGTTCCTTCTATTCCAGAACCCACCACAACAGGAAAAACACAGATTTGACTTGTAATTCCTGGAAAGTCTCATGGTGGGCAAACTCCCTATGGCCAGGTGGACTCATATCCCCCCATAGTCAGCAGTTCTTCAACAGAATACTAGTGCTCCAATCCGAGCTTTTCCTTTTTTCTCTTTCTTTCTTTATTTTTGTTACATTTTAAGCCCTGAACCATCTCCCTCCCACTCTCCCTTCTCTGCACTAGAAGGGGGCAAAATTTGATCTATGTACATCATGTCTGTTTTTCACTTTTTTCTCTTGAGGTGTACAGCCTCTTCCTTTGTGGGTCCTAGATAGCTGATGTAAGTGTTTACAGTACTCAGAATAACTTGGTTGTTTACAAATATCTTTTGGACAATGTTGCTGTTACAGTACAAAACGTTCTCTTGGTTCTGTTCACTGCACTTTTCATTATTTCATGCAAGTGTTTCCATATTTTTTTCTAAAATCAAACATGTCATCATTTCTTACAGCACAGTAGTATTCTGTCCCAATCATGTAACACAACTTGTTTAGCCATTACCCAATTGATGGACATTCCTTCAATTTCCGGTTCTTTGCCACTACAAGAAGAGCTGTTATAAGCATTTTAGAACATATAAGTTATTTTTCCTTTTTCCCTGATCACCTTGAGAAATAGTGGTGTTACTGGGTAAAATATTTTATAACTCTTTATAATTCTTTGGACATAATTACAGATTGTTCTCCAAAATGATTCACTGTTATCATTTTAGCCAATCTGATAGGTGTGAGATGAAATCTCAGAGTTGTTTTAATTTGCATTCCTCTTATCAATAGTGATTTAGAGCATTTTTTATATAACTAGATAGCTTTGATTTCTTCATCTGAAAAATCCTTATTTTTTATCACTTAGTTGCAGAATGACTTGTATTATAAATTTGATTCACTTGGTTCTCTATATATTTGAGAAATGAGTCCTTTATTAGAGATATTTGCTATAAAATGGTTTCTCAGCTTTCTTCATTCTTTCTAATCTTGGTTTTATTTGTGCAAACATTTTAATCTAATATAATCAAAATTATCCTTTTTATATTTTATAATACTCTCTATACCTTGTTTGGTGGTAAATTTTTCCTTCTCCATATATCTGAAACAATCTGAAACTATTCCTTGGTTTCCTAACTTGCTTATGGTATCGCCCTTTATGTCTAAATCATATACCCATTTTGATTTTATCTTGGTATACAGTGTGAGATGTTGGTCTACACCTAGTTTATGCCATACTGTTTTCCAGTTTGCCCAGCAGTTGTTGTCAAATAGAGTTCTTGTTCCAAAACCTGAAATCTTTGAGTATATCAAACACTAGATGACTAGTCATTTACTACTGTGACTTCTGTGCCAAATTGTTTCCCCTGATTCACCACTCTGTTTCTTAGCCACTACCAGATAGTTTTGATGATTTACATTTTACAGTATAGTTTAAGATCTAGTATGGCTAGTCTACCTTCCTTTGCATTTTTTCGCATTAATCCCCTCAGTGGGAATTCTTGAACTTTTGTTCTTTCTGATGAATTTTATCATTACTTTTTCCGGCTTTATATACATTTTTGGTAGTTTGAGTGTTATAACACTGAATAAGTAAATTTGTTTAGGCAGAATTGTCATTATATTATATTGGTTCAGCCTACCCATGAGCAACTGACATTTTTTCAGTTTTTTAGATCTGACTTTATTTGTGTGAAAAGTTTTTGTAATTGTGTTCATATAGTTTCTGGGTTTGTTCTGGCAAGTAGACTCCCAAGTGTTTTACATTGTCTACAGTTATTTTAAAAGGAGTTTCTCTTTCTATTTCTTGTTGCTGGACTTTGTTGTCATGTATAGAAAAGCTGTTGACTTATATGGATTTATTTTATATCTTGCAACTTTGCTAAAGTTGTTCATTATTTCCAGTAGTTTAAGGCTTGATTTTCACATATGAAAAATCAATCAACTTTACTTCAACTGTTTCTTGCTCTGGGGCAGAGGCCAGACTGCGCCTCTGTCCCTCACCCCAGTTCCAAAAGAGTTCTACATTGACCTTTTACTTTGTGTTTGGCATTTGGTTGATATTTCTGGAAACAGCCACAGCTGCTGGTGATCTACTCTCCCAAGGTCCACTCCAGCCACTGCTGGTCAGGGCTGCTCTGAGTCTAAAACCACAGGCTCATCTCCCAGCTTGTGACAATGGACCCTTCATGCAGGCCTGCCAGGCTGCCTTCAGTGGGAGATTTGTTTCTCTCTGTCACTTTGTGGGTTCTGTGGCCCTAAAATTTGTTTAGAGTCACATTTTATAGGTATTTGAGGTAGTTATGGGGGAGCTCATGGAGTTTTCCTGCTTCTATGCCACCATCTTGGCTTTGCCCCCCTTTAATTTCTTTTTCTTTTCTTATTGCTATAGCTAATATTTTTAGTAGAAATTTGAATAATAGTAGTGATGATAGAACATTTTTACTTTATCCCTGATCTTATTGGAAAGGTTTGGTTTATCTTCACTGCATATAATGTCTGTCTCATGGTTTTATGCAGATACTTATTACCATTTAATAGAAAGCTCTCTTTATTCCTATGTTCTCTAATTGTTGTTGTTTTTTTAAATAGGAATGGGTGCTATATTTTGTCAAAAGCTTTTTCTGTATCTATTGAGATAATCATATGATTTCTGTTGGTTTGTTATTGTTATGATAAATTATGCTGGTAGTTTTCCAAATATTGAACCAGCCCTGTACTCTTGGTATAAGTACCATCTGCTTATAATGTATGATTGTTATGATGCAGTACCACAGTCTTCTTGCTAGTATTTTGTGGGGTGCTCTGTCCAAAGGAATGTGAATTTTGGTTACCAAAACTTTGAAAGGTATCTTGGGATTTATAGGCTTGATTTCTCTCTTAAGGACAATGCCTTAAACCCAGAGCACTTTGGATCTCACTGAGGCCAGTGACAGGTCTCAGCCCAAGCCGATGGGGGTCATTGTTTGGGCCTGATTGCTCAGAGAGAATGTAAATAGCAATTGTTTCTATCTTACCCAGAAACCCTGAGGGTCTTCCCCTCCCAAATTATTATTTTTTTGGACTAGGTAAAAGGCCATTCTTTGCCTTATTTCTTACCTAGCCTTAATCACTGAATGGGTAGTGCCTTAGTCAGACTGAGACCTGGGAAAGGCTTTAGCTTAAAAAAAGCCATGGTCTCCCATGAGAGGGCCATCTCTTGTCATCCTGATCTATATATTGCAGTGGCAAGTGGCTGTGCCACTGGACCCAGATGGCTCTGGAGGAGAAAGTGAGGCTGGTGGCTTTGCACCTTTCCTTTATTTAAATCCAACTGACTTGCAAGTCATGGCATCACCGCCCTGATGTCATGATCCTCTTCAAGAACAAAGGACAAACAATATGGGTGAGTATATCCTAGTTAACATTACTGTGCATTTCTCTCATTTTATTTTTCCTCCTATTTATCCTTCGCTTTCTCTCCTTTCATCCTTTACCTCCTCACCAGTATTTTGCTTCTGACTAGTGCCTCTCCCAATTTGCCCTCCCTGATAACTTTTTTTTTGCTTTTTGGAGGGCAATTGGGGTTAAGTGACTTGCCCAAGGTCACACAGCTGGTTTTTGTGTTAAGTGTCTAAGGCCGGATTTGAACTCAGGTCTTCCTGATTCCAGGGCTGATGCTCTATTCACTGTACCACCTAGCCACCCCCCTTCCTGATAACTGTTAAGGAATTTTCTTAAAGTGAGTTTTCATACCTCATTTGAATTTAGAATTTGGCTAATTCTATTTTAAGGTGTTGTTTTCGTTAGTGACTTTTTGTGTCTTTTTCCATTAGACCAATTCTGCTTTTCTTTTTTTTAAGTTAATTCATTTATTTTTCGTTTTCAACATTCACTTTCATGAGCTTTACCTTTTCTTCTCCTCTCTCCCCTCCCCTTTCCCCAAGATGACACTCAATCTGATATAGGCTCCACTTACGCATTGCTATTAAACATATTTTCACATTAGTTATGTTGTATAGAAGAATTAGAACCAATGGGAGGAACCATGAGAAAAGAAAAACAAACAAACAAAAGAAAATCATCTGCTTTGCTCTGCATTCAGACTCCATAGCTCTTTCTCTGGCCGTGGACGGCATTTTCCATCATGAGTCCTTTGGAATTGCTTTGGGTCCTTGCATTGCTGAGAAGGGCTGTCTATCAAAGTCAGTCATCACACACTGTGGCTATTATTGTGTGCAGTGTTCTCATGGTTCTGCTTACTTCACTGAGCATCATTAGTTTATGTAAGCCTTTCCAGGTTTTTCTGAAGTCCACCTGTTCATCATTTCTTATAACACAGTAGTATTCCATCACATTCATATACTACAATTTGTTCATGTTTCCCAGTTGGTGGGCATCTTCTCAATCTCCAGGCTTTGACCACTACAAAAAAGCTGCATCTGGGTCCTTTTCCCATTTTTATGCTCTCCTGGGCTGTAATGTTAAGGGAATTTAAAGATCTTCCCTGCCCCTTAATAGACCCATGTGGCCTGCTTTGAGCTCTGGCCCAGCCCACAGTTTGAGTCACATGGAGCCCATAGTGGAAGGAGCTTGCCAAGGGGGGAGCAAGAAGATAGAGCTAGAAAGAGCTGGAAGAGAGTGGGGCAGCACCATGGAGAGAGCGGAGGCAGAGCAGCTAGCATGAGTGAGAGAGGGAGGAAGTTTGCCTAGGGGAGCTGCTGTGTGGGGAGGCCTAATGGAAGGAAGGCTTGCTGTATCAGTGATGTTCGCATGGTGGAATTGGCTTTCTGATATCCGAATAAATATCTTGGGTTTGTCTTTGAGGAAGAGAATTTGTTATATTTTGTGATTCAACCCTGGAAAGTGCATCTGCATCTTCATAGCAGCTGCTATGGGTATTGCATTGGTGTTACATTGGGATATAGCTGGATCAGAGGGTGTGCACAGTTTTATAACCCTTTGGGCATAGTTCCAAATTGCTCTCCAGAACCAGGTAAGTTCACAAATCCACCAACAATGAATCAGTGTTCCAATTTTCCCACATCTCCAACATTTATCACTCTCCTGTGTTGTCATGTTAGCCAATCTTATAGGTCTGATGTAGTGCCTAAGATTTGTTTTGATTTGCATTTCTCTAATCAATAGTGACATAGAGCATTTTTACATATGACTATAGATATCTTTAATTTCTTCCTCTGAAAACTGCCTGTTCATATCCTTTAACTATTTGTCATTTGGGGAATGACTTGTATTCTTATAAATTTGATTCAGTTCTCTATTTTAGAAACAAGGCCTTTATCAGAGACTCTGGTTGTAAAAATTCTTTCCCAGTTTTCTGCTTCGCTCCTAAACTTGGTTGCATTGGCTTTGTTTGTGCAAAAACGTTACAATTTAATGTAATCACCAATTCTACTTTTCAAGGCATTTTCTCCATTAGATTTTTACCATTTGGCCTAGTCTGTTGTTTAAGGTGTTGTTTTCTTTAGTGCTTTTTGTGCCTCCTTTACCAAGATGTTGACTAATCTTTCATGACTTTTCAGTCTCATTTATCTTTCCACTTTTTCCTCTACCTCTCTCAATTGATTTTTAAAATCCTTTTTCAGTTCTTCCTGACCTGAGACGAGTTCATATTTTTCTTTGAGTCTTTGGATACAGGAATTTTGACTTTGTTGTTTTCTTCTGAGTGTGTCTTTTGATCGTCCTTGTCATTGTAGTAACTTTTTATGGGCAGAATTTTTTCTGTTATTTGCTTATTTTCTAGCTTATTTATTGACTTTTCACTCTATGCTGAAGTGTAGCTTGGCTTTTGGGGGTAGAGGGAGCACTGTCTCAAGCTTCAGGTTTTTGTGTAGCTGTTTTCAGAGATACCGAAGTGCTATGACATAGGGAAAGGTGTGTTTACTATTCTCCTGGCCTGTGCTCTGCTCTGTGAGAGATCACAAGCACTGTTTTCCACTCTTGAACTGTGATCAGGGTATGTGCTTCCCTGCGGCTACAAGATTGCTGTGCTGCTGCTCCTCCTCACTCTGGGACTAAGACCAAGGACTACAATCCAGATCCGAGTTTGGTGATACAACCGAGTCCTGCCCCTGGTCCTAGCAAAGAGAGCCCTGTAAGTCTCCTTCTGACCTCTGGTCAGACTCTCTTACCTTCTGTGGACTGAGAGGACACCACCCCTACTGCCACTGATTCATTCATCTCTGCTCTCTCACCCTAATGCAGCAGACCTTTCTTGTTGATTTTCTAAGTCAACTTTCCAAGTTGTCTTGAGCTGGGAAATTTTTCACTCCATCTTCCTATAGATTCTGCTGCTCTGGAATTTCTTTAGAGTCATTATTTAGAGGCATTTGGAGAGATTTGGGGGAGATCTTGGGCCATTTCCTGCCTTTACTCAACCATATTGACTCTTTTAGTGAACTTTTATACCTTTTTTCCATTTGATTGAATTCAACATTTTAAGAGTTCTTTCCTTCAATAAATTTTTGTGCCTCGTTTTTTATTTTGTGTGCTTCCTTTATCAAGCTGTTGGCTCTTTTTTCATGATTGTCTTCCATCCTTTCCATTTCTTTCCCCAGTTTTTCTTCTACTCCTCTTATTTGATTTTTAAAGTCCCCTTTGAGCTCTTCCAGGAGATCTTTTTAGGCCTGATACCAATTCTTATGTTTCTCAAAGGCTTTGAATGCAGGCAACTTAACATTGTTGTCCTCTTTTGAGTAGTTTGGTCTTCCCTGTCACCATGATAACTTTCACTGATCAGGTTCTTTTGCTACCCCAGAGGCTGTGTCAGCATGACAAGGGGACACTCCCACCCACCAGGTATCCTGGAATTCTGTGGCAACAGTATTGTTCCAAGTCCTTGGGGGTGGTTACTTGGTGGGTCACAGGACAAAAGTTCTGTGATGGTAATAGGTTCTATAATCTTTGGTTTGCTTCACTTAAGGTACACAGGCACAAGAATGAAGTGGTTGTGGGAGCATTCACGGGTTTAATTGATCGTTTCTTTTAAAAATTTATATATTTATTTTTAGTTTTCAGCATTCATTTCCACATGATTTCTAGTTACAAATTTTTCTCTCTATCTCCTCTACCTCCGCCCCAAATTGTGAGCCTGCTGAATACCCCTCCCCCAATCTGCTCTCTCTTATATCCTCCCCCATCCCCCCCAACTTCTTAGTAGAGCAGCATGGATTTCTATATCCCAGTGCCTGTATATCTTATTTCCCAGTTGTATGTACCATGAATTAACATTTGTTTTTTGAAACTTTGACAGAGTCTTTCCCTTCTTCCTTCCTGACCCACTCCCACTGGAAAGACAAGCAATTCAACATGGGTTGTACATGTGTAGTTACACAGAACATTTCCAGAGTAATTATATTATGAAAGACTGACTATATTTCCCTCCATCCTATCCCACCTCCCACTTTTTCTATTTTCTACTTTAACCCTGTCCCTTTTCAAAAGTGTTTGCTTCTAACTATCCTCTCCCCCAATCTGCCCCCCCTTTTATCAACTTCCCCCTTATCCTGGGCTTTCTTGTAGGGTAAGATACCCAATTGAATGTGTATGTTATTCCCTCCTTAAGTCAAATTCAATGAGAGTAAGGTTGTCCCATTCCCTTTCACCTTCCTGCTCTTCCCCTCCATTGTAACAGTTTTCTCTTGCCTCTTTTATATGAGAAATTTACTCTATTCTATCTCTCCCTTTCTCCTTCTCCCCATATATTCCTCTCTCACCTCTTAATTTTATTTTTAAGATATCATCCCTTCATATTCAACCCATCCTGTGTCCTTTGTCTATGTATATATGTACACATATATGTCCACAACCACACATATATTTTTATATATGTACACCCTCCTATACATATATATGTATGTATACATACATATTCACTTCAACTATCCTTATACTGAAAAAAGTCTCATGAGTTATAATTAACACTTTTCCATGTAGGAATGTAAATAGTTCAACTTTAATAAGTTCCTTATGATTTCTTTTCCTTTTTACATTCTCATGCTTCTTCTAATTGAAAGTCAGATTTTCTGTTCAGCTCTGTTTTTTTCATCAAGAATGCCTGAAAGTTCTCTATTTCATTGAATTGACCATATTTTCCCCTGAAACACTATACTTAGTTTTGCTGGGTAGGTGATTCTTGGTTTTAATCCTAGCTCCTTTGACCTCCAGAATATCATATTCTAAGCCCTTTAATCCTTCAATGTAGAAACTGCTAGATCTTTTGTTATCCTGATTTTGTTTCCACAATACTCAAATTGTTTCTTCCTGATAGCTTGTAATATTTTCTCACTGACCTGGGAACTCTGGAATTTGGCTATGATATTCCTAGGAGTTTTTTATTTTTTTTTTGTGGGGGGGGGATCTTTTCTAAGAGGCAATTGGTGAATTCTTTCCATTTCTATTTTGCCCTCTGGTTCTAGAATATCAGGGCAATTTTTCCTGAAAAATTTCTTGAAGGATGATTTATAGGTTCTTTTTTTTAATATGACTTTCAGGTAGTCCAATAATTTTAAAATGATCTCTCCTGGATCTATTTTCCAGGTCAGTGGTTTTTCCAATGAGATATTTCACATTGCCTTCTATTTTTTCATTTGTTTGGATCTGTTTTATAATATCTTGATTTCTCATGAAATCATTAGCTTCCAATTGCTCCAATCTAATTTTGAAGGAATTATTCTCTTCAGTGAGTTTTTGAAATTCCTTTTCCATCTGGCAGATTGGCTTTTTAAGGCATTCTTCTCCTCATTGACTTTTTGGACCTCTTTTGCCATATGAATTAGTCTATTTTTAAGGTGTTATTTTCTTCATAATTTTTTGGGTCTCCTTTAACAGGCTGTTGACTCACTTTTCATGATCTTCTTGCATCATTCTTTTTTTTTCTAAAGCAATTAGGGTTAAGTAACTTGCTCAAGGTTACACAGCCAGTCATTATTTGTGTGTGGATGCTCATTTTCTGACACGGGAACCGAACCAGGATCCTCCCAACTCCAGGGCTGGCACTTTTACTTATTGTGCCACCTTCTCTTCCTAGTTTTTCCTCCGCTTCTCTTATTTGATTTTTAAAATCCTTCTTGAGCTCCTCCATGGCCTAGGACCAGTTCATATTTTTCATATCAACTGATCTTTTATTTTCTCTTTGGTGTTTATGGGTTGAGGAGTCTGGAAACTGCCACATCTGCTGGTGATTCACTTTACTGAAGTCTGCTCTGGCCAGTCTGGGCACTTGTAAGGGCCACCCTGGGGCCAGAACCATGGCTCACTGGAGATTGCACTTGGCTCCCAGCTCAGTGCAATAGACCTTTCCTGTCAGTCTGCTAGGCTGCCTTCTGCTGGAGATTTGTTTCTCGCTGTCTCTTTGTGGGTTCTGTAGCTTTAAATTTTGTTTAGTCATTTTTTACAGGTATTAGAGATCAATTAGTTATAATTCTTAATCAACACATCAATCAATAAATAGTACAAAATAAAGTAGGGTGTCATTTTTCAATTTCACAAGTTTCCATTTTAGATGTCTTTATTTTTTTATACATATTTCTTGTATGCAGCAAATTCTTGGGTTTAATTCCTTCTATTTATGAGTTTAAACCTTTTTTCTCTATTTTAAGAAATTTCTTTATTTAAAATCCTTCTAAGTAAGTATTTATGTGTGATTAATCTTGCTCTCACTATGGAAATGCTACTTGATTTTATTTTTTTTTTTTATTTTTTCTGCTTAATTTATTTATTTTAGTGTTCAACATTCATTTCCACAAGATTCTGAGATACAAATTTTCTCCCCATCTTTCCCCTACCCCCACCCAAAATAGCAATTCTACTGAATACCCCTTCTCCCAATCTGCTTTCTCTTATATCCTCCCCCATACCTCCTCTGACTTTCTAGTAGGGCAAGATGGATTTCTGTACCCCAGTGCCTGTATATCTTATTTCCCAATGTGTTGTGTGTGTGTGTGTGTGTGTGTGTTTGTGTGTGTCTGTATGTGTGCGCACGCGTATTTTTTTTAACATTTGATTTTAAAACTTGGATTTCCGGATTCTTTCCCTTCTTCCCTCATCATCCACCCCTACTGGGAGGAAAAGCAATTCAATATAGGTTATACGTGTGTAGTTATGCAAAACGTTTACATAGTGTATATATTGTGAATGAATTACTGTATTTCCCTCCATCCTATCCCATCCTCCACTTATTCTATTTTCTACTTTGACTCTGTCCCTTTTCAAAAGTGTGTGCTTTTAACTACCCTCCCCCCCAATCTGCCCTTCCCCCCAATCTGCCCTTCCTTCTATCATTCCCCTTCTTATCCCCTTCCCTCCTATTTTCCTGTTGGGTAAGATACCCAATATAGTGTGTATATTATTCCTTCCTTAAGCCAAATTCAGTGAGAATAAGGTTGACCCATTCCCTTTTGCCTTCCTGTTCTTCCCCTCCATTGTAACAGTGTTCTCTTGCCTCTTAAGGCAATTTACCCTATTCCATCTCTCCCTGTCTCCTCTCATTATATTCCTCTCTCACCTCTTAATTTTATTTTTTAGATATCATCCCTTCCTATTCAACTGATCCTGTGCCCTCTGTCTATGTATACATGTACACACATATACATACATTCATATATATATTTATATGTACATATACCTTCCATATATAAACATATATGTATACATTTATGTATATAAATATATGTGTGTGTGTGTGTATATATATATATATATGTATATATATATATTTCTGTCAACTTCCTCATACTGAGAAAAGTCTCATGAGTTACAATTATCGTTTCACCATGTGGGAATGTAAATAGTTCAACTTTGATAAGTTCCTTTTGATTTCTTTTCCCTGATAACCTTCTCAGGCATCTCTTGCTTCTTGTATTTGAATATCAAATTCTCTATTCAACTCTGGTTTTTTCATCAAGAGTGCTTGAAAGTCCTCTATTCCAGTGACTGACCAAAGTTTCCCCTGAAACATGGTACTCAGTTTTGCTGGGTAGGTGGTTCTTGGTTTTAATCCCAGCTCCTTTGACCTCTGGAATATTATATTTCAAGCCCTTCGATTCCTTAATGTAGAAGCTGCCAGATCCTGTGTTATCCTGATTGTGTTTCCACAATACTGAATTGCTTCTTCCTGGCTGCTTGTGATATTTTCTCCTTGAACCCGGGAACTCTGGAACCTGGCTGTAATATTCCTAGTTTTCTTTGTGGGATCTTTTTCAAGAGGCAAGAGGCGATGGGTGAATTCTTTCAGTTTTTATTTTGCCCCCTGGTTCTAGAATATCAGGGCAGTTTTCAATCAGAATTTCTTGAAGGATGATGAATGCTAGTTGATTTTAACAGGCTTTTTTTTTTTAGTTGTCTGTCCTATTTTTGGTTCTTTAATTTTATCTAAATCATTCATTTAATTTATTATGCATGTTTAGGTGGTTGGGTTTTTGTTGTTCTCTTTTCTATTCCCACCCTGTGAAGTGAATTATTCAAAATCTTTTCTCCCTCCAGACTCTAACTTTTAGTCACTTTCTTTTTTTCCCTTTCCCAAGAAGTTTTCCTTTATGCATTTCCTTTCCATTTCCTTATTATTTTTCGTCCCCTCCAGTTTATTATGAATGCTATTTTGTGATTCATGGATTGTATCATAACTTGGTCTTCATTGTTTCTGTGTCCCTTATGGAGTTAAAAATTCTTGGGTATGAGGTCTGAGCTCCCTCTTCTATTCAGTTTCTATGTTACTAGCCTTGTAGCCCTTACCCATCTTTTTTTTTCCTATTGTGCCACAAAATCGGGAAACAATATCGATGGAGCCAATATCATGTGTTAGGAATGATATATTTTAAGGGAAAGATATTCTTATGAGGTAAAAGAATACAGAAGAACTATCAAAGTATAAAAAGCACATAAAAAGAGTAAAAACTGGGGTTCTTACCCTTTTTTGTGTCATGGACATTTTGGTATTCTAACAAAGCTGATTGACTCTTAGAAAAATAAACTCTTAGAATAAAAAAAATAGAATTTTTTAAATGCATAAGATACAGAGCATTACAAAAGAAACCAATTTCATTAAAATACAGTTATCCAAAACAGTGAAACTTTGTCTCACAATGGGACCATAGGGAGGCCCCATCCTCACTATGATTAGTCCCTATCCTAAAGACATTTGAATCTTATCTGTGACTCTTATGTGTTCCCTACCATACTAAGTACCAGCTGCCACTAGGAATTCACATATCCCTTCTCTATGGCTGAAATGCTTCCCATGGAGGCAACATTCACCCAGAGAACACAGCTTCTCATTTCAATAAGTTACTTATTACATATCAGATTAGGAATCAAACTTCTGAGGACAAAAAGACAAAGAAAGACAAAAACAGTTTTCTCTCAAGGAACTAAATGTCTTTTCTTTTTAAAAAAAATTATTTATTTTTACTTTTCAACGTTTATTTAGTCTTACTTTTTAACATTCACTTAAGCTTTTGAGTTTTTAAATTTTCTCCCCCTTCTTCCCTCCCTCCCTCCCCAAGACAGTGTGCAATCTTATATAGGCTCTACATATACATTCCTGTTATAATATTTTCACAATAGTCATGTTGTAAAGAAGAATTAGGAACAATGGGAGGAACCACGAGAAAGAAACAAAACAGCAACAGACGAAAAGAAAGCAAATAGTATCCTTCAGTCTGCATTCAGACTCCATAGCTCTTTCTCAGGATGTGGACAGCATTTTCCATCATGAGTCTTTTGGAGTTGTCTTAGACCCTTGCAATGCTGAAAAAAAACCAAGTCTATGAAAGTTAGTCATCACACAGTGTGACTGTTACTGTGTATAATGTTCTTCTGTTCTGCTCACTTCACTAAGCATCAGTTCACATAAGTTTCTCCAGGTTTTTCTGAAGTTCACCTCCTCATCATTTCTTTTTTAATTTAATTTACCCTTAATGATAATTTGGTACACAAATATTAACAAATTAAAACCTAATAATGTAAATTATTTCATTGCACCATTTTATTTTTCTGTAGCACATAAATGCAAGCATATTTTGACTTATGAAAAATATTAAAGTATAATCTTGATTAGCTAGAATAATTAGGGTCTGTGTAACTAATGGTTAATGTTTAATTCTTTTAGGTAAAAGCCTTTAAAATATAATAGTTCACTTTTTTGTCTTAATTTTACTGCCTTTACTAAGCTAAACACATCGTGATGGCTAAGAATCTTGCTGTGCCTTAGTCATAATTAAGATCAATCAAATCTAGCTTTCTAATGTCACGTATAACTTTACAAGACCAAAAATATCCTTCAGAAAATACACATGGCTGGATAAGTTGCATTTTTTATAAGAATCTTTTGCCTTTTCAATAAGCATTAGGTCAGAAACTGGAGTATCATGGGATGACATCACTGAAAACAAATCATAGAAAACTTGGTTCGGGAGTGCTAATTTATGCATTTACTACAACATAACAAAGAATTTAAGCTGCTTTTATCCTGAGCCTTGATTTCATACAGTGTCCATGACAACAAACAAAGCATTATGCCTGTGTGTTAACACTTTCCTGTTTTAACCCATTTCTTTTTTCTTTATAGGTTTCTGGAAGGCAGAGATGTTTTATCCTCTGCAGTAGTTAAGTTGATTCTCTTCTGTTTGTCTACATAATCTGGCACTTACTTTTTTCTTCCTGCTCTCTTGTGGCTTTGCTTTTTCATCTTGACCCTTTTGGCATCCAGTCTCATTCCTTCCGGACTTTGTGGGTCACCGTGGCATTACTTCTTCTCTCTTTTCTTTCTTTTCTACCACTTCAGCTTTAACTTGACTTTTCTGTTTTCAGTAATCTTGGTGCTTAAACTGTCTCTTTTACCCCGCCGGCTCCTTGAACTTTGGGTTCGGTACACTAGAGGGTAGATTAAGGCACTTTTGAGCCTTGTGTGATTTCAGGTCTTCTCAGTGGTATTCATTCCCTTTCAGATTTCAATGCAGAATGATCCATACCAAAACATCACGATTACATGAGAGTTCTTAGACTATACCCAGGAAGGGATATAACTCAGCAATAGATATATTTACTTTAAATTCCCACTACTAACCATATCCAATTCTACAGGAACATAGGTGAGACTAGCTGGTGTGAGGTATCATTTTCCATAATTAGAATAAGTTCATATTGTACAGTTGGTGGTACTGGAGTTAAGTGGAAATCCAAATAAAACAATGGAGTCAACTGAAGCCTAGGAAATCCAAAGGATAATAAATACAAATATTTATGTGTTAATCAGCTCATCTGTTATTCGTATCTTAAATCAAATGTAAAATACACATTTATTCATCTTTCTATGTTCTCTGGCAATTCTTATTTGTAACTCAGAGAAATAATTTAATCTGTGTTTGACACATGATTTTAAACAAGAAAATTTCATTTTCTTATTTTACTGGTAAAGAATTGATTCTCAATAATATCATTTTTCTATTTTAAAACAAAATAGAAACTCCTTCCATAGTGAGGCTGTGGCTGGATTTTAGGGAGCCTCACCGTGGAGCTAGGATTACTCCTCTGCTTAATTCTTCACAGTCTCTGCAGCCAAAGCCACGGCCTCCCTTTTCCTCACTCTCAGGGGTTCCACCCTTATCATTTCTTGTAGTACAATAATACTCCATTACATCCATATACCGCAACTTGTTCAGCCATTCTCCAATTGATGGACATCCTCTCAATTTCCAATTCTTTGCCACCACAAAAAGAGCTGCTATAAATATTTTTGTTCATGTGAGTCCTTTTCTCATTTTTATGCTCTCTTTGGGATACAGACCTAGAAGTGGTATTACTGGGTCAAAGGGCATGCACAGTTTTATAGCCTTGGGGGTATAGTTCCTAATTGCTCTACAGAATGGTAGGATCAGTTCACAACTTCATCAACAATGCATCAATGAGTGACTCAGTTTCTAATGGAGAATTAGGTACATATACATGTATACATACATATATATGGAGTAGATTGGAGGTAATCTCATGGGGAAGGGATTAGTAAGGGGCATGGGAAGGGGAGAAGTGGAAGACTAAGAAAGGCCTCCCAGTGCACAGATTCTTTCCATACTAGATCTCCTACTTCAGTTACCTTGTCTTCATGATCCTGTAGCTCTTCAGAGGCCTGCCCTCTAACCTCACACATTCTTTCCTCTCTGCTTCCTTCATGTCCATTCTTTTGTAGCCCCTCCTACCATCTTACCAAGATTCTGTAGGAATTACTGGGGATCATCTCGAGTCATCCTGATCTATATCTTGCCACTGGAGCCAGAGAGCTCCAGAGGAGCAAGCGAGGCTCGTGACTTTGCACAGCCCTGACTCACTTCAATCTGATTCACATGCAAGTCATGGCGTCACCTTCCTGACAGGATGGTCCTCTTCGAGAACAAAAGACAAACAACCTTTGACAAATTACTATTCTTCCGTTGTTCACACGGCATCATCATTCAAGCAGCTTTCCCCTCTGCTATTTCCTCCCCCAAAAGATGTCCATTCATTTGAAATCAGGGAATTGAGTTTATGGTATATTAGATCAATTCTTGTAACTTGTTTTTAGGGTTCCTTTACATATTTAAATTAACGTTTCTTCTCCTGGGTTCCGTGAACTTGTGTTTGAATTTGGGGGTTGGCTTCAGTTAATTACTTCCTTCGCATTTTATGCATTTAAAAACGTTTTGAGGTTCGTTCGACTTCATTAGAGTACTAAAAAGACGCATGACACAAGAAAGCTGAAGAACCCAGCTTTTTGGGTCCTTTTAGGCGCTTTTTATACTTTGATGGTTTCTTTGTATTCTTTTATCTCATAAATCAATCTCTCCCTCAAAAATAACATGAGATAATTAATTTCATTATTTAGCCTTTTCTTGATAATTGTGTTGTATAAATCAAATACTCTGTTCACCTTTGGATTTTTTCAGGAATACCTCGTCTCTTCTGCTGAAAGTTGATCTTCTTTTCTTTTCTTGGGGTTAACTGACTTGCTCGAGGTTATTTATTTATGTGTGGGGGCTCATTTTCTGAGGCCGGATTCGATCCCGGGTCCTCCCGACTCTGGGGCTGGCGCTCTTATTCACTGCCCACCTAGCCGCCCCTGATCTTTTTTTTTCATTGATGATTAGCCTTAGGTTTGCATGATATGTTATTTTGGGTTGAAGCTTGAATTTTTCTTTTTAGAATATATTATTCCACTTCCTCTTATGATTTCCCTTGAACATGGAATAAATTTACATTACTCAAATTGACTTTCCTTCATAATTGAAGGTCTTTTTCCTGGCTATTTGCAACATTTGTTATTTGTCATTGAAATTGTTAAATTTGGAATTTGAAGGGCAGGTTTGGGATTTTTCCTTAGTGGTTATCTGTGCATTCTCTTAATCAGTGACTGGTTGTCTCTATTTGAGAATTCTGAAAAGTTTACTTGTATTTTTTCCTGCCCTATGGTATTTAGGCTTTAAAAAAATTTGGTCATTCACCAATTGATGACAGCCCCTCACATTCTCATTCTTTGTGACTTAAAAAAGAGCTTTACAGTAATCATCAAAATAATCTGGTACTGGCTAAGAAATGGAGTGGTTGGGGCAGCTAGGTGGCACAGTGAATAGAGCACCAGCCCTGGAGTCAGGAGGACTTGAGTTCAAATCTGGCCTCAGCCACTTAACACAAAAAAAACTAGCAGCGTGACCTTGGGCAAGTCACTTAACCCCAATTGCCCTACCTTCCCCCCTCCAAAAAAAAAAAAAAAGAAATAGAGTGGTGAACCAGTGGAATAGATTAGGTGTAAATTACATTATAGTGAAAGACCATAATAATCTATTATATTTGTGATCACTCATTATTTAACAAAACTGCTGGGAAAATTGGAAAACAGTATGGCAGAAACTAGGTACAGACCAACATCTTCACAGTATACCAAGATAAGGTCAAGATGGGTACCTGATTTATTCATAATGGGTAACACCATTAGCAAATTAAGGGAGTATGTCAAATTTATGGGTAAGGGAAGAATTTAGGACCAAAGCAGATACAGAGAACATTACAAAATGCAAAATAGATAATTTTGATTATATAAAATTAAAAAAATTTTTTTGCTCAAACAAAACCAATGCAAGCAAAATTATAAGGAAAGCAGAAAACTGGGGGAGGGAAAATTTGCAACAAGTATCCCTGATAAAGGCCTCAGTTCTCAAATATATAGAGAAGTGAGTCAGATTTATGAAAATACAAGTCCCCAGCTGATAGATGGTCAAAGGATAACAAGCAGTTTCCAGACAGAGAAATCAAAGTTATCTCTAGTCATATGAAAGAATGCTCTAAATCACTGTTGTCAGAGAAACGCACATTGAAGTAACTCTGAGGTACCACCTCACATCTGTCAGAGTGGCTACTATGACAGACAAGGAAGATGCTGGATGTTGGCAGGGATGTGGGGAAACTGGCATAATAATGCACTGTTGGTGGAGTTGTGGTCTTATACAGCCATTCTGGAGAACAATTTGGAACTGTGCCCAAAGAGCTACAAAATTATGCAAAGCCTTTGATCCACTGCGAGCTTTATATTCAAAAGACATCCCCAAAAAAGGAAAAGGAGATACTTGTGCAAAAGTATTTATAGCAGCTCTATTTGTGGTGACTAAGAATTGTAAATCAGAGGAATACCCATCAATTATGGAATGAATAAACAAGCTGTGATATATGGTCATAATGAAATATTATTGTGCTCTAAGGTATAACAAGAGAGATGATTTCAGAAAATCCTGAAAAGACATAAACGGTATTGCCAAATGAAGAACTGTGAAAGACTTCGCTCTTCTCAGCAGTACAGTGAAGGACGATCCCAAAGGACTCATGATGAAGCATGCTATCTGCCTCCTGACAAAGAACTGGTGTTGATTGAATACAGACTGAAGCAGGCTATTTTTCACTTCCTTGCTTTGATTCAAGTCATCTTGTACAAAATGACTAATATGGAAATGTTTTACATAATTGCACCTATGTCTGATAGCTTACCATCTCAGGTGGAGCAAGGGGAGGGAGGGAGTAAAGGATAGAATTTGGAACTCAAAACGTTAAAGAAAAATGTTTTTTAAAAATTGGAAAAAATATTAATGAAATCACAAAAATAGTTATGATTTTTTTGTACATTAAAGGAGGTTCTATTTGCTTAGGAATAATTCTTCCTGCAGTCTGTCTTTTCTATAATCCCCCCCTCTTCCTTCTATAGAATGGGTGGGTAGGTGTTAATAATACAATTACTAACCTCACAGGACTGTGAACAAAGTGACTTGTAAACCATATATAGCACTATATAAAAAGGAGTTATCTTTTGGTCACACCTATCCTCAATAAATGTCTCTGTATAGCTCCTCTCATACAATTGACTGTTAGTGACCTAGTCCAGCTTATTTGTGTCTACCATAGGTCTTTCCACTGCCCTGGGAGTTAGGTGCAATTTTAAAACTTCTAAGTTGATAGCACCAACTAAATAATATTAGTATTAAAAATATGGGTCTTTGCAGCTGCAAAGCATTTGGAACCACTTGAAGAACTGGCTTTATCCAATTTGCAGATGCCAAAATATGAGGAAGAATGGTTAACTCAGTTACCTAGTTAACAGAACTAGCATCTAAATGCATCTTTGCAACCTACAGTCATAAATTTTAAGCTAGAAGGAATAATAGAGGTCACCTTAGTATAACCTCTTGCTGGTCACATGATCCAATTTCATTCTGTTTGTTTATTTTGTAGCTTGTTCATCTTTGCCAAATTCTATAGAATTGATAAATTTTTCTTTGAAAGTTTGAAAGAAGAATAATTTTTATCTTTTGTTTTCTATTTCTTTCAGATCATCATTTCATTTAAGAAAATATTTCTCTAGTATTTATTCTTCCTATAATACTCCTGATTTATTTAACATGGGGTTTCATTTATGTATCAAGTGTTCTTGTAATAAAAGAAATATTTTTATTGTAGATAGTAAACATATCAATTACTTATCTTTTAAATATGACTTTGTAATGAATGTCAATTTCTATAGAAACCATTATGTTTCTAATTATGTTTTGTTGCTTGTCAGAGGATAGTTTAAAATTAGCTTCTTGAATTAAAGCTATGAATTGACGATTCATATTAAAGGAGCATAGTGGCAACATTTAACTATCTTTTGATTTGCGCTAATGAACATTTAAATAAGGCAAATGTAACATCGGTGAAAATTTTTACACAAAATGTTAAGTTGGATAATACTGAGCATATAGCAAAATTGTTTAATTTCTTTTTCTTTAAATTCTGGGTGAAGAAAATGATGTGATTTGGAAGCAAGCCCAGCATTTATAATAAATGCCAATCCATATGACCTAATAACTTTGTTTAATAAAATAAATCTAGCTTTTGAATGGGAGGAGGAGAAAATCATAGATCATAGATTTGGAGCTAAAAAGAATCTTAGTGTCCATCCTGACCCAATCTCATTTTATAGATGAGGAAGGTAAGGCATAGGAAGCTGTGCCCTGGGTAACACAAATATTGTCTCACTCATATGTGTGTGCGCGCACACATGTGCACACACAAGTGTACACACACACACACACACACACACGCACATTGGAGGTAGAAACTAAACCCAGTACTTCTGACTTTAAAACTAGTATCACTAGCATCTTCAACTGTATCATGTTACTTAT
>WOXC01005162.1:0-133644 GCA_011680675.1 Gymnobelideus leadbeateri
CTTTGGAGAGATAACGAGGTCAGAAGCCAAATTGCCGAGGTTTTAGAATCTGGTGAGAGAAGAGGAAGCAGAGGCGTCCACAGGGTGTAGCAGACAGATGAATCACTCTTTATCCCTCTTGGCTGCCTTTGATCTATGCAGGGTCAAACAGGTCATTCCAGACTTGTTCCTCACCAGCTGGCCTCTGGCAAATCTTAGCGTGGATTCTAGCTCCTAGCCTTCTGTTTTTCTGCTCTCTTGACCTTTTGAAGCCCACAAGATCACAGACATCTCTAATACCCCTTCACCTAAAAGCATGGAAGAACAGATATAGTAGAGATAGAAGCAGCAGCAGGGCCCTGCACCCTCAGCTTTGATGCCATCTCTGGTTGAGAGAGGATCCAAGGCACCTTCCCTGCCCTGATGTCTCCAGTAGCTCATTCTCTTTCTCAAGCATCAGCCAGGCAGGAAATAGCCCAACCAAGAGTCCACTTTGGCTGGTTAGTTCCTTTTGAATCCACTCTGGTTTCAGCTCCATAGCCATCCAATGGTTCATCTCTTCACCACATGGTTAACTGACCACTGCTAGTTATGGAATGTCTACACACACTCCACATAACAGGGCTATACCCTTTCATTATATGTCGTCATGCCTTTCCAGAAGCAGGCTGGCCAACCTCTTCCTTGTGGAGGTTTCATAAACCTAGCATGTTATGCATGATCCTCAGCCCCTGTTACAAATTTATACCCAGTCCTAGTTCAATAGTCAATTAAAAAGACCATTCTTCACACAAAAGTAATCAGATAAAAACGTTATATAATACTCCCCAAAATCCTCTTGGGGCGGGGGATGTTTGAGTCAGAGCATTCTGTGCATGCTCATAAGGACGGGGTCCTCAATTGACCAGTCTGTCATTATGCTTGGTTCACTTTTTGATAACAAACTTGGGGCTCATACCATCATTTGTTTCACAAGATTGTTTCCTTGGGAATCAGCTTTCTCCAAACTAGGAGATAACTATGTACCCAAGTGAATCTGACATATTTATGGTTATCCAGTCTCTATTTGTAACATTAAAATAGTTCTCTATTCTGCTCTAATGGATAATGAAATTATTCTTGTTTTCAGGGACCTAGACCACCACCATTCTTGGCCCAATCTTTGTTTCCCAGTGAAGATATTTGGGAATTTTCATTTCACATCCCATCTCTTCATTCCTCTTTCAGCTGTATTCATTACTGAAATACCCATCCAGGTCATGTTTGTAATAGAAAAGAATCTACTTGTACTGTGCTGGTGATAATTATGCATGAAACTCCTGTGACCTCTGCTCTCTTGTATTTCATCTTCACCAGTAGGCCACATTTGTCTACAATCACATCTTTCAAGAGATTCTCTTCTGGGGCAGCTAGGTGATGCAGTGAATAGAGCACCAGGCCTGGAGTCAGGAGGATCTGAGTTCAAATTTGGCCTCTGACACTTAACATTTACTTAGCCATGTGAACTTGGGCAAGTCACTTAACTCCAATTGCCCTGCCTCCCCCCCCCCCCAAAAAAAAGCCAAAAAAAGATATCCTCTTCTAAACTTTGGTCCATGCAGGAAGGAATACTCTAGTACTAGATGTTGTTGAGCCTTCCAAAACCAAGCCCAACTGATAGACCAACCAAGAGCCCACTTTGGTTTGTTATCTTTACATTCACACTCTGTGTCCATAAACTTTTTGGAATTTGGTAGAGAATGGTACAGATCAATGTCAACTAAGATGCTATTTTATCTATGTGCTGAGTACATTCCATCATGGACTTATTCTAATCTAATCTCATCTTCTTCTTTGGGCTTTGCCAATGATTCTAAACCATTGTAATCCATTATTCAAACTCCATTCCCCACCCCACCCCCACCACTCAATTCCTTATTTTCATCCCTCTCAACCTACCCACCCCAAAGTTCCAAACAAATAACACCCACTCTATTCACTGTGCCCTCTGGAATGCCTATTCCATAGCTACTAAACTTCCCTCAATGCTTAATATTTTCCTCTCCTACTCCTTCCATCTTCAAGAATTTGACTCCCCTTGACTTAACAGCCTCTTTGGTCTCCATTTCCAATACTGGCTGCACCTTCACTCATTCTTCTCAACACACTGCTCAAGGTGAGAGAATTGGAATACACCATTTCCATGTTCTCCCCCTACTTCTATCACTCAGTAATCTCTCCTCCTTTGAGGTTCATGCAATTAATATCTACTATCCAGTCAGAATCCTGGTAGCTGTTATTCACAGACTCCTAGGTCACTCCTCTTTCCTCCTCAATGAATTCAGTACCTGGCTCACAATTTTTCTGTCCTCCTCAATTTCTGTCCTCATACTTGGGGGCTTAAACAGCCTATCAACTCCTTCTCAAACTTGTTAACTATTCAATTCCACAACCTCCTTACTTTCCATGACTTACTCCCCCGCCTCCACCTCAGCCATACACAAAGATAATCACACCCTTGATCCTGCCATCATTCACATATGTATCACTTCCACATTCCACAAAATCTCCTTATTTGACCATAATCTATTCTGTCTCTGTCTCTGTCTCTGTCTCTCTCTCTCTCTCTGTGTCTCTCTTTCCCTCCCTCCCTCCCTCCTTCCTGTATCAAACCCTACTCTACTCCATACCACCACACCATGATCTTCAATCCCTCAATCTCTCAGTGGTCTCTCAGGCCATTACCCCTGTAATAGCCACTCTCTCCTTTCCCCATCTTGACCTCTTGGTGCACCAATTTAACTCTATACTATGCTCTTCTCTCAAGTCTAGAGACTAGAGCCCCCTTATCATATCATATAATTGTGCCTTACCAAGCCTCCCCCTTCAATCACTCCCAACATTAAAGCCTTCACTTCTACATGCATGCTGCTGGATGAAGGTGAAAAAAAAATCACACAACCATTCTGACTGTATCCACTACAAATTTATGTTCCATGGCCTCACAGGGTTCCTTGCTGCTTCTAGGTCATCCTACCACATCTCCCTTATCAACTCCCTATCTCACTCTCTTCAGCAGATCTTCTAAACCTTTTCATCCTCTTCTCAAACCTCCCATAGCTCCCCCTTTCCCTGCCCCCTCAATTGAAACTCTTGCCTCTTATTTTATAGAAATTTGTCATAAACTCATCCTTTTCCCCTCTTCCTCATTTCATCTGACGTATTTGCCATTTGTCACTGTCTCTTCCTTCACCTGTCTCATATAAAGAGGTGTCTTTAATCCTTGCCAAAGCTAACTCTGAACAGCCTCAACAAACGATTCCATTTCATCCTGTCTCCTCCACCAGATTGCCTCCACTGTCATTCCCCATAGGATCTCTGCCTACTGCCTTCCTTAAATTCCAAAGAAACTCCCTTCTTCTACAGGAAGCCTTTCCCATCCCCTTTTACTTATAATTGCCTTCTCTCTTTTAATTATTTCCTATTTATCTGAATATAGCTTGTTTGTGCATATTGTTTGCTCGGCTTCTCCCCTTTTAGATGTGAGCTCCCTGAGGGCAGGGACTGTCTTCTGCCTTTCTGTGTATTACTAATACTTAGCACAGTGCGCAGACCATAAGAGGCCTTTAATAAACATTTATTGTAAGACTGCTACTTCTCTCCTCTGTAGCACTCCCTTTATTTGAGTGCTCACATCAAGTTCTTACCCTTGTCCTGAATTAAGCCATCATATGCTTCACTACACTAAATCATCTTTCTAAGTTTTGCAGAAAGGTCTGCTATATGAGTCCAAGATGGGCATCCATCAACCTCTGTGCAAATCCAAAAGCTCAGCCTCAGAGCATTCCATTAGGCAACTCACCTTTTCTAATTCAGATAACCTGCAAGTTCCAAGGTGATTCTGTCACATCATCGACCCAAACTCCCTATGCTTGTTCCCCAAAAGAACATGGTACTTTTCCAGCTTGATGTGCAATGATATATCTCATTTTGGTCTTTTCCACAGGCTCCTGCTCAACTCAGGGAATCCAATGCTTGCCCCATCCACAAGTAAGCTATCTCTTTCTGCCATAGAAGCAAGTTGCTTTTGTCTGGCTTAAGAACTCCCTTAGATCTCCTTGCTGCCAGACCCCTTTTTCTCATGAAGGCCTTGATCTACTCTTCTAACCAAACTCTCTTTCATAGAAAAGGGTATGTAAATCAGAACAGGATATTTGGTATTTTAGCATGATAGAATAGAATAGTTAATTCAGAGAGCTAAGTGATCTTCCCAGACCTGACCTTGCTATTATGTATGTTGCAATCTCCAAAATCTTTGACTTTGCTTTTCAATTTCCATATAATGTTTTTATTTTATTCTCTGGGTCCACTTCTAAAATCTGGAGATCCCTAAGAGTTTCCAACTTAAAATATTCCAATATTTATTAAACATGGAAGTTTCCATTTTTTTCCAAGTAGTGGTAATATAAAAATTGTAGTTTGAAAATCAATAATGCTATAGTAATCATTATACACATATCATAAACTAATAGACAATAAAATAATAATTGCTTGTAATTAATATTTATAAAATAAAACCATAAAACAGGAAAATGAATATCATTAATCAAAAAGAGTGCTGTCAGACACTTTGCTTTTATGATTCTATAAAGGACAATGGGTTGGTAATGAAATAAAATGCTGACAAGAAAGAAAAAATATTCAAAAATCCTTGTTGTTGTAAGGGTCTGGGTTTCACCATCATATATAGTAAAGGAAGCAAATCACTTCCTGGTTCATTTTTTAAAATCTGAACTTAATAAACATAAAAATGAACATTTTCATATGCATACTAGAACAGAAAATGAGAATTGTATATGAAACTGTGAATCTCTACATTGTGTAGAATTCTTTTCTTTTAAAATTCATCACATAATTTGCAAAGCTGTCCAGGTTACTTATGATTCTTTCATTTTTTTTTAAATGACTTAATGACCTTTTCTTTCTGTTTCTTTTTCTGTCCCTTCCCACCCTAAAACTGAAAAACTCTTATAACAATACCCATGGTCAAACAAAGCAAATCTCCACATTTGCTCCATCTGAAAAAGTATGTCTTGTATTTCATTTAGTAAGATCTTGATGCCAGCTACAGGATTTTCCACATTCGTTACATTTAAAAGGTTTCTTTCCAGTATGAATTATCTTGAGTTTAAAAAGGTGTGGTTGCCACATAAAGAATTTCCCACATTTATTACATTCAGGTTTCTCCCCAGTATGTGTTGAAAGCTGCCCACTTTGGCTAAAGGATTTTCTATATTCACTACATTTAAAAGATCTTTAAAAGAACATTTTGAGTTAAGCCTCTATACTGAAATAAATAAACCAAATAATGGATTTAAAAAAAAAAAAGAGGGGCGGCTAGGTGGCGCAGTGAATAGAGCGCCGGCCCTGGAATCAGAAGGACCTGAGTTCGGAGCCGGCCTCCGACACTTAATCCGCACAAACAAAAACCTAGCCATGTAACCTTGGGCAAGTTACTTAACCCCGATTGCCCTAAAGGGGCGGCTAGGTGGTGCAGTGAGTAAGAGCGCCGGCCTCGGAGTTTGGATGACCGAGATCAGATCCGGCCTCAGAAAATGAGCACCCACGCATAAATCAAATGACTAGCCGTGTAACCTTGAGCAAGTTACTTAACCCCAATTGCTTTAAAAAAAAAAAAAAAAAAAAAGAACATCAAGTTCATCACCTCTTTGTTGTAAGTTTGTTGTCATTTCAGTCATGTCTGAATCTTTGTAACCCCATTTTTTTTTTTTGACAAAGTGGTTTGCCATTTCCTTCTCCAGCTCATTTTATACATGAGGAAACTGAAGCAAATAGGGTTAAGTGACTTGATCAGGGTCACACAGCTTGTAAATGTTTGATGCCAGATTTGAACTCAAGAAAATGCCTTCCTGACTCCAGGCCCAGAACTCTATCCACTGCAGCACCCAACTGTTCCTACCAAAAGGTGGGTATCATCATTAGTCCTCTGGGATCATTGGACTGATCAGAGCTCCTCGGTTTTCAATTTGTTTTTCTTTACAAAGTTGTTATTGTATAAAAAATTGTTCTACTGGTTCTAGTTCCTTCATTCTGCATCAGTTAATGCAAGTTTTCCCAGACTTCTCTGAAATGATCCTTTTGATATTTTATAATATGTTATTTACAATAATATTCCATTACATTAATATACCATAATTTGTACAGGCATTCCCCAATTGATGGGCACTCCCTTAGTTTCTAGCTCTTTGCCACCACAAAAGAGCTGCTATAAACATTTTGTACATGTGTTTTCTTTCCTCTTACTTTGATCTCTTTGTAACATAGACCTAAAATGGTCTAGTTAGAGAACCCTAGAAAGCCAACTATAATTAACTGAAAGAATTAATGACTTCAGGGGGCAGAGCCAAGATGGCGGAGTAGAAACAGCATTTCCAATGTGCTCTGCCCCACACAAATTTCAAATAATGTGAAAGGGGACTCCAAACAACTTCTGGAGCCACGGCACCCACAGAACGGCACAGAGAAGCTAACCTCCTGCTGAGGACAGCCCAGCAGCCCTGCAGGAAGCAGCCAGCGCAGCGCTCTGAGAGCAGGCAGCACAGCACGCTGGGAACCAACAGTGCAGAGCTCTGGGAGCTGAGCCCAGCCCACGGTTTTAGCCCCAGGGTGGCCAGGCCTTCAGCCGGCTGGAGGGACCCCAGAACACCAGCAATTGTGGCGATTCCAGAATTATCAGCAGAGATATGCCTAGGACAAAGTGAGAGGTTAGAGCCCTATGGACTTTGGGACCAGTATTTGGGGAACGCGTGGCTGCCTCCCCTGGGGGCGAAAAGCTGCTGAAGAAACGCAGCACAGAAGCCATTTTGCAGCGTCAGTAGTGGCTCTAGCTCCTGGTCTGCAAACTGTAGGGAGATCCAGCAATCAGTCTGGGGGTTAATTGCTCTTGCTTTAAACTGCCTGGATCTGTATTGTGGTCTGGGGGGGATGTTTGGGGTGGGTATTCAACTTGCCAGAGTGGGTGGAGGCTTTACAAAGGCCACACAACTGGCGGAAGTTGTGAAGACCCCACGTTTGGACGGAAGCTCCCCTGTCTGGTGGCAGAGTCCTACTGTGGCAACAAGCCCAAAAAATCAAGTAATTAAGTGGCAACATGCCTAGGCAAACGAAACAAAATAAACAGAAAAGTTCAACATTGGACTCCTATTTTAGGGGCAAAGAGGCTCAAAGCATGCAGGAGGACTGTGAGGTCAGAACTCCTGCACCAAAAGCCCCAAATGAAAATACAAGCTGGCTATAGGCCATAGAGGACCTTAAGAAGCAGATAAGAGAAGTGGGGGAAAATTTGGGAAGAGAAATGAAAAAGATGCAAGAAAAGTATGAAATGATTGTCAACAGCCTGACTGAGGAAAATAACACCTTAAAAAATAGACTAACTCAAATGGCAAAAGAGGCTCAGAAAGGCAATGAGGAGAAGAATGCCTTAAAAAGTCGAATTTGCCAGATGGAAAAAGAATCTCAAAAGCTCACTGAGGAGATTCATTCCTTCAGAGTTAGACTGGAGCAAATGGAAGCTAGTGACTTTATGAGAAATCAAGATACTATTAAACAGATCCAAACAAATGAAAGAATAGAAGGCAATGTGAAATATCTCATGGGAAAAACCACTGACCTGGAAAATAGATCCAGGAGAGATAATTTAAAATTATTGGACTACCTGAAAGCCATGATCAAAGAAAGAACCTAGAAATCATCCTTAAAGAAATTCTCAAGGAAAATTGCCCTGATGTTTTAGACCCAGTGGGGGAAATAGAGGTTGAAAGAATCCACAGATCACCTCCTGAAAACGATCCCAAAAAGAAAACTCCTAGGAATATTATAGCCAAGCTCCAGAACTCCCAGATCAAGGAGAAAATACTACAAGCAGCCAGGAAGAAACAATTTCAATATTGTGGAAACACAATCAGAATAGCCCAGGACCTGGCAGCTTCTACACTGAGGGATCAAAGAGCATGGAATATGATATTCCAGAGGGCAAAAGAGCTGGGATTGAAGCCAAGGGTCACCTACCCAGCAAAACTGAGTATTTTGTTTCAGGGGAAAATATGGTCATTCAGTGGAATAGAGGACTTTCAAGCATTCTTGAGGAAAAAACCAGAATTGAATAGAAAATTTGACATCCAGACACAAGAAGGAAGAGATGCCTGAGAAGGTAATCAGGGAAAAGAAATCAAAAGGAACTTATCAAAGTTGGACTATTTACAACCTACATGGAAAAACAATAACTGTGTTTGATGAAACCTTTCTCATTATGAAAATAATTGAAGAAGGGTACATGGCATATGTTCACAGGTATACATGGATAGAGGGCACAGATTGAATTTGATGGGAAGGGATGATTCTTTTTTTTTTTTTTTTGGAGGGCAATTGGTATTGGGTGACTTGCCCGGGGTCACACGGCTGGGTTTTTGTTTGTCTGTTGGGTGTCTGGGGCAGATTGTGAGCTCAGGTCCTTCTGACTCCAGGCCCAGCGCTCTGCTCGCTGAGCCACCTAGCCACCCCAAGGAAGGGATGATTCTTAAGGGGTAAAGTCAAGAAGTGAGAGAGGAAAGTGGCAAGAGGAGATGGAGAGAGACAGGGTAGGGTAAACTATCTCATGTAGAAGAGGCAAGGGGAAGTAGTTGTAGGGCGGGGGGGAGAACAGGAAGGCAAAAAGGCAAAAGCATATTCTCACTGAAGTTGGCTCAAGGAGAGAATCACATACATACTAAATGGAATATCTTACCCTGACTCACTCTCCTGAGTAGGGGAAAGGAGGATGAGAGGGGGGATGATGGAGGGGAGGGCATTCTGGGGGGAGGGGAGATTGGAAGTACCCACTATCAAAGAGGGACAGGATCAAATTAGGGAATGGACCAGTTGGGAGGTGAGATGGGTGGGAGGGAAATATAAGCAGTCTTTTACAATATATCTACTATGGTAATGTTTTGCATAGCTATACATGTACAACACATACTGAATTGCTTATCTTCTCAGAGGGAGTGGGTGACAAGGGAGGAAGGGAATGGATCTGAAAATCGAAGTTTTAAAATTAAATGTTTCATAAGATGTCCAGGCATTGGGGCCCAGAGATTCACCTTGCCCTAATGGCAAAGTCGAAGGGGGTATGGGAGAAGATATGGGAGAGAGCAGATTGGATGAGGGGATATCTAGTGGGACTGCTATTCTGGGGTGGTGGATAGGGAAAAAATGGGGGAAAAATGTAACTCATAATCTGGTGGAAATGAATGATGTAAACCAGAAGTTAATAAAGCATTTGTAAAAAAAAAAAAAAAAGAATTAATGACTTCAGCAAAGTGGTAGGACATAAAACAAATCCACATAAATCATTAGAATTTACCAACAAAATCCAGTAAGAAAAGATAGAGAATTTCCATTAAAAATAGCTATAAAACATATATAATATTTAGAAGTCTATTTACCAAGGCTCACACAGAATTCTATCATCTCTATACAGATGATTCTCAGATACAGCCCTCATCTCACCCCTGACCTCCAATCTCAATTCTCCAATTCCCCATTGGACGTATCGAACTGGAAAAAAAAAAATCTTTGCAGCAAGACTCTCTGATATAGGTCTAATTTCCAAGACATATAAAAGAAATTGATTCAAATGTATAAAAATAGAAGCCATTCTTCTGATGATAGTCAAAAGATATGAGCAGAGATCTCCATACAAAATAATGTTCCAAATTGCTAATAATTAGATAAATGAAAACTTAAGCAGCTCTGAATTTTCATCTCATTTTTATCAGACTGGCAAAGATGACCCAAAAAAGGGGAAAAAAGGACACATACTCTTAGACTCAGAGATTCTATTACTCAACTTACATCCCAAAGAAGTTATTGATAAGAAGAAAGTTCCAATACATACCAAAATGTTTATAGCAGCATTTTTTGTGATAGCAAAGAATTAGAAAAAAAAAAGGATTCCAGGTTGGGGAATGGCTAAACAAATTGTGGCACATGGATATAATGGGCTATTATTGCACTGGAAGAAATGATGAATGTGATCAATATAGAAAACCATAGAAAGATCTACATGAACTGATACAGAGTGAAGTAAGCAGAGCCAAGAAAACACTATACACAATGACTACAAAAATGTAAATGGAAAGAACCATGCATAAGAAATCAAAAGTGAATGTTGCAAGATTATTAAGAACAAGCATATGGGGGCGGCTAGGTGTCGCAGTGAATAGAGCACTGGCTCTGGAGTCAGGAGTACCTAAGTTCAAATCTGGCCTCAGACACTTAACACACAGAAAAAAAAAAAACTAACTGTGTGACCTTGGGCAAGTCACTTAACCCCAACTGCCCCTCCAAAAAAAAAAAAAAAAGAACAAGCATGCCCTGAAAGAAAAGATATGAGAAGACCCTTCCAACCCAAGCCTTCAAGGAGGTGGGAGGTCCACAAGTGATGCACATTGTACACATTTTCAGAAATTTTCAATATATCAATCAGGTATACTGATTTTTAACTCATCTTTTCCTTTGGTTGTTAAAAAATATTATTTGTCATATGGGATAGCTCTCTGGGAAGAAGAAGGGGAGAGATACTGGGGGAAATTATGATCATGTGAAAAATGAAAGACATCAATTAAAAACTTATTTTAAAAATATTTTTAAAGGGAAATGACAAGAGGGCCAGAGAGAAATAGGAACATAAATGCACAGATGGTGGAATTGTGAATTGGGTTATCCATTCTTTCTTTTTTTTTTTTTTAGAAATTATTTATTTATTTTTAGTTTTCAACATTCATTTCCACAAGATTTTGAGTTCCAAATTTTCTCCCCATCTCTCCCCTACCCCCAGCCCAAGATGACATGCATACTGATTACCCCTTCCTCCTCCCTTATATCCCTCCTATGCCCCCCCCTTACTTTCTTGTATGGCAAGATGGATTTCCTGTATATCTTATTTTCCAGTTGAATGTAAAAACAATTTTTAACATCTGTTTTTAAAACTTTGAGGTTCAGATTCTCTCCCTTCCCTCTTCACCCACCCCATTAAGAAGAAAAGCAATTAAATATAGATTATACATGTGTAGTTAAGCAAAACATTTTGATAGTAGTCATATTGTGAAAGATTAACCATATTTCCCTCCTTCCTATCCCACCACCCATTTATTCTATTTTCTACTTTGACCCTGTCCCTTCTCAAAAGTGTTTGTTTCTGATTATCCCCTCCCCCAATCTGCCCTCCTTTCTATCATCCCCCCTTATCCCCTTCCCTCCTACTTTACTGTAGGATAAGATATCCAATTGATTGTGTACATTATTCCTTCCTTAAGCCAAATCCAGAGAGTGAGGTTGACTCATTCCCTTTCACCTCTCTGCTCTTCCCCTCCATTGTAACAGCTTTCTCTTGCCTCTTTTATGTGAGATAATTTACCCCATTCTATTTCTCTCTCCTTCTCCCAATATATTCCTCTCTCACTCCTTATTTCTTAGATATCATCCCTTCATATTCAACTCACCCTGTGCTCTCTGCATATATGTGTGTGTGTGTGTGTGTGTGTGTGTGTATTCCCTTCATCTATCTTAATACTCAGAAAAGTTTCACAAGTTATAAATATTGTCTTTCCATATATGAATATAAACAGTTCAACTTCAATGAGTCCCTTACGATTTTTCTTTTCTGTTTACCTTTTCAAACTTCTCTTGATTCTTGTATTTGAAAGTCAAATTCTCTGTATAGCTCTGGTCTTTTCATCAAGAATGCTTAAAAGTCCCCTATTTCATTGAATGCCCATTTCCCCCCTGAAGTATTAGTTACCTCAGTTTTCCTGGGTAGGTGATTCTTGGTTTTGATCCTAGCTCCTTTGACCTCCAGAACGCATTCCAAGCCCTTTGATCCCTTATGTAGAAGCTACTAAATCTTATGTTATCCTGATTGTGTTTCTACAATACTCAAATTGTTTCTTTCTGACTGCTTGTAATATTTTCTCCTTGACCTGGGAACTCTGGAAATTAACTATCAATGCAGAGCTTTGATGTGCTGCAGAAGTATTACTTTCTAGAAGGAGAAAAAAGAACAACAAAATTCATCTGGAAGAATGAAAGATCAGAAACCTCAAGGGAAAATTATGGAGGGGGGGACGAGAAGGAAGGGGGTCTACTAGTACTAACTCTCAAACTATACCGCAAAGCAATAATCATCAAAACTATTTGCTACTGGTTAAAAATAGAGAGATTTCTCAGTGGAATAGATTAGGTACACAATATACAGAGCAAAGGAACATAGTATTTAATAAACCGAAACACTATAGCTCCTAGGGTAAGGATTCACTAGATGATAAAATCTGCTGGTAAAACTGAAAAACATTCTGGCAGAAATTAGATATAGACCAACATTTTACACCATGTACCACAATATGCTATATATGGATATATGATTTAGACATAAAAGGTCACATTATAAACAAATTTAAAAAGCAAGGAAGGAGGTACCTTTCACAACTGTTCAAAACAGAAGGGAAACAGTTAACTGGAGAAAATCTTTGCAGCATGTTTCCCTTATGAGTCTCATTTCCAAGATATATAAGAAACTGATTCAAAAAGCTCTAGTATGAGCAGGCACTTTTCAAAGAGAGAAATTCAAGCTATCAACAACATATGAAAAATCTTCCTAATCATTAATAATTAGGGAAGTGCAAATTAAAGCAGCTTTGAGATTCTGCCTCACACTGATCAGATTGGCAAAGATGACCAAAGAAAAGAAAATGACAATAATTTGAGGGACTATAGTAAAAACATGTACATGATTGCACTCTTGATGGAATTGTAAATTGGTCCAGTCATTCCGGAAAGCAATTTGGAACTGTGCCCAAAAAAAGTCACTAACTTGTGCATAGCCTTTGACCCAAGGATACTACTGGTTCATTTTCCTTATTTATTCTCTCATCCGGGATCCTAAGGTAATTAAGGGGTATGCTTTAATATTTCCATATTAATTACTAAAATTGCAACATCTAAACTCTTCGTCTCCTCACAGACTCCTTGTAGAATGACAATTAAAGCTGTCATCATCCAAGATTTCATTGTCTCTTAAAGACATAGTAACAGTATCTATGGTCTTTGTGGGAACAGTTCCTGAAGTTGGAGTTAGAAACGTAACACAAAGCAGAATGTGGCCATTCCTTAGCAAGCTATAAAACAACTACTACCAGGGTTCAGAGGAAATAGTCATTTCCAGCTGATGGGGTCAGGTTACATGGAATAGGCAGCTGTCATCTGAGCCAAGTCTTAAAGGATAGATGAAATTAATGGTCTGATATGGGGGCAGGGGTAGAAATAATTCTGGGCAAGAGGAATGAAGTTAATGTTAAAGGTACAGATGGGACACAAGCATAATTTTGGAGAAGAGGGAATGGTCTGGTTGGAGGTAAATTTGAAGGCAGATTGGGGAGGTCTTTAAATATGCCCTATTAAAGAATTTGGGCTTAATTCTATAGGAAATTAACTTTATTCTGGAGGAAACAGAGTAGGTATATTCTGAAGGATTTAAAAAGGGAGGTAACATTATTGGTGTATTATACAGGTAAGAGGGGGAGATTCAGGACCTCCCCTCTCACAGATTAGTTAATATCATCACAGATGATAGGGTGTTAATGTGTTGACACCCTGCTATCCCATTTACAAAGAGGGAATACCTCTTTGATTGAGTTGGAAGGTGCAACTATCTTGATTAAGCTGAAAATAGCCCACATTCCTGAGGGCTTTAAAGAGCTGAGCCTTGGAGTCAAAAAAGGACCTATCTATGGGTTGGGAAGTAGGAGTTCTTATCCCCTTCCCCTATCAATTCCCCTGTCATCTAGCAGCAGATAATCACCTTCAAATGCCCATCCAGCAGCTAAATAACCAGTTTGAAAGAGTTTGGGGCATTGTTTAGGGAGCAGAGACATACTCCAGGCAAATATGAATCAAGAGAGGCAGTCATGCAGAGCCAGAAGTATGTCCCAAGACCCCACGAGCAGCAAAGAAAGTCAGCAATGAACTCAAGAAAGAACTATCACTGGAAATCAAAAATTGAGCTACAGAGAAGAATGGATTCTAAGAGTTCAGATAGGCAATCTCCCAAGTATAGACACTACACCCAGGGAGAATTTTGTGAGGACTCCATAAAAGAGAAAAAAGCCCCCAAACTTCAAGGCCTGGAGGTATTGGAAAACTAGCCACATGGATGTTCTCCATTGGGTGTCTTGTTACCCTCTGTGTTCTAAGTTTGTGCCCACATTTCCTGTGGACACTGGGTGTATTTATGGAAGGATGCACCCTAGGTTTATGTGGGGCATAAGTTTTATAGCTACTATTATGGCATCTTAGTAAATACCTTTGCTTTGAACAAATCATTTGTGAAAAGGGAAGCACACTAGTAGGGATCTATGTAAATAGAAAGATTCTTCATGGAGTATACCAAAGAACCTAAAGTAACAGCTCCCCTTTGGGGCCCAAACCCTTCAGAATGAGTGAAAATAACCTATAGAGGGTTCTTTAAACATAGATCTGGAAGGGGTCTAGGAAATGACCTTGTCCTACCCACCTCAGTTTACAGATGAGAACTCTGAGGCCCAGAAAGATTAAATAACTCGCCCAAAGTAAAAGATTAGTAAATGACAGATCTTGGATTTGACTGTGAATCATGGAACACTGTGATCTCAGAAGCAACAAAAGTTACAAGTAATTCTCTGAGCAATGGGAATAGGCATGGTGGGTATAGGTAGGTTATAGGTCTTTTAACTCTAAACTCAGGACCCTTTTCTACTCTACCATATTGACTCCCACACATTATATCACTGCATTTGGGGAAATTAATTTGGTAGCTACAAGTAAGATGAACTGAAGAAAGAAAAGACTACTGCAATAGTCCAGATAAGAGGTAAAGGAAGGTCTGAAGAAAAGTTATGGCAGTGGAAACATAGAGAGGAGATGGACCTGAAAACCTTGGCCAAGGTGGGATCCAGAGGAATTGGCAACTGGGGATGCGGAGGAGAGAAAATGAAGACATGAAAAAATGCCTCAGTATTTAAGCCTCAGTGACTGTGGGGACATGGCTGTGACAATAGCAATGAGAAATTCTAGAGGATTAGCCATTTGACAGAGGAAAGATACTAAGTTTGGTTTTGGAGAATATGATCCATGTGCTAATAAATTAGGATCAGAACTTGACCTATGATTTCCTTGACATGTTGCCGTTGTCACTATTCAGTTGTGTCCAGCTCTTCATGACCCCAATTGGGGTTTTCTTGGCAGAGATACTAGAGTGGTTTGCCATTTCCTTCTCCAGCTCATTTTACAAATGAGGAAACTGGGGCAAACAGGGTTAAGTGATTTACCCAGGGTCACACAGATAGTAAATGTCTGGGGTCAGATTTGAACTTAGGAATGTGAGTGTTCCTGACTCCAGGCCCGACACTTTATTCACTATGGTGCCATCTACTGTCTCTGGCATAGGAACACCCAGATGAGGAAACTCAACCAACGGAGGTCAGTCCTTCTTTGCAATCCACTGTCAGAGTTGGCTGGGGCACTGGGAGATTAAATGATTAACCCATAGTTATGCCTCCAGTAGATAGAGGGCTTGTAAGGCAGCCAGTATATGTAACATGGCTTGGGCCTAAGTTTTATTACCTCCCTAGTCACTGCACTATGGTGATATACTGGAAACTGGGGCAAATGCAAGCATCTGAGTGAGGAAAGAGATTGGAGGGGGCAAGCAGGGTGAAGATACAGACTCAGAAACAGAACCAGGAAAAGGCATTTATGTGTCTGAGGCAAGGCCTGAAAGTCACATGGACCAAACCTGGAAATCAGCTTCTTGTCTGGGACCCTCCACTAGAGTTTTCACCATTAACACATGTAACTTAATTTACTTGCATGAATCCATAATCTCATAAATAGAGGTATTCCTTCTAGGTCTCAAGATCAACTCCTCAATGCCTCTTCATCCTTTCTCATTTCTTATTCATTTTGTCCTACTAGCCCTCCATAGAGGATTGACCCAGCTCACCAGAGGCCTTCCTCTGGTTATTTTAATATTTCACAGACACCAAGATAATACTCAAGCCATCTGCTACCCTTGCTCTCACTAACTGACCAGCCCCCTTCATTTTTCTGACCACACATGTCCTTGACAATGTTTTTAGGTCTCTTCTATCATAAGGATGATATATTATAGCTTACTTACACCCACCATGCCTCTTTCCATTGCTCTGTATATCACCTATAACTTTTGTTTCTTCTGAGATCATAATGTTCCATGATTCATAGCCATATAGTATCACAGTGAAAGACTTAGTGTTTAAAACATAGGCTTTTACAATAGGGAAAAGCCAGAGATCATTGAAATTGAAAATGGAATCATCACAATTTCCCAAAGGTAATCTTGCCTGCATTCTTCCTCCCGTTCATTTCAGGGGCAGCTTATAACCAAGTGTAATATATACATGGACTAACGGTGCTGCCCCTCTCACTATATATCATGATTTGGACAATATACAGTTTTTTTCCATTTTTTTTCCCTGTGAATTGCTAGTTCAATCTCTTTTGAATGGCCAGGGATCTCACTGAGGAGGCCCTGGAGTATTCTGGGCTTCTATGCAATCAACACAATATAATTTGCCAATAAGGAACATTTGGAGAACCTTACCATCGACAGAGAATCCCTTGTCTCTCTGGACTCTGCCCAGGGCAGTCTAAGTGACATTAAATCACAGAGATGGAAGGGACCTCAGGGACCATCTAGTGAAGGATCCAACCTATATTTGAGTAAAAATCCCCTCTAACATCACTGACAAGCAAAAGTTTCTATTAAGGGGAATCTAAGTGGAACAGTGAATAGAGAACAGGCCCTGGTGTCAGGAGGCCCTAAATTCAAATCTGGCTTCAGACACTTAACATTCACTAGCTGTGTGACCTTGGGCAAGTCACTTAACCCCAATTGCCTTGCCTTCTCTCCTCCAAAAAAAAAATTTCCATTAAGTCATGTGCCAACATAGGGTGTTTAGCATACCATATATCTAAGCAACACCAGAAATATATATGGTTGCTTATGGAAAAATATAGTGGGGAGGGGTGGAGCCAGGATGGCAGAATAAAAGCAAGAATTTTCTTCAGCTCCCGTTCCAACCACCTCCAATACAGGTAAAAAAAATGACTCTAAACAAATTTTAGAGCTATAGAACCTACAAAGTGATAGAGAGAAACAAATCTCCCACTGAAGGCAGCCTGGTAGGCCCACAGGAAAGGTCGATCACACCAGACTGAGAGCCAAGCACAGTCCTATGTGAGCCGCCTGGGCCCAGACCTGGGGTAGCCCCAACCAGAGGCCCAGACTGGCGGGAGCAGACTTCAAGAGAGTGAATCAGCAACTGCGGTGGTTTCCAGACTTCTCCACCCATAAATGCCAAAGAGAAAGTAAAAGGTTCAGTGGGGAACTCTGTTGGAACTAAGTGATAGAAGAGTCTCATCAGCCACTACCCCCAGGGCAAGAGGTGGTGGAGGTGGGGCAGCTATAGCTGCTGCCACATGGCTGCCTCCAGAGCTCCTGGCCTGCAGACTGTAGGGGCACCAAGTGACCATTCAGAGGGTAATCACTCTTGCTTTGACCTGCTTGGATCTGGGTTTCAGTCCTTGGTGGTGGTCCTGGGGTGTGTGGCCAGAGGGCCAGAGCTTGTGGTGGCTGTAGAGAGGGCACCCTCCTCATAGCTTTGGCCACTGTGAAAACCCCTAGCTCTCTCCACTCTGGAAGCAGAGTTCTACTATGGCAAATAGCTCAAAGGTCAAGTAATTGGCTGGCAAGATGAGCAAGCAGAGGAAGTGCAAGCAGACAACAGAATCATTTTTGGGGGACAAAAAGGATCAAAACATGGAACCTGAAGAAGAGAACAAAGTCAGAACTCCTGCATCAAAAGAGTCCAAGAAAAATATGAATTGGTTACAGGCCATGGAGGAGCTCAAGAAGGGTTTTGAAAATCAAGTAAGAGAAGTGGAGGAAAAATTGGGAAGAGAAATGAGAATGATGCAAGAAATTCATGAAAAGTGAGTCAACAGCCTGCTAAAGGAGACCAAACAAAAATACTGAAGAAAATAACACCTTAAAAATAGACTAACTTAAATGGCAAAAGAGACCCAAAAAGCCAATGAGGAGAAGAATGCCTTAAAAAGCTGAATTGGCCAGATGGAAAAGGAATTTCGAAAGCTCACTGAAGAGAATAATTCCTTCAAAATTAGATTGGAGCAAATGGAAGCTAATGACTTTATGAGAAATCAAGATACTACAAAACAGATCCAAATAAATGGAAAAATAGAAGGCAATGTAAAATATCTCATTGGAAAAACCACTGACCTGGAAAATAGATCCAGGAGAGATAATTTTAAAATTATTGGACTACCTGAAAAGCCATGATAAAAAAAGAGCCTAGACACCATATTTCAAAAAATTATCAAGCAAAATTACCCTGATATTCTAGAACCAGAGGGCAAAACAGAAATCGAAAGAATTCACTAATAGCCTCTTGAAAAAGATCCCCAAAAGAAAATTCCTACGAATATTATAGCCAAATTCCAGAGTGCCCAAGTCAAGGAGAAAATATTAAAAGCAGTCAGAAAGAAACAATTTGAGTATTGTGGAAACATAATCAAGATAACACAAGATCTAGAAGCTTCAACATTAAAGGATGGAAGGGCTTGAAATATAATATTCTGGAGGTCAAAGGAGCTAGTATTAAAACCAAGAATCACCTACCTAGCAAAACTGAGTATAATGCTTTAGGGGAAAATATGGTCATTCAATGAAATAGAGGACTTTCAAGCATTCTTTTGTAGGGTCTCTCTCTCTCTCTCTCTCTCTCTCTCTCTCTCTCTCTCTTTCTGTCTTTATTAATTTGTTTACTTTTAGTTTACAAGATTCAATTCCATAATTCCTTGAGTTTCAAATTTTCTCTCTCCCTCTCCCAATGGCGGCATACAAACAAGTATAGGACATTAGACATTATTCAGGTTATAAAGAAGGATTGTATTGGATGGAATTAACATTGGGAAAGAGGAAACAAAACCAAACAAGAAAAAGACAGAGAGCAAGTAGTTTGTTTTAACATACATTTAAACTCTGTTCTTTCTAGTTCTTTCTCTGAATGTAGACATCTTTCTCCATCATGAGTCTTTTGGAGTTGGAGTTGACTTATAACCCTGCATTGCTGAGAATAGTCCAGTTTATCAAAGTTGGTTGCCACACATACATTGCATCTGTAATTGTGTACAGATTTCTCCTGGTTCTGCTCTTCTCACTCAGCATAATTCGTATAAGCCTCTCCAGGTAAATATGAAGTCCCTCTGCTCCTCATTTCTTGTAGCACAATAGAATTCCATTACATTCATATGCCACATCTTGTTCAGCCATTCCCCAATTGATGGGCATCCCCTTAATTTCCAATTCTTTGCAACCACAAAAAGAGCTTCTGTAAATATTTTTTTACAAATGGGTCTTCCCCCCACCTCTATGATCTCTTTGGGATGCAACCCTAGAAGTGGTATTGCTGAGGCAAAGGGTATGGAATTACTAAGAGCCCTTCTTCCTTCCTCACCCCCCCCCCCCGCCCCATTGAGAAGACAAGCACTTCAATATAGGTTATACTTGTGTAGTTCTTACCATGTGTCTTGAAGGGAGGCAGATTTCTCTAACCTCTTTTCCCCACCAGTCTTCTCCAGGAGATTTTCATTCCTGCCACTAGAGGAAGCAGGCAGTTGGGGCCATTCTGTACTCCTCAGAGACAGAGAATTCTATCTTTCCTTTAAATATTGTTTACCTAGGGGATATAGCTGGTCTCAAGCTAACTTTTGATCAATTTGTCATTTTCAGGGGGGAAAGAGGATTCCAAGCTCTGTTCTCTATCCAAGGCTCAATCTCTTTCCCAGCAAATTTCAGTTCCATAATCAACACACCTAGCCTACTTATCCAAATCATAGCAAAACATAAATCAGAATAGGTATACATAGAAGAATATAGACCAGATAACACAGTTAAAGAGCTCTCCCAGTGCGACTGAGGTGGCTCAGCTCAGCCAAGAAAGAGGGTTCTGGATCTCACCCAAGGGGAAACTCCCCAAAGTCTCTAGAATAGCACTATAGGGATAGGGACATGATGATGACTACCCACTCCTCTCAGATGTTCCCAGAGTCAGCAACCTGAAGTGGAGTCGGCCTCTTCCATCTTCTCTCTAGAAGATGACTAGACACTATGTTCAAAGAAGACTCCCACTCAATGAGGGATACTGGCTGAGAATTGAAGCTCCCTCCTCTAACCAACTCTACCCTGTCCATCACACTGGGCACAGCCTTCATTTCCACCAATAGGGTAAGAGTCCCATGCCAATAGGCTCTGAGACTGAGGTTACATTGGCATTATGTTGCTCCATATGTGTTCTGAAGAGTTGAACCATCATTTTGTCCTTAGACCTCTCTTCATTCCACCTAGGGTAGTTATTTTGGTCACATGTCACATTATTAACTCATTTACCTTGTAGTTCATGTAATTTCAGATCTTTGTCATGTTGTTGTCCAGCCATATGTCTCCCATCCTGTACTTGTCAAGTTGACTTTTCTAACCCAAGTGTAGTACTTTATGCTTATCACTATAAAATTTAATCTTGCTCCTAATTTGCTCTGTGTGTGTGTGTGTGTGTGTGTGTGTGAGAGAGAGAGAGAGAGAGAGAGAGAGAGAGAGAGAGAGAGAGAGAGAGAGAGAGAGAAAGCTCCCAAGCTCTAGCTTCCTCTTGCAGGAGCCAGAAAAGTTGATGTAGGAACAGTTTCAGCAAATTCTCACTCCAATTATGGTCTCACAGAAAACCCAAGAGGATAGTGGAGGGTGAGAAGATTAATGACAAAAATTCATCAAACTAGAAGGTGGACTTTTTATCATTGCCAACATGTATCTATTTGCATCACAAATTAAACTTATTTTATTACAGAGACTTACAGTGCTTGCAAAAGAAAGACCTCCAAAGACCACTGAATTTCTAACATTATAGTTTTTGTTTTAAAGTCACAATTACAGAATGGAAAGTAATTTCCAGGAAAGAATTGAATAATTTAGCTGTTATTGTCAACATATATGATGAAGAGGCAGTTTATATTGCCACGATTTCCTTTTTCTTTTCTTTTGAAATTATGTTGTTTTTCTTGACCACACTTTTTTGTTACAAAGATTTTTGTTTCTTCTCCCAGGGGGTAGAGGAGTAGGAGGGAGAAAAAACAAATTCTTGCTAATTAAAAAAAATTTACACAAAAAAATTGTTTATATGAACCTTCAAGATCAAAGATCTTTTGAGAACTCAAGAAAGGAACATAATTCCCTTATTCTTTTTTTTCTTTTTCTTTTGGAGTGGGGAGGGCAAGGCAATTGGGGTCAAGTGACTTGCCCAAGGTCATTCAGCTAGTAAGTGTATCAAGTGTCAAATTCAAGGCAGAATTTGAACTCAGGTCCTCCTGACTCCAGGGCCTGTGCTCTATTCACTGTGCCATCTAGCTGCACCCCCCCCATTCTTTATTTAATGAACATATTCTGTTGGGGGGGGTTAATTTTTCACACTATCTTACACTTTGTTTTAAAAACTGCTAAAGATGTGATTCTTGGAAAGCATATTTATTGAAAATGAAATATACATATATATGTATGTGTGTGTGTATATATATATATATATATATATATATATATATATATATATATATATATACACACACACATAGAGACAGAGGGAGACACAGAGACAGAGACAGAGAGAGTTTGGATATTACTTCATGGGAAGCAGTGATTCTCTTTCTGATCCTTTTTCCACTGTAGTTTCTTTTTTGTTATATTTTAGGATGGTTGACCATTTTATAGCACAGAAATACAGTTATCTCTTTCACATTGCAACTTTCCTCAAGCATGGTTTCAATATATTATGGGTCAGAATAAGAAATTAAATGGGAATTCTAAGGCAGTTTTTCAGAAACTGCAGACAATATGCAAAAGCCAGCAGACAACACAGAGCCTATGACCAAATACTTACCCCAAAATTTTACAATAAGGTACTGTAAACACCCCATAAAAGAAAAAGAAAAAAATTCAGACTTCTTCTCTAGTATAAAGGAAAGGCCAAAAATTTTTATGATTTTCCACATAGAAGGGGTGTCATGACCCTTAACCCCTATGATGTGGATAATTGTATATAGTACAGAGGAAAGGCTGCTAAGAAAAAATAAAAGTTTGAGTATAGATGTTTACATCTTGTTAGTCCTGCCTAACCATCACTGTCTTGCCTTAACTCCTATACTCTCCCCAGATAGGTGTCTCAGAGCCAAGAGAAAAGTAGCAGCATGCCTCAAATGCTCTTCCAAAGAACAAACATGGCACCAGGGTTCTGTTGTATTGGCTTACTCTGCCCTTTGTGGAGGTATGAAGGCAACCCACCAACCCAGGGAAGAAAACTAATAATTTTTGGATAATGACTGGAGAAAAAGGTCATAAGAAAGGCAGGCCAGGAAAAAAACCCAACAACAAAAAGGGTCATTTGACTTTGGTGGTGATGGTGTTTTTAGAGAAGCTATGATCCTCATGTCTCCCCAACCAAATATGGTAGTTTTTACAAAATAAAAAACAAACCAGGAAATTAATTCACAGGTATGACTTAAACCTCTCTTTAAAACAGAAATTTGTTTCAATGAGAGCAACACCTAAGGTGTTACAACAGAATTAGTTCTACTGAAGTGCTACACATAATAGATGCTTAATAAAATGTTTGAAGGAATGAAAGCATAAAACAATCTTACTGGATAGGGGCCCTTGTTCTAGATTCTCAAAATTTTTATTTCAGATCCTGCTATGAATGAATTAGCTATCCCAGGTTGTTGACAATTGAAAACTTGACAAGCATGCTTTCTATGACTTCATCCAAGTAACAGATAAAAATGTTGACTAGAACAAGATCTAAGTCTCTAGGGAACTCTAGGAAACTTTTATTAGAGACCTTCTTCTAAACTGACATCCATCCATTAATGACTGTTTCTGGGGTCTAGGCATCCAACCACTTCTGAATCACATAGCTACTGTCATTTATCTCACTCCTCTACATCTTTCCCACAAGGTTAACAAGAGAGATTTTCTAATAGGCTTTACTGAAATCTAGTGGACAGCTTTGGTATATAGTGAACTGGGGACATGCCATTTACCATTTATGTGACCTTGGGCAAGTTAAAGCTTCTCTGGGCCTCGATTTCCTCATCTGTAATATTAGATGATAGTGATACTTGAAGGATTGTTTAATAAGTATATATTTATAGTTATCTCTATCAAGGAATGTTGTATGATTTTAACATTTGTGTAGCCCTTAAAAACTCTGGAAGTACTTATTCTGACTTCCATTTTCACACTAGAAAGTTGGATCCCTAACTTGTAATGGAGCTACATTTCCCCCTCAAGGTTCTAGGGGGTAAGCCTAAGGGGTAGTGATGATTTTTCTAAACCTATCTACTTGAATCTTATTCCAGTATGTTCTCCCCAATGTTAATCACTAGACTAGTGCTGGTCGTCTTATCAATACCATTAATTAGCACCTCACTACCGATTTAATCAATAACATAAATTAGTTTTTATAAAGGTATATTTACTGAGATATAGCAAGAACATAAGTTGAATATTTTGCTCCCTAAATTAAGAGAACATTCTCTACCATAGTCCCCAGGAAGAGTGAGATCAAGCTTAACGCAGGTGCTACAAAGCATTCAGTCTACCAAATTCACTTCCAAATTGCCATGGCCTCTTGACACATTTCTCCTCTGCTACAGGACATAGATTTCAGCTCCTGGGTAGATCCCCTTCTGGGTATTATCAAGCAGGTCACTCCTCAGACTTTACTGGCACACTAGTCTTGGATGCTGGATAACTCTGATATGGACTCCCAACAATGAACCTCTATTCCTCTGACCTTTTAAGATCTCTCAAAGCCTTGTACCAAAGGAGTTTGTACACAAAGAGGAGGTGGCCACATCCTAGACATAGGCTTGACTAGGGAGTCATGCATTCAGGGGCTGCCTGGTTGGGCAGTGAGGAGGGAATTTATGGTAAGGGTAATCCCTCCTCTACTAGCCCTCTGGAGCTCAGGAAATTATACTTCATAACCAACAAGATGAAAAAAAGTTTTTCTTTTTGAAATTTTTGTATGTACCATCAATTCCAGTTCAACAGTCAACCAAAAGGCCAGAAGGCAAGTAGAGAAACAAGTCACAGAATGCCTGTACATGCTCTGAAGTGGAGAGTCAGACCCTGCTATTCCATGTCTTTAGGAATTTCCAAAGGCAGGTTCACCAAATGTACATGCTCCTAGTCTCCTCCCCAATTACATTTCATAGAAATAATCTTATGGGAGAAGAATATTTATCAAGTCAAATAGGCTTTTTGTAAAAAAAAAAAAAAAACCACAGTGGGGTCTTATATTTTCTACACTTTTAAGTCTCCTATGTGACCATGAAGATATTGGCTGTTCTAGAATATTGTCTTAGGAAGCATGCCTGTTGATTTCTTGTCAAGGATACCTTTTGTAAATGCATGGAAATTTTCTCATAAAGACCTTTTTAAAATGAGAAAGGAAGCAAATGGATTATTGCTTTCTGACATCTTACTTTTTTAAAAATAATAACACTGTGCAAAGAATTGGAAATTAAAGGGGTGCCTATCAATTGGGGAATGGCTAAACAAGTTGTGGTATATGAATGTAATGGAATATTATTGTGTTATAAGAAATGAGGAGGAGACAGTTTTTATATTTACCTGGAGAGGTTTATACAATCTGATGCTGAGTGAGAAGAGTAGAACCAGGAGAAATTTGTATACAATCACAGACACAACATATGTGTGATGACCAACTATGACAGACTGGACTCTTTTCAGCAATGCAGTGATATAAGTCAATCCCGAAAGACTTATGAAGGAGAGAAATGCGACATCCAGAGAAATAACTAGAAAGAACTGAGCTTGAATCCTGATGGAAGCTAATTGATCTTTTTCTTTACATTGTTTGGTTTTATTTCTCCTTTACCATTTTTCATCCCACCTAGTACAATACGCCTTTGTAATTGGACTAATGCCTAATATGAAAGTATTTGCAGATCCTATACTGGACTATTTGCTGTTGTGGGGGGTTGGGGGAGGGAGGGAAAGGAAATTTGAAAATCAAGGAACTATGGAATTGAATCTTGTTAACTAAAACTAAACTAATAAATTAATAAAAATAATAACACTGGCCATTTTATTTTTCCATCTTTTGAGTTTTCTTTCTTAGAAAATCTTGAAAATTGCTTGCTAAGTACATTTTTAAAAATTTGCTGCTTCTAATAGATTTCATAGGATTCTAGATTTAGTACTGGGAGGGGCCTTAGAAAGCATCTAGCCTAATCCTTTTCTTTTACAGATAAGTAAACTGATGGCCAGAACCATTAAGTGACCTGCTTGAAGTCACACAGGCTGTAAGTCACAAACATTGGTCCTATGATTCTAAATACAGTGTTTGCCAACTATGAGATGGAGATAATATTACCTGCCTACAGGGTGGTGAAATCCAATGAGATAATACTCATAAACGTGCTTAGCGCAGTGCCTGACAGAGAATACAAATTTAATAAAAGTTGATTCACTTCTCTTACCCCCATTATACCACAGATAGTTTCTTTTATATGTAACATTACCTTTGGTTTCATTCCCCTAACCTGCACTCTGTTACTTTCAGGGTTATTGCAGTAATTCTGTAGATGGCTATCCTCCTAACCCTATAGATCGGGGTGGGGACCTTGTGGCCTCCAGGCCACATAAGGCCCTGTAAGTCCACAAATGCAGCCCTTGGATTGAATCTAAACTTCACAGAACAAATTCCCTTAATAAAAAGATTTGTTTTGTAAAATTTGGACTCAATCAAAAGGCAGCACCCAAGGACCTAGAAGGCCACAGGTTTCTCACCCCTACTATAGACCAGGAGCCCCCATCTGTCTGTTTCCCTTAACAATCAGCCAGTAGATGAGGTCCTTAGCAAAAGCTTTCATTCAAATGGCATAGAAAGAACAGTAATTACAAAGCATTTCCCCCAAAAATACCCTAGGGCACAATTGCCCACAAATAAACACACAGTCCCTGGGGAGAAGAATGGGTACAAACTTAAATTACAAATGTAGTGAAGCATGCATATAGAGAAACACACAAGGCCAAGGTAACTCATAATCCTGCAGGTACTAGGCATTGATATATTTTCTTTCTCTAGAAGACAATCTTAAAGTTCCCTATAGAATATGGTACCAATAACGGAGGAGATGTCCCACTGTTCACCTAGGATGGCTCTTTAAAGGGCATTGCCTCTTCAGGGGATAGACAGCTCAGCAAGGCTTGTTTCTAGTGGGGCACAGTACCTTGGTCAGACAGATCAATTTGCTGCTGAGATAGACTAAGAAGATTACTTGGCTCCTGGGAGCCAAAACAGGTCATTTGGTCACTGGAGTACTGCTGACTTGCTCCAGGTTGGTCACTCTACCAACGCAAAGTTGCTACCAGACAGGGTAAGGCAGCCCATTCTTCTACTGGGCAACTCCTGCCAGACTGGGCCGGGTAAATCACTCTGCTACTATTTAGATGGAGTGAGCAGATCAGTTAGCTTTTCTAATTCACTAGTCTTTTCCAAAAGCAGCTGTACTAGATAGTCGAACCTGTTGGATTCCATGAACAATCCATTCAATTTCATTAATGTGCAACTATAACGTATTGTACTCTCTCCAGCTGCAGTGTTACAGTGCTATTTACAGCTAGACTACTGTATTGCTCTTTCAACTAAGACTTTAACCTAAAATAGTCAGAAAGCTCTCATCTTTGTCACCCCTAGAACTTTTGATGTGAAAATCATCATTTCCAGGCCAGAACTGGAAGATGCCTAGCTTTCCTGCTTAAAATTCTTCCTGATTCACAGTCAGTTCCCTCAATCAGAGATTTTTCTTTGGTTTTTGGTGTTCAGTCCTGATTCAACTAGTTAAACTTTCCACTCACCCATTAGAATTTTCTGCAGATGAGTGGTTAAGCACAAAGGTATGAATATAATCTGTACCCCGGGATAGTTATAATCTTTGCTGATCTTTTAATATACAGTTGAGTCATTCAAGTCTCAGACCCTTCCAGTGTGGGATGCTTTTTAGCATCCCTTTACATTTCCATATCTCATCTTTTTGCCCTTCCCAAGCTTCAGTGTTGCTGAATTCTCCCTGGGGCACCCTATTATAAGTATGCAGTTAATCAAGAAACTCTTTCCTACTTTATCTACTTAAGAAACATTTCTATTCCCTCACATAACACATTGATAAACGATGTTGAGTCCAGTGTGACAATTCCATTGTCAAAAAAAAAAAGCCAGATTTAAAAAAAAAATAGATTGCTATACAATGTTGGTGGTACTACAATGGGTCCAGCCATTCTGGAAAGTAATTTTAAATTATTCACCAAAAGTCACTAAGCTGTGACTCTGATCCAAAGATAGACAGACCTCTACTTAAATAGATCAAAGAAAGACAGAAAGAAGACATATGTACAAAAATATTGATAGCTGTTCTCCTAGTGGTGGCAAAGAACTGGAAACTAAAGAGATGCTCACCAACTGATGAATGAATTAACAAATTATAGTATATGAATGTAATGGAATACTCTTGTGCCATAAGAAATGATAAAATGGATGGTTTCAGAGAAATCTAGAAAGATATGTATAAACTAATGCAGAGTGAAGTGAGCAAAACCACTCTTGAAAGATATATATATATATATTATAAAATAGTAACAATGTGAAAAATGAACTTTAAATGATTTGAGAGCTCTGGCCAACTACGAACAATGACCAACTATGATTCCAAAGGACTGATGATACACTGTTACTCACCTCCCGACAGAGAGGTAATAGTATAGAAGAAGAGATATACAGAAGAAGACATGGCCAATGAAGGAAATTATTTTTGCTTGAATATGCAAATTTGATACATAGTTACATTTGCTATATAGTTATTTGTTACATTGTTATTTATTTAAATAAATTTGTTTTTCTTTCTTTTTTTTCTTTCCAGTGGGGTGGAGGAAAGTGAGGAGAGAAAAGATTTTAATAGAAAATATAAAATACGCAGAACAAGACATAGTTTTGGTCATGACTATTGTGGGAATTTGTTTTACTTGACTATGTATATTTGTTACAAGAGTGTTATTTTTCTTTTTTGAGGGGGAAATTGGAGAGAAAAATAAATGTTTGTTAACTGAAAAAAAAAGAAAATAGATGGCTATAGAAATGATGGCAACTCTCCTACTTTAAATACATGTGTTATTCTTCCAGTTTCGTCTATAAATGTTCTCAGGTTGATTTGACTTGGTGAGATCTCATGACAAGCTTGTTGCAGGCTCATTTTCCATTCTACCACTTTTTTTTTGGCTTTTTTATGAAGCAATCTCTAACATTTAGAAATGTTTTTACTCTAAATTGATGCAATCCTTGGATTCTATTTCTCTCCTCTTTCTAAGGAGATCGAGTATTTACTGGCTAGCAAACCCTGGTTCCGGGGTTCTATTAATCTTGCCATTGTGGCAACTATCTTACACTGGGTTATACTTCTAATGGAGAAAACTCAGCACAAAGTCCAGGTTGAAGAGGTATCCCCCATAGACAGTAAAGATGTTCTAGATACTTCTCTTGCTTGCAGATGACATGGCACTGATTTCATTAAGCCCCATGATATTTCAAAACCTCCTAAGAGTGATGCATAATCACACAAATAATTTAGCCTAACAGTACACACAGAAAAAAATCAAGGAGATCAAGAAAATTTGTTGACTAGATATGCTGTTGGAACAAAGAACTGTAGAGCTCAATCATCACCATATATAACTCAGATAGGTTCTACAAATGGACAATGAGTTAAGCTCAGACTTGAACAAGAAGAAGAGATTAGGTTGGATTAACTCTGGGAAATAATGAAGTACTTTTTAATGACCCTCAAGCTTCTCCCCGAAATAAGATACATCTTTTTAATGCCAAAATTCTTCCAATGATGTAGGTCTGTGAGTCATGGAATAATTCAGTGAATTTTAAATTGAAATTGAAAATCACCCAAAGGGCAATGGAAAGAGACATTGTGGTATAGGCAGGCTGCAACACATCACAAAAAGGGCATTATGAAGAAGTGCTATAAAGGACGTCATCCAACTTCTCAGTATAATAATATAATAATAATTTTAAAAAAGGAGCTGGACTGTTTCCTTGGTGAGAGCCAATGATAATCATCAGACAGTGTGCATGCTAACTGGTATCCTTGGGAAAATAGGAGGACTTCAAGGTGGTTCTAACACATTGAGCTGAAAACCTGTGGCAAATTCATGGGAAAACGTGGACAAGACTTGCACTGGATGGGCAGGCATCTGCATGGTTGGAGGCTATATCCCAACCAATAAGATCACAGATAAATTTGAACATTTGAAAGTAACCTCCTCTAATAAATGGTGGTAATCAAAGTCAATGTCTTTATTTTTATTAATGTCCCTTTTCTCAGAGTCAACAGTTTATACAAATAAGTTGGGCTGGAATTCTTACACTTGCACAAGGTATCTTCTCATTTTTTCTTGTAATTTAAGTTGAATTTGACAGTCAGTGATCTGACTGGACACAGACAGTTGGCTTTGAAATGATTCCCATGGCAATAACCAATTACTTCTTATTTCATGGACCCCCTCCCCTTTTTTTTAAATGTTGCTAAGTTCTAGCAACTTCCAAATCTCTTCTTGAAGAAAGTAATCCTGAACCATATTTGATACCTAACACTTGCAGTGGTGGCAGCAGTCCAAACTTGCTACAAGCACAAAAGATGATAGCATGCCACCATATTAATTATCCAGTGAGGGAGCATAATACTGTCCTTGACAAAGTGTTGTTTTCCTTCAGTCACCAGTTGAATTCCTCTCTGCTCCGAAGAGGCTGTAGTATTGCCCTTGACCACCAGAGGGGTTTCGTCCTACAAAAGCTTAGGTTGCTCTTCCATGGCTGGGCCCTCTTCAAGTAGCTTAAATTCATTACTGTTCAACTTCAGAATTTAGCAAGGAGCTGAAATGGACTCTATCAAAATATTTCAAAAGTTAAATCTATAGGGGCGGCTAGGTGGCGCAGTGAGTAGAGCGCCGGCCCTGGAGTCAGAAGGACCTGAGTTCGGATCCGGCCTGAGACACTTAACACACACAAATAAAAACCTAGCTGTGTGACCTTGGGCAAGTTACTTAACCTCAATTGCCCTCCAAAAAGCAAAATAAAATAAAATAAAATAAAAAGTTAAATCTATGACTCTTGAGCCCCATCCCACACCTGGACTCCCTAAGACTCTGGTATTCAATATGACTGTGCCTGGCATGGCAGTCTAGAAGTCTGACTCCCAAAGTTAGCTGCCACTCAACTCACAAAAGTGATCATCAAATATGTCTCTAACAATAGTCATGTGTCAAGGATGAAGTTCATATAACAAGGACAATGAAAGAAAGAGAAGCCCAGACCTACATCCCAGCATACAGACCTTGTACCTTCTTAAAGTTTTCTGTCTGTTGGGAAATAAAGCTCATGGAAATTCCCATGGAATTTATCAGACTTCTTTCCTGAATTATCTATCACCTTTGGACTCACAGGTAAATAATAATGTTAAGATAAGAGGTCACAGTATGGGCCCTGGTTACACATTTTCCAAAATATTTTGACATAAAAGAAGTATGTACTAAAAAGTTTTTTTCTAGCATTAAAATGTTTTTATTTATAAGATAGAATATTTTCTTTTTAAATTTTAATAATATTTATTTCCCTCATTACATGTAAGAAGAATTCTTAAAATCAGGGGTTTTTTAAGTTTTAATTTCAAATCCTATCCCTCTCTCCCCTCCCTATTCCCTGAGACAGTAAGCAATTTTTTACAGGTTACACATGTGTAATAGCAAAAAATATTTCCATAAAACAGAATATTTACAAATGCCCCTCAGTGTGCCCCAATGTGACCAGATCCCTTAGTCTCTGATTGGATTGGTAAGCACCTACATAAAGGTGGGGGCTAAAGCCCTGAAAATGATAAAATTATAAATGAGAAAATAAGTTAAAAAGGGTTTTAGAGAGAAGAGAACCAAGTACAGACTTTGGGAATGTCTATGTATGGAAGCTGAAGAAGACAGGAATGAAAAAGTCAGTGAGGCAGAAGGGCCAGATTGCTAACAGTGGGGAGAGAGTCACAGATGTGAATCCTAGAGACATTTCAAAGAAAATTCAATAATTTTTTAAGTGACTACTATGTACCAGTGCTGTGTTAAGAGAGATACAACTTGGTGACTAAGTCCATATAGGAGGTTAAAAAAAGAGAAAGTAGACAAAAGCAATTAGGTTTCTAGCTCAGAATATTGGAAGAAAGGTGGTAGGTAGTGCATCACAGACAGAGCCAAGAGAGAAATGTTCTGGATAAACAATGCTAAGCTTAATTTTTTAAAGTGCTCTGATTCTTCTCAGTTTCAAAGGTTCAAAAAAGGGTCAATCTCCTCGAATGCTTCTATAGGAACTCTATAGTGGCTCCCATTGGATACAAGACCTTCCTCTTCTGGAGTCTGACAGGAAAAAGAGGTTCATAGAATCATAATATTTCAGAGGTAGACAGGTCCTCAAAGGTCATCTAGTCCAATCCTAAAGCAAAGATGTCCTATTCCTCTTTAACAGGCAGTCAACCAGCTTCTTTTTAAATATAATCCCTTACAGGCAGGCAGGAAGGCAACAAACATTTATTAAGCACTTACTATTTTCCAGGCACTGTGCTAAGTGATAAAGATACAAATGCCAAGTAAGAAGAAAGACATTCCCTGCCCACAAGGAGCTTACATTCTGGTCCAACATATAAAAGGGAGCTGGAAAGTGGAAGAGGGGGAAAGAAAGAAATTATGAGAACACTGGAGTCCAGAGAAGAATAAAGCACCTAGTTATTGGGTCCATCTGGGACCTTCCCCAGAATGAAGGCCCAGGAAGGAAACATACCAGGGGGAGAAGAAAGTCATCATGGCAAAGGGAAATTCCGGAGTGAGAAGGCAACCCAGGAATGGGAGCAAAATCAGGATAATTGGAAGCACATTCAGGAGGGGAAATTTTAAACTCCTACTAAAGGCAAAGTATAGTTGGAGGTGTTGGGCCTACAAAGACAAGGAGCTATCCACTATCAAGGAGCTGCCATATTACTGGAAGTATATGACGTGTTCATAGATAGAAGGAAGCTGCAAATGTCTCCTCAGAGAGTGAAAGGACAGGTCTAATTGAACTAAGATTATTGGAAAAGGAAGAGGGAATACTAACAGCTTGGGAGAATCTGGGAAGGCACCATGGAGAAATCAGGAAGAAAGGGAAATGCTCAGCTAAGGAAAGAATGAATTTCAGACTTGGGGGATGACTTGAGGGAGCGAAGGGGCAGCAGATGCCCTTCGAAATTTGAGGAACAGCTACTTGTCCCAGAACTTGAATAATGTGCATAAAAGAGGATAAAGATGTCCATTTTCATGTTATCTTCTCTTTCTTTACTTAAAATTAATACATGAAAATGTTTGTGTTTATTAATTGCTAAGTTCCTAATTTTTAAATGAGGTGTTGTTTTTTTTTAAGTTGGAGGACTAGATTGGAGTCCAATTGTGAACATCTTTAAATACTACCAGTCCTGAGTAAAGAACACCTAGTTCATATCCACCTCATGACACTTCCTAGCTGTGTGACTCTGTGCTAATGACTTGACCTGTGTGCCTCAGTTTCCTCAACTTTAAAATTGGGATAATACTAGCAACTTCTTCCTAGGGTTGTTGTAAGGATCAAATGAAATCTTTGTAAAGTGATTAGCAGTCATCTGGCACATAAGCAGTTGCTTAATAAAACGTTTGTTTCCTTCCTATATATTTTAACCTAGAAGGAATAGGGTGCCCCTTAAGGTTTTAAGCAGGTAAATGGCACGTATCTTGAAACTATGTTGGCAGCTGTGGGAAGGATGGACCAGGGAGAGGAGACATTTGGAGACTAAGAACCAATCCCATTAATCAATCTATTCTGCTTTTGGATAAATTCTAACCGTTGGGAAAATTTCCCCTATATCCAACGGATATCTGCCTCTGTGAACTGCTACCCATTGGTACTAATTCTGCCCTTTGGATCTGTTGTCCTTTCTTTGCCTAGACATCCAACAACTGGCTTCAAGGTTTCGACATCTGGCAGGGCACGTGACCTATTCCTCAATCTTTTCGGTCAGGTTCTTAATTGCCACCGACTCTCTCAGTAATGTAGGCTAAAAGAGAGACCAGAAGGGGGCAATAGCGAGACGCACATTCCCAAAAGCCCGGAGCTCCAGGGACGTCTATTGCAACTTTGAGACTTAAACACTCAGAACCTGGGACCACCGCTGGGCATTCAGGGATGGAAATCCAGCAAACCCTAGAAAACATAGATCTATCCCCACTTTCCAACTGCAGACCTTCGTTCTTGTGAGTCTAGAACCTAGAGACTTGGAACTCTTTTCCTTAGCTTTCATTTCCGAAGTCACCTGGGAGGTGGGAAAAGACCAAAACGTAGACATCTGAAAAACAAAAAACAACAATAAAAAATACCTCTGACCTCCTCGGGGGAGGCGGTGGCGCTGCCCGCCCCACCCATCCAGTGACTCACTCCTTTCCAAATAGCTTGCCCCAAAACCTTCGCTGAGCCAGGAAAAGGAGGAGGGATGGGTGGGATAAAGGGGACGGGGGCGGGGAGGAACGGGCACTAAGGTGGGCTCTATCCCTTAACCCAAGGCGAAAGTACAAGTTCAGTCGAGTCCCGGCAAATGTCCCTGTTTACTGCGAAGCTGAAGACGGAGGGAGGTGGGGCGGGGCCTGGGCGGCCCCAGCCCGCCCCCTTCGCCCCAAGCCCCAATCCCTTTCCACTTTTTCCAGAGCCTCCAAATCAATTCTCCCAGTACCTTCCCCACTGACTGGCATCTCTCCCCAGCCCTCTACCGGTTAGGGATGGGGGGTGGGGGGGTGGCAGGGTGGGCGTGTGTAGAAGGGAGGAATAGGAGAACAGGGAGAGGGGTCTAGCTTGCAGAAGGGTACAGGCCCCAGTCCACAGAGTAGAATCTGGAAGTCAGGACGTGGCTGAAACCCGGTACGGATGGTTCCTCATCTCCGCACCCTTCCTATCCATCCCCTCAGTTCTGGAAGATGCAGGCTGTTGGTGATGAGGGGGAGGGAGCTGGCGGGCAGGGGAGACAGCAATCTTCGCTCAAAAGCAATTTGATGTGGGCACAGAGCAAAGGTCTCTGTAGTCGGGTTCGAATCCCAGCACTGCAATCAGCTTGACCGGAGACAAGTCACAGAAATTTTCCGGGCCTCAGTTTCCCGATCTGTAAAATGACAGGCCTAGAGCGGATGTCCCTTCCAGCTTTCAGTCCTAGGGTTCTAAGTCTTGGCTCCCGGGTACATGGCACCGCCTCTCTTGAACCGCTTTCCAAGCCCCTCAGCCCTGCCACTCCTCCTTCTCCCCCTCTTCTGGAGGGTGAGTGCGAGAACGACGCGCATGCGCACCGAGACATTTGCCGCGTAGCTAGCTCTCCCCCTCTTTTTTCTCCCCGCCCCTTCCCCCTCCCCGCCCCCTCCCTCTGCTCCCTACCTCCCACTCCCCCCTTCCCTCCCCCCGTTCCCCCCCCCCGCGCCACCTCCATCCCGGGAGCACAGGCGCGAGCTCAGGGCCCTTGCACAGAGGAGGAAACGAGGGGAACCCTCCGGCTCTCCCAAAGCTGCGAAGGACCCCCTTCACAGGCTCCCCCACCCCGTCCACGCCCCCCCATCCCCCCCCCCCGCCTCCTCCCAATTGTGCATTTTTGCAGCCGGAGGCGGCTCCGAGATGGGGCTCTGAGCTAAGCCCTAGGCGAGGGGAGAACCAAGAGAAAAAGAGGGAGGGGGGACCTCGAGGTGTTTGATTTGGGGGCGCATCCTCCCCGCCAGCTAGCTCTAGCGGAGGGGCTCTTAACTATTGCCTTCTCACTCCCCCCCCTCCTCCGATCCCAGAGCTCGCTGCGCTTTGCAGAGAGAAAAGACAAAAATAAAGGCGGGGAGGAAAAGGGGGGGACCCCCCCTGAAGGGGGGCACAGACCAAAAGCAGCCAGATTACGGAGGAGGGGGCTGTTTGCATCGGCCCCGCACCACCATGCTGAGCCCGCTGCTGCTGCTGCCGCTGATCTTGGCTCTGGCCACAGCGGCGATGGATGGTGAGTGAGATTCCCCCCACCCTCACCCCCTCCCCCGAGGACGCCCCCTCCCCAGTCCCCACCTCTTACTGCAGAAAGGGGAGGGAGTCGCGGAGTGGGGGGGCCTTTTGTTATCCGGGTCCAGCTGACACAGCAGCGCCCCGGCTGGGGGCTGGGAGCAGGGGTCCGGGTTGGCTGGGGGTGGGGAGCCTGTGTGGAAGATGCTTCCCGGACCCCCCAATTCAGACAAAGACTGACTTGGGGGGCAGACCCGGCGCCCCCTTAGTGCCACCGAGGATGGAGGGAGGCCTATGCTGTCTCTATTTCTAGCGGAGGACGTGTCCCGGGCCCCCCACCCCCACCCCCCCATCCCTATCTGAATTGTGAAGGAATCTGGATTTGCATTAAACATCTGCAAAGGGGGTGGGGGGGAGAGCTGCTCGGGCGGGGGTCTGCAGTGCGTTTCTAATGCGTAGAGAGAGAAAGCCGAAGGGGGAAGTGATTTTCCAAGGTGCCCACACTGGGCAGAGGTGTGAAGAGAGGAAGGGGACTTGTGTACTAAAAGATTGACTGGGCCCGGGAGTAGGGGTGGAGGGAATGGGTTCCAGAATGACCGGGTTCTAGCTTAGGCCTCGAGGATTCCACATCTTTCCACATTCCCCCTTTTGTGGGCCTCTGTCAGTAGCCAGGGTTGGGTTGAGCAGTATTGGGGTGGAGGTGGGAGGGGTGGGGGTTGTTTTGTTACTTCGAATTTCCCTTCTTAATTTCTGGAGGTTTGGGATGAAACGTCAGACGTCATCAGTGAGGAGAGGGGCTGGGAGTCTGGTTTGAATCACTGAGGTGGGGGCACAGAATGCTTTTCTGGTACCCTCACACTTTGGACTAGGAGAGTTTGGTGATGAGGGAGGAGGGGGGCATGCCCCTGCTGTTTTCTATTCTGCAACTTAAGTGAATTTGTTTTTAATTTCTCCCCCCCTCCCCCTTCTCCCTTTGCATAATGCAGACATCATCTTAGCGGGAACTGTATGTGCTTTAGGGAACTGGGGGTGGCCTCTTGTTCCCTCTCCTTTCCTCCCTTTTGGCTCTTTTTCCTATTTAACCCTGAGTCATGGGTTCAAGTTTTGTCTAAGTCAGGAACACAGATGAATAGTTGGGGGTTGGGCTGGGCTGAGCTGAGCCCCACATATTGAGTGTGTGTGGGGTGTCTCACCATTCTTTTCCCCCAGGGGGCTCCATACTCTGCCCACAGAAAGAAATGACCCTCCTTCCCCAGGCCCCCCACACCTCCACCCCCCACTTCCAATCTCCAAAACTTTGCCAAGTTTGGGATTGGGAAAGTTTTTCTCAAAAATACAACTGTCCTGTCCCCCACCTCCTGACCTCAATGGGAATCAAAGACCCTCTTACTGTGGTTAAGAGTGAGGCTGTAGAGGGGAAGAGAAGTTTGGGGAGCAGAGGATCCCATGAAGTAGAGAGCGGGGAGACTCAATGCCCCTTCCCTCAGTTATACAATTCTTCAGGACTCTCTCTTCTTTGGGCTAGGAGGAAAACAAAAACAGAAATTGTTCAGTTTGGAGGAAGGGAGGATCTCTGCCCTCATCTCTTCCCAAACCAGACTATCTCTGCCTGCTGTATCCCCAAATAATTCTGTCTAACTTTTTTTCCTTCAATGAGGTGGTTGGAGTGTTGGCAAACTGAGGCAGAGAGAATTGGGACACCTGGTTCTGGGAAAGATTAGGAAAGATCAGAAAAGTCAAGACAAGGAGAGAAAAACAATTTGGTTGGGGGTGGAAGAGGGTGGAGGGGGCCACTGTGGGGAACAGAAAACATCCTGAGATGTTCTCAGTGGCCCAGCTGGAGTTTCACAATGGAATGAGAAAGGGACACAGCTGTCCTGTGTTCAGGGGCTCTAATGCTGGCTTTGGTCGCCCCCTCTGGAGTGTATGTGTGAGTGTGTGTGTGTGTGTGTGTGTGTGGCGGGGGAGTGTTACAGACACATTCAACCCATGTCACAGTTTAGGCACTATTCTCCCTTATATATTACCTCTCTCCAGTGCTGCCCCCTCCCCAGATTCCAATATCTCAGGCCAAGCTGTACCCAAAAGAATGGGATGAGAGAAGCAGTTGTAATATGGAAGGAGCAATGAATGAATCATGATGAAGTCGTTGTAACTATGGGCAAGTTATTTCACTTTTTCAGTTTCCTCACTTGTCAAATGGTGATGATAATGCTTGTACTATCTACCTCCCAGGGCTGTTGGGGGGAAAGTGTAAATTCGGAAGTGATGCACAAATTCACATGGGTGTTAGGGGGGAAACTTTGGGATTGTCACCTAAAGTCCATGTTGTTTTGTTTCTGGGCCCCCTCCTTAGCCACTTCTTGCCAAGTGGGGGTAGTTGAGGGGAGGAGGAGGTTTTCTTCCACTCGGAATCAATAGAAAAGCTGAGGGAAGAGCTGATGGGAGTTCCTTCTCCCCATATCGTCCTCCCCTCTCTATTTACTCTATACTGTACCCTCTCTCTGCCTGCCCCAGATCATCTCCCTCGCCCCCAGCCCTGAGCCCAGATCATACTTCATCCAGAGTTGTCTTCTAGTACTTCTCCCTCCACCCCACCCCTGTGCCAAACTGGAACGCCTCCCTCCCCTTTCTGCAGTAAGAGGTGGGAACTGGGGAGGGCATCAGACATGTGCCCCTCACTTCTGAGAAGTTGTCTTTCCCATATAATCATCCTTTCAGCCTCTTCCTTCAGTGGAGATGGGAAATGGAAGGTCTCATTCCTGGGTCACTGAGCCCTTGATCCCTGTCCCCTGAACGAGTGCAAGGGGCCAGAAGATGGTCCCAGTGATTTGCTTTTGGGGAACCCTTGAGGTTTATGTGAGCATAGTTCAATAAGGAGTTTCTGGCCCAGGTTTTCCCTTGGGGTTATGGTCAAGGTGGGCCTAGGGATGGGTGCTGGCCTTGGGGATGCCCAGCTTCTCCTCTCAATCCCTGGCTCTGTGGCCAGGTTTCAGCTCCATCAGCAGGAATCAGCATTGTTTAGAGAAGGAAGCAGTCAGCTCTGGAGTGTTTCCGGAGCCGGTGGCCTGGAGGCACCAAGTGTAAAACCACCCTCTGTGGTGATAGAGGGAGACTGGGGTGGTGGGGTCATTTGTCCCTTGCCCTGCTCCTCCCCCCTCCCACCCCAGACCAGGGGTATCTTTTGGGGAAGATACCCAGCTCTGAATTTCCCCCTTCTCACCCTTGCAAGTCTCCCTGATGTGGAAAGGCCTTGACGTGAGTCTTAACTACATTCCTCCTCTTGTCCCCCATTGCTGGTAATCACAGGGTAAGTGCAGGCAGCTGGGAAGGGGACTTAGTCCCCTCATCCCCATTTCTACACCATTACTTCCATGATGGTGTCATTTGCTGGGTTCACCCCAGGACAGCTATGTCATTGTCTCTGGCAGCTCACATTTAGATTGCCGACCCCTCCCTGTTTCTCCTTCTCTCTCTCTCTCGTTCTCCCCTCCCTGACTCTCAATCCTTCTTACCTTTCTTCACTGGGCTTGTCGGTGTCTTGACATCTCTCTGTCTGTGCTGGCCCCCTAAGACTGTATCATGTGCTTTCTCTTGAGTTGGCTGAGGCAGTGAGTTCTTAAACTTTCAGTGAGAAAACTGGACAAAAGAAATGTCTCCCCTGCCCTCTTTCCTCTCTGCCCCACTCCCTTAGAGAGAGCAGGTATTAGAGGGGGAAGTCTTAGGGTACTGTGGGCTTCCCATGTCCCATGGGCAGAGTGTGAGGTGAGGTGCTGAGACAGCATCAGGAATAAGAGAACTTGGACTTCACAGGGAATTTCCCAATAATTAAAGAGATCTGGGGAAAGATTTGGGGAATCTAGTTAGCCTAGGGAATTTGCTTCCTTGCAAAATATAGGCAGGCTGGGATTGTGAAGGCAGAGGGATAGATGTGTTGACCTCTAAGGATAGCTTGGTGGTCTGGGTTTCATTTGTGGGGTCAAAGAAAAATCTTGTGTGGGGGGGGTTAAGGGTCAGGCTCATGTCCTGCTGAGTCAATATTGACTCAGGGTGGAGGGGGCCCTCTTCTCCTCCCCCAGCGGTCTGAGCCACCCCATCCGTCCATCCTGGCCACAGAGCAGAGGCCCAGACTCAGGAATGACAAAAATGTGTCTGAGCCTCTGGGAGCCTCCAGAGCTGCGGGGTAACACCCAAAATACATTAAATCAAGTAAAAAGCTCTGGTCTGGGGCCTGGAAGGCCCTTCTGTTATCCCCATTCCCAGTTTATTTGAAAGTTCATATTGCTGTATACTGTGTCCCCCAGAATGCTTCTCCAGTCCCCCACCTTCCTCTCTTCCCTTAAATAGTTCTATGTGGTTCTTTTCCTTAGATGACCCCAGGAGGGGAAAATTAATCTCTCCCTTTGCCTCTGTGTGCAAAAACGGGCGATCTTTTCTACTCACTCTGTCTCTAGGTCTCTCCAGCCTTTTGGGAAATCCCCTTACAGACCACTTCCCTCTCCTTTCAAGTTGCTTTTTATTGGTGTAAGGAATGACCAGCACCCCTTTATTCCAAAACTCCACTTTCCCAACTTCTTCCCTAAAGGAAGGCTTTTGCCTTCTATTCCTTTTCCAGATCTTGATCTCTTCCTGCCCTCCACCCCACCACTCCCCACCCCACAAATACACTCCAGTCCCCTTCTCCTTAAGGTCCCAGAAATGGATAGAGGGCTTCAGCCAGAGTCTGAGCAGTACAGGGGGAGTCCATGTTGTGTCTGGCTGAATGCTTCCAGTGGGTCATTCTTAGTGGCCCCAGGGGCCAGGACTGGGCCAAGAGCCCAGGGTGGGGAGTGGGAAGAGTAGGGGGTGTCAGCTAGCTTTAGCATGGCGGTCACATTCGTCTAGAAGCGAAGCTGAGAACAGACGCCCCTTCTGTGCTGCTGGCTGTATTCTCTCCCTCCCTTCCTCCCTTTCCCTCTCTCTTCTTTCTCCCAGAAGTTTGTTACTCAGCCAGCTGCCCCCCCCCCAAACTCCAGCTCCCTCTCCTCCTCCAAATGGAAATAGACCAAAAATTGCCCCTTGTCACTGTTCTACTGGATCCTAGCCTGTCTATGCAGCTGGTCAAGGAACACCACCAACTCAGGAGCTGAAAATGACTGACTGGTTCTTCCTAGAGGCATCTGTACCTCCCAAGTTCAGTGCATTGTTAGCTCCCCTCTGTCTTTAGTGCTAGACAAAGGTTGATGGGGTTCCTGTGGTTTTAGATTCAGGTGATATGGATAGGGAAGGGGGGGAGGAATGTCTGTCAACTCCAAGTGAAGCAAATTCGAAGTCCCTACAGATGAGTTTGACTGGGACTATTAGATAAAAAACCTTATCTCAGCCTTGTCCGTTATCTGAAAGTGAGTTACTGAAGTGGTACGGGCCTGTCCTCCAGATCTGCCTCCCTTCCTCCCAGGCCTCCCAGAGTCCAGAAGAGGTCTTAGGGTTATCACCTCCTTATGCTGACGCTGACGGGCAGGTCAGCAGTGTCCCCCATCCAGCAGGCCTGGGAGGGGGAGGGGAGCAGTGCAGCACAGGGGAAGGCGGGATAGATGCCTTTGGGAGGAAAAAGGAGCCCTGAGCTCTACCCTTCTCTGCTTTCCCTTTCTTCTTCAGTCCCTCCCCTCCCCCCCAAAAAAAGAGCACATCTGGTTTGTGAATCTCACTCATTCCAGCTTTCGGAGTTTGCCAGCTGCTGTTTCCTCTGTCGAATTCTGGCCAAAAATGAAGGGGGGCGGGGGAAGCAGAGGCTGGGGGACCAAGCAGAGACTGGGGGAGATAGATGGGAAGGACGCTGAATGGGGCATGGATGGGGAGAGGCTGGGATAAGCAACAAGTGACCCTGTCTGGGCCCTGACTTTGAGTTCAGGGGAAAGAAAGAGAGATGGAAAAAGAAGTTAAAGTGGAGAGTGGCTAGGGCCTACTAGTTCTCTCCTCAAGTATCCCATCTGCCTCTGAATCCCATTCTGCGCCACTCCCAAATCCTCCCCCCCTTCTAGCCAACAGAGTTGTTGAGGGAAGAGGACTGTTCTTCCGAATGCTAACGAGCTCCACATCCCGGGAAGACCTCACAGCTGGTCCAGTGGGGCAATGAACTCAGCATTATCTACCTCCTCAAGGGCCCTTTATTTGGGGCTGAGGGCTAGGATGGATTGGGGGTGGGAGAACTCATGGGGCCTGGCAAGACCATCCTTGATGCATTTCCTGGGTTTTGCTAAGGTCCTGGCTGGAGGCCTGGGCCCCCTGGTGGGGGTGGAGGGGGGGGGAGAAGGAGGTTGTGGTGGTGGCAGGGGGTGGTCTGGAGAGATGCGGGAATGGGGGTGGGGAGAAAAAGGGATCTGAGAGGAATGTAGCCCCAAGAGAGAAGGTCTAGCAAGTGTTGGAGATAAGCCCCTGGCTTAGGGACTCTGAAGAGGCATTTTCTGGAGGAGAAGGACCCACCATTTCCTCTCCCTATAGAAGGAAAGGCAAGAAGGGAAGGGGTTTAAACTGCTCTAGGAGGGAAGGAGATGAGACCTCAGGTGAGGTGAGAAAAGGAGGAGACTGAGAGATCCTCTTCCCTGGGGAATAAAGCATCTACAGACCCTGTTTACATGGGCCAGAGTGGGAAAGCAAGAAAATTAATGAAATGGCTAAATGAGGCCTTGGCAGGCCTTCTAATTCTTTTTATTTATATCATTTAGCATTCTTTATTTACAGAGGTGACCTTAAACCTGGCAAGGCTAAGGAGTCTAGGTCTTAGGGTATCATCTTGGCCTTGGGTCTCAATCCCCCTAGCTTTCCCTAGTTCTTTAGACCATGTCAATTGGGGTGTCCCATGGTGGGGTGAGTCTCTTGCCTCGATAATTCTCCACATGCCTGGGTCCTCAACTCAAAGACCCTTTTTGGATGCCTGACCTCTACCCCCATGTGGTTATCATACAGCTACTTTCACAGAGTCTAACTTGGTCATTGTTCTAAGTGGCTTCAAAGAGAAAGAGAGACATAGTCTGTGGGCTATGAGCCCAACCACAGTTGATGCCAAGGGCAACTCTAACCTAGTACCTGTGTGGGTGCCAGAGTTTGGGGTGTGGAGGTGGAGCTGGGTGGAGCCAGAGTTCAAAAAAAGGGAATGTCTGGATGGGTTGGGGGTGGCAAGGAGATTAGAAAGGACTAATTCTCCAGGTCTGGTTAAAGCAGTAAGGCAAGATAAGGGGGGAAAATATTTAAAGCTTAATTTTTCTTTTGGAATCCAGCCTTATCCGTTGGCTTCTTACTGGGGTAGGGAAAGCTGGTGTCTGGCCTAAGTGACCCTGAGCCAAAGGGTCTGTGACCCCACTGGGGGAGTCCAGTGGGGGAGGGGGAAAGAAAAAGCAGCCTTGGAGGTTGTTGTGAGGTGGGGGTGGAGGGAGAAGTGGAATGTGTTCCCTGGGGGTTCCTGCCTCCAAACCCCCATCCCGCCTCACCAGGTACACAACGTTCTGGGAGTGACCCACAGGCTTTGGCCATGGCTCTCTCCCTCCTCCCTCCTGCATGTAGGCCATGGCTAAGAGCCCAGGCTGGATAGGGAAAGAGTGTTGGGGGAGGGAACAGGGGGCTCTAAACCCCAGAGGAGGATTCCAGTGGTGTGGGGCTGGCCCAAACCCTCTCTAATGCCCCTGTTCTTTCTATCCCAACTCTCGGCAGTCCCCAAGACCTGCAGCCCTAAGCAGTTTGCTTGTAGAGACCAGATTACCTGTATCTCCAAAGGCTGGCGGTGTGATGGAGAAAAAGACTGTCCGGATGGCTCCGATGAGGCCCCAGAGATCTGTATGTACCTTTGGATACCTCTCTTACACCCCCTTGGTCCTCTTCTGTTCCTGTTTTGCCTTATGCCAGGGTTCTATGGAAAAGGAAGGACCTGAAGAAGAGACTTTATCAGACCCCAAATGGCCTAAGGACATATTTTGTCAGTGGTGACTAGTCCAGTGTATGTGGACCTGGACCAGGAGTCAGGGAGGGCAGAGTTCAAATCCAGCCTCAGGTGTTTACTAGCTGTATGACCCTAGGCAAGTCACTTAGCCTCTATCTGCCTCATTTTCCTCACCCACCTCCAAGGTCTCTTGTGAGGATCAGATGAAATTATATTTGTAAAGTCCTTTGCAAACCTTAAAGAGCTATCGAAATGCTATCTGTTGTTATTATGACTTTGAAAACCATATCCCTCATATTTCTCATGCTGGGACATTGTGCCTAGCACCTTCTTGATACCCTTTCCCCCTTATCCAATATCAAATTCCTCCTAGGTCTTGGTTTGTTTTTTGTTTGTTTGTTTGTAGGGGGGAAGGCAGGGCAATTGGGGTTAAGTGACTTGCCCAAGGTCACACAGCTACTAAGTGTTAAATGTCTGAGGTCAGATTTGAACTCAGGTCCTCCTGACTCTAGGGCCAGTGCTCTTTTCACTGTACCACCTAGCTGCCCCCTACTACATCCCCTACCCCCATATCAAGCCCCTAGCCCTGGAGGCCATGTACCCTGGCTAGGCTTTCTGGACTCATGTATGCATCCCCTCAATGCCTTTGAGCTTCAGTTTTCCCTTTCTTGCTGCCCTGGCCTCCTCCCCCTCCCCCTGCCCTAATAAGTGGTGTAATCAACTTGAGCTGCTTAAACTGGGAGAAAGGTTCCCCTCCCTGCCAGCTAGGAGTGGGGATGGGGGTGGAGGAATCAGATGGTAGAGCCCTGGGAGTCCAGGCCACAGGCAAAGACCTCCTGGTCCATCTCCCTTCCTAATAGAGCACTCCCTCCCTCTTCATACAGATCATCCAACTTGGTTGTGATGGGAATGAGCCTCCTCCCCACTGTGGCCCAAATCAGAACCCAGAATCTCTCCTTCCCTAAACACTTGGGCTACTTGGACTCTTCTTGGACATGCCTGCCACCCCCCTAATAATTACCGGGAGTAATTTTAATTTTAGGGCTCATAAGGGGCTGTCAGCTTTCTTTGATCTCTCTCTCTCTCTCTGTCTCTCTGTCTGTCTGTCTGTCTGTCTGTCTCTCTCTCTCTCTCTCTCTCTCTCACACACACACACACACACACACACACACACACACACATAAATAAATGCACTCTCATACACATACGCCCTGTCCATGGGTTAGGAACATTAGGTGGAATGGCTATCTCTAAGCCACAGCTGTAACTGCCGTCCTTTCAGAGCAAGGGAGAGGAGGTCTCTAATGAGATCTCCTTCCTCTACTTCTCTCTCCCCTATTCCTTGGGGTGGTGACTTGGGGAAAGAGTCATCCGGGCCATTGAGTATTCTTTGGTGCCCTAACCCCCAGGTGGCCTGTTCAGGACAAAGGCTGCCCCCTTCCTTCATGATCTCTGTTTGGTTTAATTACGATGCTGCCAATACACACATACACCCTTCCCATCACCCCTGTTTTGCCTAACAGGGGCTGCCTGGAAATGAGGGGGGACTGGCCAAAGAAAATGATGCAAGACCTGGCCCCCTCCCAGCCTTGTCCAGCCGCTCAGTGCTCTCTGAGATAGTGATTTTGAATGTAGTTCTGTCTTGTCTTTGGGTCTACCACTAAGGGTGAGGAAAGATAGGGTGGACAGAAAGCCAGCTCACTGTAACCTTTGCCCTTTCTCTAAGTCTTCTACCAGCCAGGTCTAGGTTCTTGCCCCAATCCAGGCCCCATCTTTTCCCCTAGTTCTTTACTAGAGCCATGAGCTATGTATAGAGAAATGTCTCATGACTTAGTAGGATTTTCTGCCTCAGATACACGATAATACCACTCTGCCTTCCCCCTCACCCTGGACACTTGACCCCAGCCCGCCCTCCCTGTACCGTTCTCCCCTAGTCCTCCTGCTCCTTCTCCCCGCCCCCCCAGCTCAGAACAATAAGACTGCCTAGGTTGCCAAGAACACGGGGCCTGGAGCCTGGCAGGGGGCATGGCAATAGAGTTTGTCATTGTGCTTGCCTGAGGCCTGGTTTCTCCTTGACTTTGTGCTAATCGGCATTTATGGGGAGGCAGCAAAGCCTGGGGATCTCTTCATGGGGGTAACTCAGGACAAGACCCTGAAAGGGAAAAAGGTTGGTAACTCCTGATGAGGAAAAAGGTTGATGTTGAACTCCAAATGCCTCAGTTCAGCCTTCTGTCAAATAAGGGAAGGATACTGTCCTGTCTTGGAGGGAATGATCAGCTAGCCCACAGTAACCAGAGCATGCCACTGACCTTCTCCTTCCCCAGGTCCACAGAGCAAGGTCCAGAGATGTCAGCCCAATGAGCACAATTGTCTTGGCACAGAGCTGTGTGTACCCATGTCCCGTCTTTGCAATGGGATACAAGACTGCTTTGATGGCACCGATGAGGGACCTCATTGCCGAGGTATTGTGACACCCTCCCTACCACCACCCCCTCCAGGGCTCCAGCCTCCAGAAGCAGCTGGATTGGGAGAAAGCACCGGACTAGGACTCAAGACCTGAGTTCTAGCCCCAAGTTCTGCTACTAGCTATAGATGGGGCCTTTTCCCTTCTCTAGCTGGGTTTTCTAATCTGTAAAATGAAGTAGTTGGTCCAGCTGATCTTAAGTTTCCTTAAGCCTGGGATGTGGTTACTATTGTGGGGGAGTGGGGAACAGCAGGAGGAAATCAGTTGTCTATCCTTTGCCTCTGACAGAAATGCTAACTTCTCATTTAGTCCAAGAAGGAAGAATATGGGCCTGTGGAGGTCAGGGTCCTCAGGGTGTGTTTGTAGTGAGTCATAGAGGAGGAGCTTAAACCCTAGGGGAGAAAGTTCAGGGCTAGAATTCTGATAAATTGTGATTTTCGATCCTCTTCCCCACTTTCCCTAAACTCTTGATCCTCCCTACTCCTTTCAGAATTAGTAATCATCCACAGAGTCCTGGACCTGACCCTAGAAGGGAGCTAAATTGAGATGAAGCAGGGATGCTGAGGAGAAAATCTAGGGGCAGGGATACATGAGCAGGGTCAGTGTTGGGGCTCGAGGGGAGGGAACAAGAGGGACCTTCCTGAAAGAAGGTCATGTGTATACTATGCAGAGAAGGATAAATGGAGCCATGGGTGAAGGGCTATCTACCTTGAAAAAGACTGATGCTGGGGAAAGGGAGCATCAAAGGTGGCCATCCTGGAGAAAACTAGTGTGATGGGGAGGGGGACTGAAAGAAAGCCAACCTGGAAAACACTTCAGGGAGAGTGGGTCACAGAGCAAGTCTGGACAAGAATGGGGTAAAGGGAAAGAGGGGATTGAGTCCCTGACTGGGAAATGGGGTGAGGGGAGTGGGGGGGGGAGGTAGGCACTTCATTTCATCACTACTGGAGGATGAGAGGAAGGTTCTTCACATACATGTGTGCCAAGTAGTTGGAAAACATCTGCCTTCGGGAGGAGTCACATCTGGATTCTGTTCACTGTTTGGGGATGGGGGGTGGGGAGGAGAGGAATTTGCAAAAGATTTTTTTTCTTCCTCCTTCTTGTTTATTTTGGCTCTTGTCTCTGGGGCCTGTAGAATAGGAATGGGGGAACACAGAGGGTCCAGGGTTTGAACTCTCATTCACCCCCACACCCCTTTTTTAGCTATATTGATCGCTTCTTTCAGGGGAATTGGGGCAGGGTTCAAAAGTGGGCAGGTTAAAGGTCATTTTTCTTTGAAGTCATGATATTTCTTCCTTTCTGCAACTTCAAAAACCCAACATCCCCTAAACCTGGAGTTTGAACTCTGGGCTTATCAGCTTCCTATGGCTTGTGACTCTATGCCCAAAAAGCCTCCCCCTCTAAAAAAAAAAAAAGCCATATTCAGCTTTGAGATTCAAAGAATAGCACATTTTAACTCCTTTGGTGGGGGAATAGATGCAGCCTTATTGTCTCCCTACCAACACCCCCAAGCTCCCTTTGCCAGGCTTACAGCTTTTAAACCTTTTAGCAGATCAGGCAGTTCCCAATCTCTGATGCCGGGGTTGGTGGGTAGATAGACAAAGGGGTCTTTGTGGTTGGTCTGCTGGGCCACCCAGCCCCACTTGAGGACCGCTAATTGGGTTTCAGGCCTGGGGGAACAGGTGCTCCCCTACACACATTTTCTTCCCCCTCTCAGCTCATTCAGCTCTGTCTTCTGGGTGGAAGTGGGTCATGGGCAGAAGAGAGAAATGGGAAAAGGTCCAGGGGGGAACTTAAGTCCTGCTTCTCCAGACTCCTTCTTCTACCCACCACCACCACTTGGGCAACGATTGCTGGGTTTTTAGAAGGGGGGGAGAGAGGAAGTTTCAGGATAGGAGGTGCAGCTCTGAGGGGAGGCACGCTCCCTTACAATGAGCTTCATGGTCCCTGAGTTCTCTGCCCCAACTCCTCCCCTCTCCTCATTCAGGCCAGAGGCAAGGAATACCATTACTTTCCATAAGGAAGAGTCAGAAAACTTCCTAGTGGGTAAGAACACCAAGGCAGTATGATGAAACTCTGTTCATGGGCCTCAGGGTGTATTTATGTCTGTGTGTCCTTCTTGTCTTCCTTCCCCAGAGCTTCGAGCCAACTGCTCCAGAGCGGGCTGCCAGCATCACTGTGTGCCCACACTCAGTGGGCCCTCCTGCTACTGCAACAGCAGCTTCCAGCTCCAGAGTGACAATAAAAGCTGCAAAGGTGTGTGTGTGTGTGTGTGTGTGTGTGTGTCTGTATGTGAGAGACAGACAGAGAGACAGAGACAGGAGAGAGAGAGAAAAAATAGAGGGTGGGGAGGAAACTTAAGAGGGAAGGAGAGGAAGGAGGAAAGGAAATGTAGAGGAAGGATAGGTGAAGGGAAATCAAATGAATAAACATTTATTAAGCACTTACTATATGCTAGATACTGTGCTGGATGCTGTGGCTACAATAGCCAGTCAATCAATCGATAATTAAGAAATATTTATTAAGCACCTCCATGGGCTAGGCACTGGCAATACCAAGACAGAAATTAAAGTCATTTTTCATCCATTTCACAAACCATCAATCAAATCAAAACTAAAAAAGCACATGACAAAATTAAGAAGCAAGAGATTCCACAATAAAATATTGGCCAGGCTGGTCAGATCCTAGCTGGTGGCTAATACAAAGGTAGTCTCTTCCCTCAAGGACCTCACGTTCTACTAGAAGAGGGAAAAGACAGAGACACAAATAACTATTTTCCAAGGCAGATTTGAGAGACTCTGTGGTATGACAGATAGGTGGCCTGGAAGTTAGGAGGGCCTGAGTTCCAGTCCTGCTTCTGACATGACTGTATGACCCCAAGCCAGCTATTTAACCTCTCAGTGACCTAGGTGGTTCTCTGAAACTAAATTATAGATGAGTAGCTGATATGTATAGTGGAGGCATTTTCTCCCTCAAGGACATCTCTGTACCATATAAGGCAAAGTGTGATAAATAGCATTAAGGGTCGTTTAAGACAGTTCCCCTTCTCCCCAGTTGGAAAACATGGAGTTGCCTTTGACTCCCTCCTCTTGACTAATCTATCCCATATCCAATAAACTGCCTAGCCCTGCTGATTTTGCCTCTGAAATCTCTCTCACAGTCATCTCTGCTCTCTCTTCCCACTGCCACTTCTTAATACAGACCTTCATTACCACACTTCTCTCTGACCTCCACTCAGTCCCAGTTCTAGTCCATCCTTTATATAGCTGCCAGACTCATTTTTCTCATGCATGGGGCCAATTAGGGTCATTTCTCTCCTCTGAACTATGGAATGGCTCCTTATCCAGGGAATATCAAGGATAGTCTGATCTCAGCTTGGCATTCAAAACCCTGTGCAGTTCTCTGCCATACTATCTTTCCAGCCTGGCCAAATAGGGGTATTTACTGTCTTCTGCATGTACCGTACTCACCCACCTCTGTACCTTTGTTTATTCCGATGTGTTCTGTGCTTTGAATACCTTTCCCCATTCCTTGAAGCCGATTGGATTCCCACCCATCCTATAAAGTACAACTCAAATATTCTTGAGGTTTCCTTACCAGTCAGTAATGACTTCCCCGCCCCACGCCCCAGCCCTCACCTAAAGCTTTGTACCAATTGTTCAAACCTATTCAACAAAGATTTGCTAAACTTTAGCCTAGTTTAGGAACTAGGCTAGTTTAGTAACTTTTGGACACAAAGTTGTAAAAAAGGACATAGCCACAACCCTCAAAGACCTTACAGCCCATTGGGGTGGATATGACATAAACAGGTATGGTACAAGGTCAGGATTACCTAGATTCTGTTGTCATAGAACATGTAAAGGGGACCTTGGAATTTATCTCATCCAGGGGTTGGGAAAGTAATGGACTTACAAACTAAGAATGGGTTGGGTCTTTTTACATTTTAAATAAAATTTTATTGTGTTTCAAAATGGGGAGAAAACATTAGCTCCTCAACTGTACAGAGAGAGGAAGCAGATTGGATGTGGATCTCTGGCTATAGTTTGCTGACCCCTGATCTAGTCCAGGGTCTTTGTTTTTACAGCTAAGGAAACTGAGGACCAGAAAGCTACTCAGGTTGTGATAAGGGCTAAGGAAAGATCCAAACAAAATGCTGTATGAACATGTTGAGGCAAGAGACAATTCTAGTCAGTCTGGAAAGGAAGGGGGGTCAGTTTGAGGCAAAGAACAAGGAAGGCTGCTTAGAGTATGTGACAGCTGAACTGGGCCTTAAAGAACGAAAAGGATAGGGGTGGCTAGGTGGCTCAGTGAATAGGGCACCAGCCTGGAGTCAGGAGGATCTGAGTTCAAATCCAACCTCAGACACTTAACATTAGCCGTGTGACCATGGGCAAGTCACTTAACCCCAATTGCCCTGCCCTACCCCCTCCAAAAAGCAAAAAGATAAAAAAAAGAAAAAGAAAAAGAAAGAAAGAAAGGGATTTCAGTAGATGGAATGAGAAGAGAATACATACCCAACTTGGGGAACGACCTCTGCAGATATTTGAAGGCCAAGATCAGAAAACAGCAGTAGTAGTCCAATGTGATTGGAACAGAAAGAATATTTTAAAGGGTATAATGGGAAGTAATACTAGAAAGATATATTGGAACCAGATTGTGGAGGACCTCAAGTGCCAGGCAGAGAATTCTGTGTTTTATCTTTTGGGCAACAGAGAATGTCATTATCCGATTCTTATGTATGTGTCCTACATGTCTTATTTTGTATTGTAGCTAAATCAGTCGGTCAATAGCAAATGTTTATCAGGAGCCTGGTGTGTACCTGGTACTCTGAAAGAACCTAAAGATACAAAACCAAAAATCAAACACTGTGCCTGCCCTCAAGGAACTGACATTCAGTAGGAGAAAAAAATGTGTACATAAAAGTATGACAGGGTTTAGGATGTGTAAACTGCGTAGGGAATGGATGAATACTGGTTCATTCTTTGTTCCTTCTCTGCCTGGGTTCTAAGGCAATCAAGGGGTATATATAAAAAAATAATGAATAGATAGAAATGTACAGTCCCCCTCATGAATTAAATTAGACCTCATCCCATTTTACAAATAAACTGGAGAAACCACTTTTCCCATTATCTCTGTCTCTTCTCTCCCTCTTTTTGTCTCCAACCTCCCCCCCCAGTCTAATTAAGCTTAAATTAATAAACATTAGTGTTATCGGCCATACAATTTATAGATAATATAATGAATGACAAAGGCATACTTAAGTATTTCAACAATGTAGTCAGCTGTGAGAAAGAGCAGATCTAGGGTAACCCGTAACTCTGAGCTGCAACTGCCAACTGACTCCTCAACAATACTCCCAGAACAGTAATTAAAGGCTTTTCTTAGGATGTCTTCTCCACCAAAACATTTAAATTTAATTCTCTCAAAATGTCTCCTCAGACTCTCCTTTACAATTAACTCAGTGTCTTTGGAAAGAAGACCATTTAATACTTTTTCTGTCTTCACACAGTCTCTTCAAGCCATTACAGTTGAACTCTGTCCCCAAGACTCCATTGGCTCTCAAAGATTCAGTACCAATATCCAAAGTCTCGATGAGAGAGGCTATGGAAACTAGGATTACAGTTCTAGATATAAAATAAATACAAGGTAAATAGTTTGACAGGGTGGCAGCAGTTAGGAGAATTCAGGAAAACCTTCATAGAGGAGATGACTTCTAAGCTGAATTTTGAAGGAAACCAGGCATTTTTAAAAGGTAGAAATGAGGGAATACATTGCAGGCAGGAGGGACAGCCGATGCAAGGGCATAGTGATGAGAGGTACAGTCTTGTGTTTGAAGAGCAAGGAGACCAGTTTGACTGGATGAAAGTTTTTTTCGGGGGAGAGGAGGATATACATACACACATACATGCATACATACATACATATATACATACATATATGTATACACACACACATATATAGACTAGAAGGTTGCAGTCTGCAACTACAACCACTAGGTTGTAGTCAGTTTGTGAAAGGTTTTAAATGCCAAAGAAATTTGTATTTGATCCTGGAGATTTTAGACACTTTATGGAGGAGAGGAGATAAATGGTGAGATCTGGGTTGGGGGTGTGTCACTTTGAAAAGGGGAGATAACTTGAGATAGAGATAGCAGTTTGGAAGTCCTTGTAAGAGTCCAGACGGAAGGGGATGAGGACTTGACTTTAGGTGGTAAGCAAATGAGCAGAGAGAAGGAAGTGATGAAGCCAAGGCAATGTGAAGGTGAAATTGAGAAGATGAGGTGATATTTCAAAGTTGTAAATCTGGGAGATTGGGAGGATAGTATTAACAGGCATAAAAGTTTAGGATGGGCAGTGGTTGGGGAAAAGATGATTATTTCGGTTTTGGACACTGAGTTTGAGATACCGACGGGACAGCCAAAATGTTCACTGGGCAGCTGCTGATGTAGGATTGAGGTTTAAAAGGAGAAACTTAGGCTGGCTCTATAGATTGGGGAACCAGCTAAGTAGAAATGAGAGGGAGCTCCTGGGAGCTAATGAGGTCACTGACAGAGAGAGAAGAGAGCCCAGGACAGAACTTGGGATTACATTCATTACTAAGGGGCATGATGTGGGTGATGAGCTAGCAAGAGAGACTGAGAAGGAATGGTCAGACAGGTAGGAGAACCCAAAGAAAGTAATGTCACTATAAACCCAGAGGAGGAGAAGATAGATATACCTGAGGAGAAGGTACTCAGAAGAAAGAGATGTGGGTATTTATGTTATGTACTACATATCCCTCTACTCAGCTGCCAACTCCATGAGGGCAGAGACCCCATCTTACATAAGTTTTATATCTCCCCTTTGCCTCCTACAGTGTTCTGCATATCTGAGTAAGCACTTAATGAATATTTAATGGATTGAATTGTTGGAAGAGTAGTAAAAAGATGTGCTTGGAGGGGGAAGGAATTTCCTTCAGCTCAGGGTTTAAGGAAGCTTCATGGAGGAAAGGAAGGAAAGTAATGCCTTTCATGGGGATCTCTTGGTCTCTAGAGGAGGGTGTGGGGGCGATAGAGGTCAGTAACAAGTGGGTCTAACTGTGTTTTTTCTCCCTAAAGACTTTGATGAGTGTTCAGTGTATGGAACGTGCAGTCAGGTATGCACCAACACCGATGGAGCCTTCACCTGTAGCTGTGTAGAGGGTTACCTGCTACAACCTGACAACCGTTCCTGCAAAGCCAAGAATGGTATGTTTGTACAGGAAGACCCACCTGGACACCAAGTCTCCTCGCTGTCTGACTTTTTTCCTAATGTTCTTCTTGGTCTTATGGCCCTAGAGGTGGGATGGTGGGAGTAAAGGGCCCTTCTCCCTTTTCATGTTGCTATTGTTTATGGTAGGGTGCAGGTGGGGGCTTACTTTTCCCTGACCCTATTTTTCATTCACCTTCCCTTGCTTAGAGTTGGGATGTGTGTGTGTGTGTGTGTGTGTGTGTGTGTGTGCAGGTGTGTTGCGTGTATGTTTGTGCATGCCTTTGTGGCAGAGAGAACCTGACCTTCCTTAACTCTTCTGTGCTCAGAATTATATGGAGAGAAGAAGAGGAAGGCCTTCCTCCCACTAACCCTCTTTTATCCAAAAGCTGGTGTGTGTGTGTGTGTGTGTGTGTGTGTGTGTGTTGGGAAAATATCTCTCTTTACACTTGTCTCTGCCCAGAGTGGATATAAGGTCCCTTTCTGACCCTAATCTTCCTTTTCCCAGAGCTTGAGTGTATGTGTATGTGTGTGTGATATGTGTGTATGTATGTATGTATGTATGTATTCATGTATTCATGTATTTATGTATGTATGTAGTGGTGGGGGAATGCAGAGATGGAGAAGGGGAATTGCCTCTTCCTGGCCCTTCTTTACCCAGATAGCTGCTAAGTGTATATGTATGTGAAGGCAAAGGCATGTTCCTTTTTCCTCTTCTGTAAATCTGGTGGGAGGGACTCCCTTTCCCTTTTATCAGAACTGATGAGTATGGACAGGTCTCTTTTTCTTTTTCCTCTCCCCAGAGCTCTGTGTGTGTGTGTGTGTGTGTGTGTGTGTGTGTGTGTGTGTGTGTATAATACTTTATACTTTGAAGTGTTAACGATGTCTTCAAGATACATATAATTGTCAGTGTCCCAAGAATCTTAGGTCACAATTCTCTCTCCCCTTTCCCCCAACGCTGCTTCTTTTTCCTGACCCTTCTTAGCTCAGAGCTGGTATGGGTCCTCCTTGACTCTCCTTTCCTCCTCTTTCCCAGAGCCGGTAGACCGCCCTGCTGTGTTACTGATCGCCAACTCCCAGAACATCTTGGCCACATATCTGAGTGGGGTGCCAGTGCCCACCATTACACCTACAGGCACCCGCCAGACTACAGCCATGGACTTCAGTTATGCCAATGAAACTGTGTGCTGGGTGCATGTAGGGGACAGTGCTGCCCAGACCCTACTGAAATGTGCCCGAATGCCTGGCCTCAAGGGTTTTGTGGAAGAATATTCAATCAACATTTCTCTCAGTCTACACCGTGAGTCACCACCCCCTAAAAGTAGTCCAGATTGCCTCTCACCAGCAATTCAGGTGTAGGAAGGCAATAATTGCCTGACTTGTGAAGAAGTGAGGATGGACAGAATGATTCCTTATGGTTTGTTGAGAGAACAAATGTGATGACTCCTATCCAAGCATGGAAACTTGAGGACGGATGGGATAATTCATGTTTGATATGGAAGGAAGGGATTGGATGGGATGAGACAAGGGGGTAAAGAGTGGTCTTCCTGTCCAGTTTGCTGGCAGGAGGCTGGATAGGAAGACTTGTGTCTGTCATGGAGACAAAGGGGAATGGGTATGATTCATGTTTGATATGGAGGTCAATGATTTCTGTCTATGGAGATGGTGAGGATGGATGGGATGACTCCCTTTGAGGTAGATGCAACAATGGGGGGAGGGGTTTTCGTGGTGTGACCCTGGTCCATGGATGAGCTCATTTGTATTTGATGTGGATGCAGGGCACTGGACAGCATTCTTCCTATCTAGTATGGAAATCTAGGATGGATGGGATGACTCTTGTCTGGTATGGGGACAGTGGGGGATGGATGGGATGATTTTATGTTTGATGTGAAAGCATAGGATTGGAAGGAGTGATTCTGGAATATTCAATCAATATTCTATCTCGTGGGATCAATGTGGGATCATAAAAGCTAATTCCTCTATTTTTATAGGCAAGAGGATGGATAGAATGGCTTCTATTTGCCCTAGAGGCGAGGTGTCTCTGAATGGAATGACTCTTGTCTGATATGGATGTAGGATTATGGTTTGAGTTATATCTGCCTGACTCAAAGTCAGGGATTTGAACAGGATAACTTGCATATCATTTGTCTTGGGTGGGAGATGGGATTGAATGAGATAATAGCTCCATATATGCCTAGGGCTGTCCAGGATAGCACTTAGCTCATTTTTGGAAGGGGCTACAGGAGGTAGGGAAATTCCAAGAAAAGGTGAGAGGGGATCTAAGAAAGCATCTTTAGAAGATAAAATTGATAATATATTCCAACCCTCTAGAGAGCTGTGGGAAAACAGAGCTGATCTTTAAGTCAGGGAAACCTAGGTTCCAATCTTGCCTCTGCTACATAATAAGTTAATGACCCTGGACAAGTCACTTATCTTTCAGTGCCCTGGATACCATTCTAGGAATGCCAGTGGAAGAGCCGGGTCTAGTTGACAGAAGGAGTTTCCTTATCAGGAGATCCCTATGTCAATGAAAATTACAAGAAATAAAATTTAAAAGACCCAAGGGAGGTAGAGAGGGCTATTAGACCTCAGAGAGGCTTTCCCTAAGATTGTAGAGGCCCAGAGGGAATCAGACAGGGACATCTTTCTTGGATAATACCAGGATCTTAGTGCTTGGAACTAGCAGGAACTTTAGAGACCGTCTAGTGGTCCATGAATATTTTTTAGATAACTATTTCACTATAATTGGTTTCCTTTGTAATCCCATCTATTTTATTCATTTAAAAACATGTTCAGAGAAGGTTTCACCAGTTTCAAAGGGGCCAATGACACACAAAAAGTTAAGAACCTCCAATGTATTCCAGCCCTATTTATTTACAGCTGAAGAAGCCAGGGTTTGAACCTGGGTTGTCAGGGACCTTTGCTGACTATTCCAGGCTGGGGACACAAAAACAGGGAATGGGACAGATCGACATTTCCATCTGCAAGGCCCTTGGGATTCAGAGGTACAGAAGAGGAATGGGTTGGCCTCAAGGCTTCCCAGCGGGGTGGAGTGATTGTGAGGATGTTATGGTTAAGGGAGAGATGTGTTTGCAGTAAGGAACTAAGAAAAGGGAAAGTGATGACTCCTTTTGCACTCGTATTTTATGAGGTCCTTTCTTGAGGATGTCCTGGACCTTCCCTTTCCCATGCATTATGATTGTAGGGGAGGAGCCTGAGCACTAAGCTGCCTTGGGCAGGGCTAGGCTGATTTGTACAACTTTGAGAGAAAAGGGCTTATCTGAGAAGGAGCAGAAGAGGAGGGGTCAGTGCTAGTTACAGACCCTTCCTTGAAGCAGTTTTGTGTTGTTGTTTTTTTTTTAATGTTTTTTCTTAAAAATAATCCACCATCTTCAAACAAGAATCAGGGCTTGGTCACCCGTTGACCTGGGGTGCTTTCATACAAAACATGGCCCACAATACCTTGACCTAAAGTGCCTGGTATAAGAATACCTTGGGGTTTTGTTCATGAGTCAGAGAGCAGAGAAGATCCCCCCCAAAATCTTTCAGAGACTAAATTCCCTATTCCTACTGAGAAGAGAAAAAGAGGAAGGGAGCACAGGGAGAGGGTGGGAGTGGGGTCTGAGAGGAGACTTCCCAAGAAAAGCATGGTTTTGCCATCTGCTTCCTTGAGGAGACCTTGGATTTGGTGAACTGAGACCAAGAAGCAAGGGGAAGGATAGAATGACCTTTATGGAGCAGAGAAGTATCTGAACTATGTGCCTTGAATTAATTAGCTCAGGAATAGCCCAAAACAGAATAGAAACGAAAAAGAATGCTTTTGAGACGATGTCTCTGCTATCTCTTAGGTTCAGTCCAGGAAGGGTGCTTACTCAGACCTGGCCACTTGGCTCTGATCCTTTCCTGAGGCTCTGTTTGCATACTAGCCCCAGAAGACATTACTCATCCTGGGGGCCCATTGGTTAGGGGGATAAGCCCTCCAAAGGCTCTCATTGACCCTGAGGATCAAGTAACCCTAAGGTGTGAATCTTCCTGTATACTTTGGATTTGGGAAGCAGTGAAGCCATCATCTTCCAGACAGTATCACTGGGGAGAAAGGGAGGAGATATGGGGCTCTCGATCCCCAAGAATTTCATTCCCCCCTCACCCCCCACCCAGACTCCTTGGGCCTCATTTAGGCGGGTCTGGGCAAATTCAGCTCCTGTACTTCCCTCCCCAGCCCTAGGGGAAGGGTGGGTGCCCCCAAGAAAAAGGGGAGGTAACCCTGGCTCGGTCCTGTCTTCTTCTTCCCTGCCTCCTGAGAAACAGGAAACAGCCTTAACCAGCCCCACCTCGTTTGGCAAACAGATCCTGCCTACTCATTATTTCATTAGGGCCCCATTTGGGTGCAGAGTCCAGTAAAGTAGAAGGAGTACAGAGGCTTTAGGGACTGGGTGAAGAGGTGTGTAGGGGGACAATCAAAACAGGTTACAGAAGTCTTCGCCAGATGCTCGCAAAGAGCGGCTACATGGGCACAAAATCTCCTACCCTAGTTACCTGCTCTGGGTACACACCTCCCCGTCACATAAACATACACACCAAAGCCGTCTGAGTGTCTCTGCCTCTTGCCCCCAAGTTGTTTGCTTCTCAACGTGAAGGCTAATTATGGCCCCTCTGCCAATGTCCCCTGTGTCTAACTCTATCAAACCCCCTCCCCCGCAATTCGTCCTTCTTCCCAAGAAATTTCTGTTCCTTCCTAGTTTAGCCTTTGGTGGCTGGGGTGAGGAAACACAATCCTGTCCCTTCACCTTCCTTGGGAGGGGGATGACAGGGAGTGTAACTCAATATAGAAATAAAGAGGAAATTAGGCAACTCTTCCCCACCCCCAACCAAGCAAGCCTACTTTGCAACAGCTGGGTTCTTTTGCCCAAATGGTCCCTTGACTCGGGGTGGGGTATTTGTGTAGTGATGGGGCTCATATCTTCCTGTACTCTGTAGGTTTGAGGGAGCTAGAGGGGGACAACACGTCAGAGAGATCTATCTGGACTTTGTGTAGTAATCACTAGAGACAGGGAGCCCTGGGGAGTTGCTAGTTCTGTAACCACTTCACCCTGGCCTGCCCCCTTCTCTATAAATAAGGGGAAGGAGAGGGTAAGCATATCACTGATTGTCTGACTCCAGTGGGTCCTAAGGAAAACACTGTGGAATGAAAGTTAAAATACCCCAGAAATATAGAGAAAGGAGACAAGGAATTAATATTTTCCCCTACTGCCTGCATCCCCTTGGGGGCAGGGAGCAGTGCTATAAATGGGGTCCATGTGTCTGGGTTGGTGCATGTAAACCCTCAAGTCACCTGGATCAGAAAGTGGCCCCTGCTTTAGGCTCTGGCTTCTCAGAACTCTCCAAAGGTCTTGACATGATAAACCAGGGTTGCAGGAGATTGGGGGACAGAAGGCAGGAGAAAGTCTTCGAGGGGAAGTTAGGTCCTCTCCCCTTTTCTAGTCTCAGAGAAATTGTAAGATTTCTTCCTCTTTCTTCTGTTTTCGCCTCTCTGCTCAACCCCTTTCTTCTAAGACCTGTGTGCGTTCAAAAACAGTAGCTCCCACCCTAGTTTGAGGGCTGAGACCCATTATCGCCCATGTTGGCACATTTCTCTCTTTTATTAGCTCCTTGGGGAAGTTTGATTTCTTTGGGAGCTTAATCCTCCCTTTCAGCCTGTGAACGAATGCCTGACGTGAAGTGCCCCCTTCTGTCAGTGCTGGGGGTGGATTTCCAAAAAGTCTCAAATTGAAATTTTTGACTGGAGAGACAGATTTTGTTCAATAAGATATTGTAGAACAATGAAACCATAGGTTGTTAGATCTGGAAATCACTATTATCTATCTACCCACCCCCTGCAGAATTACATGTGTGATCAATATTCCAGTCCCAGACACCCAATCTTCCATTTAAAGTTAATAAACATTTCTAAAGCATGCAATCCCCTGCCTTTACCTTGGCGGATATAGCACCACAATCCGCCACCCCCCCACTAGCAGACACAGCCCTGACTCTTTACCCGTCTGTCAGTAAGGACCATTTGCTAAGGAGGAGGGGATAGTTGGCAACACTTGGTGTTAAAATCAAAGCTTTGTCCTTCCTCCCCCATTTGTCCCTGAATTTCCTGGTCAAAGCTGCTTTGCCTTGTGTCCACTCTACGTTTAATCTTTCCTGTGGCCAGAAAATGAGCTTATACTGCAGCAGGAGGGGATGAGGGTAGACAGCAGGAGGGAGTGAGGGTGGACACTAGGAGTCTTAGCCTGGACTTGGAAAGGAGCGGGGGAGAAGTGGGGGGGGGCTGGCATTTAGCATCTCCATGGTCCTTTTGTGTGTGTGTTGAGTCCCTGGGGTTGGAGCCAGAGTCCTGGAAAGGGGCAGGGATTAGCTAAAATGACTTGGCAATTTGCAGTTTGGGGATAGTACTGGACCCAGCCATGTATGTGATGGGGAATGAGGCCCTCTGCTGGTGGCTTGGGCTGGCCAGGATTGGGGTGGGGGTGAGAAGAGCCCCCTCCCCCAAGGCTGTAGTCTGCTGGATTGTGAAATGGGTCCCCAGGTCCAGCTGCTGGGCCCCTTGACTCTTTTCCGCTATCTCTCTCTCTCTCTCTCTCTCTCTCTCTCTCTCTCTCTCTCTCTCTCTCTCTCTCTCTCTCTCTCTCTTTGTTTTCATATTTTAAAATCACAACAGGAAATGGGATAGGGATTTTGGGAGGAGGGGGACTTGGTGAAGAGCAGCCACCCCTGAGCCAGTGATGTTACCAGTCCCTCCCCTGGTGCCCTCTCTGTCCCCCTCCCAGCAGACCGTGAGCTGTTCTCCCCAAGTTCTCCCTGACCTCCGCCCTCCTTGCCCTCATCTCCATTCTATATCCTTCCAGGAGTCCCCCGGGGAACAGCCAGTGAGTGTGCTGGAGGGGCACTCTGCTCCCTTGGCCTCCGTCTTCGTTTCCTGGAGTTGGTGTTTTGCTCTAACTCTCCCTGTTGACTCTGAGTTTCCTATAATAATTTAGCTTGCGCTTGCTTTCTCTCTGGCCCAGTCAGGGCTGGCCTGTCTCCCTGGCACAGATCCAGCTCCTGGCCCTTGACTCCCCTGCTGTCTCCGTGAAGTTGCTTCTCTCTACCCTGCCCCACCTCCCCCCCCAAGGAGGGGGGGCAGAGAGGGCAAACTGGGGAACAAGGGATGGGTATGATTAGAAGGTGGAATGCCTTTCCCAATAGTAAAGGAAACTCCAAGGCAAAATTTAGCAAGGGGACTAGGTCATCTCTGACACCGGGGAAGCAGAAAAAGATGAGATATTCCTCAGATCCACCAGGCAGGGGGAAGGTACCATTCGTTCACTCTAGAAGGACCAACTTGGAAGGAGAAGTGAGCTGAGGGGAAGTGGGTGGTGAGGGAACTGTGTCTGGGTTAGATGTTTTTTGGTAAGGAGAGCTAAGGATATCTCTATCCACCCCTCCCCCTCCCTGCCACACACACACACACACACACACACACACACACATACACACACACACACACACACACACACACACACACACAAACACCCCACCACCACCACCATCACCATCACCATCATCACTACCACCACTACCAGACCTGACCAGCTCTGTCCCTGTGTTCGTAGGCAAACCATAATCCCACAAAATCTCTTAGTTTGTTCTCAAAGGTGCTCTCCATATAATTGCTTTGCTTCCTTCCTGTGTCTCCCAGCTCTTACTTCCAAGGTGAAATAAAAATAAAGCTTCTAGATCATCCTAGGCCTGGCTGAGTGATCTCTTCCTGTCTCACCAGTCTTGTGGGAGAGTTCCCCCCACCCTGACCCCTCCAGGACTGAAGTTAAATCAATAAGGACTGGAGAAAGGGGACTCTGGGGTCTAAGGGAAGAGAAGAAAACAGAATCCTAACACCCAGATATCATTACCACCAACCAGATAGACCAGGACGGTCATCCACAGATTCTCTGACTGTGTCATAGATTGTGGCCTCCTAATATGATGATAGCATTGGAAGGGATCTTGGAGGTCATCAAAGATAACTTTACAGATGAAGAAACCGAGGCCTGGATAGGTAGGGGTTAAGTTCCCTCTGTTCCACTGGGGAAGAGAGCTCTCTGTCCAGTGAAGGACCATTCTTTTGGGGATGACTTCCAATTCCTAGAGCTGAATTCCAGAGAGGCATCTATCTTGGAAAGGGGGGGAATGGGTGCCTTTTGGAAAGGAACAATTATTTGGGGAAGTAGGTCTTGAACATTTGAGAAGCTACAGCAATCTGGAGGGGGAAGGGAATGTTGGATGGTCCTGATGAGGAGGGAGGGAAGGGTGGCACCCAAAAAGGACAAACACAAAACGCACGCTTATTTTGAGGCCTGGAACTGAAAGTCCCTTACATCATCACTCCACTGTGGCCTTTGCTCCTCATACCCCTTGATCAACAGACTCCCTCCCCCATATTAGTGAGACCCTCCCTCAAAGGCTGCTCTACTGTTCCCAAACTCCAAGCTCCCTAGCTCTCTGGTTCTTTGGGGTCTGGCAGAGGTTGGAACATTGATACCCTAGAGAAAAGAGAAAGAAGCATCCCCTTCTAGAATAAATGTGGAGAGATGAGGACCCTGATGGAAAAAAGAGGAATATCAATTCCACTGGGGCTTAAAAGCACCGTCTATCGGTTTAGGGGATACTTGGGGCTTCTGGACCTATTTCTCCTCCAGCCTCAGGCCAAGACCCTGAGATCACATATACATATGCTCGTAAGCATGCATACATACACACACATGCTGTCACTGCAGAGAACTAAATGTAGTTGGAAACCAGTAAAGGATAAGGGAATACATGGTAATTCCCCTTCTAGTGCTCCTCAGGCTTCTCTAAGTGGACCGAGGGAATGTAGAATTTAAGAGAGAAAGGGTAAGTATCTGTAAGGATCATTGATAACAAAGGGCTTTGCATAACAAAGGGCATTTTCAGCTTTAATTGTGCAAATACTGAAAGGGACCCCACCTCCAACCATTTGGCCTGCCTGGCCTGCTCTGGAGGAATGGGAGGTGCCAAATGGAATGGATTGGTGAACCTTCCCTCATCTCTCCATCTCTGTCTTCCCTTCCCTAATTTAGGGTGGAGGAGGAGATAAGGAGACAGCTTCCACATTTTTAGATTTTGAGGCATAGAGAGGGTACCAAAGAGAGGTGGTTACAGGAGATAGTCGAAAAATCTGGAATGGTAGGTGGGGGGCGGTGGGGTCCTTGTAGTTCTCTAAAGCAACTTTTCTCTTGTGATGGGTCATGCCAAACTGGGAGTCAGGAACTCCAGAGTCTGGATAAATGTTAACTATTGTTAAGTTTTTTGGGGAAAGGATAATCAGATGGCACTGCTCCCTGTTACTACCAAAAACAGCCTAACATTCTAAGTCCTATATTTATACAAATGGCCCATAACTATTATAATAGACTCCCTCTAGGAGGCTAGGTGGCACAGTGAACAGAGCACGGGCCCTGGAGTCAGGAGGACCTGACTTCAAATGTGACCTCAGACACTTAACACTTACTAGCCGTGTGACCTTGAGCAAGTCACTTAACCCCAATTGCCCCCTCCAGAAAGCAAAACAAAAATAATAGACTCCATCCTCTAACCACCCAATGCCCAACTATATTCTCCCCCTCCACTCGCCCAAAAGGCAAGAGGTGAGGCGGCACATCCATTTTCCCCATGTACCAAGTATTTTCTCAAGTCTTCCCTTTTTAATTTCTACAAGCATTCTCTTGGCAGGGAGAATATAATATAATTTACCTGAACTCATCAGGTTGCCCATCCCCCTTGGAAAAGCCTGGCCTCCCAATGCTTATGACCTTGTCAGGGCTCAGGGACAATGCTAGCCCAAAAGGCAGAGCCCTTCTGGACCGGGAGCTATAGAGACTCTGGGGAGAGAGAGGCAGAGTCAAAATAATTAGGATTTAGGAAGAATTGGGTAGATTGGGAATTCTCAGCCTGGGAACTGAGAACTTTTAAAAAATAAATATTTTGATAGCTGCATTTCACTATAATTGGTTGCCTTTAAAATCATTTTATTTTATTTTATGCACTTAAAAACATAATTCTGAAAAGGGTTTCATAGGTTTTCCCAGACTGCCAGAGGAGTCTAGGAAAGAAAAAAAAAAGGTTAGAATTTCCTCGGGTAGACTCTTGCCATTTGCCCATTTCACAGACTTTGTCTTCCTCTGGTTCCCTGTTTCTTCTTGGGTAGAGGAGCAAGGGCTCCCTAAGGAGGATCATTTAAGACTGGCCTGGAGTTTGCTCTCTCCTTAGCCCCGTCTCCAGCTGTTTCTGTGCCACCCCCTCCCCATCTCCACACACTCCTCCTTCCTCTACCAGCCCAAGTCCTGTGACTGTGAGTCAGTGTAAGAACTCAGCCAAATTCCTAGGGAACCATGTTCTTGTCCCTTCTGGTCCACACCCCCAAGTTCCTATGGGCGGGCAACCCCTCTGTCTGGGGAACAGGAGAGGGAGAGAAATCAAAAACTATTAACTCCTTGCACCTAGAGCTAGGGTCCAGGACAGATTTCCTGAGTAAGTTGTTGAGTGGGATCGGGGCTATTTTTTGTAAATGTCTATTGCAATCCCTCCCCCTCTCCTCTACCCAGTGAGCCATTTATGTAGCTGAAAAATAAAAAAGAAATAAAAGGAAAAAATAGTTCAGCAAAAGTAACCAACCTAACCACAGAGTCTGACAATCCTTGCAATTCCATGTCCATGGTCCCCAGCCCCTGCAGAAGGAGAGAAGTGAGTTTCCTAATGTCTTCTTTGGGAACAAGTCTGTTGATTAGAACTCCTTTTTTGTCTTTCCATTTACGTTGTTCTAGTCATAGGGTATATTGTCTTCTTGGTTTTGTTACTTCATTCCATCTCAAACTTCTCTGAATTCTTTTCATTCATCACTTAATAATGGGTAATATTCCATTTCCGTTACATTCACATATCACATGTGTTTAGCCATTCCTCTATCCTAGCTAAGGACAGATGGAGAAATACTGAGGAGCACCGGCCCATATGGTTGGAAGAAAGAGACAATGTGAAAGCAGACTTAGGGGTTAGGCTCACAGACCTTTTGATGATCCAGAGATTTCTTCAGATGGTCCCAGTGCTTGGGAAATCCATGTAAAGAAAGGAGAGTCAGTCGATAGAAACTTGTGTCAGGGTCCCTGCCCTAGTGTGTGACCTTTTCGCTGGTGCAATCTCTCTCTAACCTCTTGTCACCTTCCATTTTTTGACGACTTCCCTTTTTTATGACGTCTTTGGTGCCAACCTCTGCCCTTTGTTCTCTATCATCTCTCCTAGGAACGTGTGTTTCCTTCATCTGGAATATAGGAGCCCATTTATCTGAGGTCCATGCCTCAGGTCTCCCCCAAGTCCCCATCCTTGGTTGGTTACCTGTTGATCCATAGCTCCAAATTCCCCTGGCTTATCTCAGCCCCATGGGGCCTTGGGTCTTTGAAGAAATAGGTTCAAGAACAAGTAGAAGGGAGATAGAAGGATGGGTATGGTGGGATGAGGTAACTTGCCTAATTTTGGTTAGGCAGCTAGGTGACATAGGGGACAGAATGCTGGCCTTGGAGTCAGGAAGACCTGAGTTCAAATCTTGTCCTAGTCACTTAATAGTTGTATGAACCTAAGCAGGCCATTACCCATTATTAAGTTTCCATGTATGTAAGGTGGGTATAATAATAGTACTCACCTCATAGGGTTGTAAGAATCAAATGAAATAACATGCATAGCATTTTGCCAACCCTGAAGCAGTCTATAAATGCTAGTTGTTGTTATTAATAATAATAATATTTTAAGTACTTATGTTCCTGGACACTGTTGAAGTTGCTTCACTTTGGACATGGGGCATAAAAGCCAGTTTCTCAATATCTCTTGGGGAGACAGGGCTGACATAGAAAGAGGACTCACAGCATGAAGAAACGTAGGTAATATATGAGTGGATTTGTAGGAGATGAGGGGGGAAAGGGAGCACGGTGGGTTGGCATGGTCAGGGAAAACTTAGTGGAGGAGGTGAGTCCAGTTGGGTTATCTGGGGAGGACGTCATCTAGGGAAAGATTTATGCAAAGGAGTGGAGGGTGCTGGTGTGCTCAGGGTCAGTTCTTCCTCACCAAATCTGTTCTTCCTCCACCTAGATGTGGAGCAGATGGCCATCGATTGGCTGACAGGCAACTTCTATTTTGTGGATGACATTGATGACAGAATCTTTGTGTGCAACCGGAATGGAGACACCTGTGTCACTCTGCTGGACGTAGAGCTCTACAACCCCAAGGGCATTGCTCTTGACCCTGCCATGGGGTAAGTGGGGTCATGGTGTGGGCACAAGGGATGCCAGGAGTGAAGAACCTAACCCTTCCATTGCCCTGATATTCCTTGCTGGGCTCTGTCTCTGTCTTGTCAGCCAGAGAGTCAGGATTGGGAGGGGGGAACTTGCTAAACCTAATGGGGAACCTCTCTCACTATCATGTATCACCACTCACAGGAAAGTGTTCTTCACGGACTATGGGCAGATCCCAAAGGTGGAGCGCTGTGACATGGACGGGCAGAACCGAACCAAGCTGGTAGATAGTAAGATAGTGTTTCCCCATGGTATCACTTTGGACCTGGTCAGCCGGCTTGTGTACTGGGCTGATGCCTACCTGGACTATATCGAAGTGGTGGACTACGAGGGCAAAAATCGGCAGACCATCATTCAAGGCATCCTGGTGAGGATTGGGGAGTGGGGGTTATCTCTAAGTCCTTTCCCAGATCAGAATCATCCCAGGTCATGCCAGTGAGGGAAGGGGAGATCATCACCCCAGAGGATTCTGGTTGGGGACCTGAGGCCTGTATACCACAGCATCTAGTTGGAAAGTAGAGGCCTGGCATTCCACAGCACACTGGTTGGAAGCAAGGGGGCATCACCATCTCATGGTATCCTGGCTGAGGAGCAGGAATCATCATCTCAGGGTATCCTGATGGGGATAGAGACCCTCATCCCAAGGAAGGTTAAAGCTGATAGAGTCGAGAAGCTAGGGTAGAGATTCTTAACCTTTTAGGGGTCCTAGATGCCTTTGGCAGTCTGGTGAAGACTGTGGGCCCTTTCTCAGAATCATTTTTCTGAATTCATGAATAAAATACATAGGATCACAAATGAAACCAATTATACTGAAATATATAATTTTAAGATAGAAATTTAAAATATTTTTATTTATAGTTATCATAGATTTATTTACATTATTAATTTACATTATATTGTTTATATATTTTAAAATATAAATTAAAATATAAAATATAATTTTAAAAAAAAAACAAGTTGATATGCCCCAGGTTAAGAACCTTTGGGCCAGAGGGCAGTGTGAGAGGCCCTGAATATGACTTCCCTCTCATAATAATACTACCATATATTTAAGGTGGTATGACACAGGGGATAGAACATCAAGGGTAGGAAAACCTGAGTTCAAATTCTCCATCTTATATATCCTGGCTGTATGACTCTGGGTAGGTCCCTTTAACCATCATTGCCTTATAGACAGCTAACACAAGAAATAGAAAAGGTAAATACAGAGCAAGTGCTGATTTGCATTGGAAGAGAGTTTCCTCACCCGGGAGTTCCCTATACCAATAAAATCACAGGGTCCAATCCCTGTCCCTATCCCTTTCTCTGTACCTTTGACCTGTGGAACATGTGAGGAAACTGAACCACAGATATATAGGTCCCGTGATTTTGCACAAGGTCCCAGGATGAGTAAATGGAATTGGGGGCAATTGGGACCTTGCTGGGGGGCAGTTGGGAGGCGGCAGGGGGGAAAGGAGAAGCATTTGATGTCCACATTCCTTCCACTCACATCAGTTTCTCCCCTTCCTGTACGGCCCCCCTAGATTGAGCACCTGTATGGCCTGACTGTGTTCGAGAACTATCTCTATGCTACCAACTCAGACAACGCCAACTCACAGCAGAAAACCAGTGTCATCCGGGTGAATCGATTCAACAGCACAGAATATCAAGTGGTCACTCGGGTGGACAAGGGGGGGGCCCTCCATATTTATCACCAACGGCGCCAACCCCGAGGTACGAGAGACCTTCAGCTCTCAAAAACATACGAGTCACTGGTCCTACTGTGCAGCCTCCTGAGGGCCCCCTGCCTCTACCAGCCCATGTCTTAACAATAATAATAACTCACTTTTATAATACTCCATGGTTCATGGAACACTTTTCTTACAAAAGCTCCATGAAGTTGAATAGACAATGCTAGTAATGTTGTCCCTCATTTTGTAGAGGAGGAAATTGAGGCTAAAAAGTTTAAAAACTTTAAGAAAAGTTAAGTATCAAGGAGCTAGAGCACTAGCCCTGGAGTCAAGAGGACCTGAATTCAAACAGGGCCTCAGACAATTGCCAGGTGTGACCCTGGGTAAGTCACATAACCCCAATTGCCTCCAAAAAACAAACCAAAACAAAACAAAGTCAAGTGTCATCCAGAGGTAACCCAAATAATAAGCTGACAGGACTGATATCTAATCCTAGGTCTCTGAGCAGGTGTATTCCTTCCTCTGTCCTCTGTCCTCAGGAAGGCCTTGGCCTTCAGCCTTGGAGGCTCTCACCAGAGCACCAACTCAAGGTTGGATAGAGGAGACTCAGTTTCTCATTTCCATAGAGGGGGAAATGAGGGCTTGGTTAAGAATGTAAGTGTGTTTAGAACTAAGGGCGGGGAGGGAACTTTCTCAAATCTGGGGACAGAGCCATGAAAGGCAGGCAGCTTCCCCCTGACCTTTTCTCCCCTTCCTCCTGCAGTGAGGAGCCATGCCTGTGAGAATGACCAATACGGGAAGCCAGGAGGCTGCTCAGACATCTGCCTTCTGGCCAACAGTCACAAAGCCCGGACCTGCCGTTGTCGTTCAGGCTTCAGTCTGGGCAGTGATGGCAAATCCTGCAAAAGTGAGCATACCCATGCACACACATACACGTACAAGTGACCTTTTGACTGCTTTGACTGAACCAACCTTTTTTTTTTTTCTCAAAATCTTTGTTCCAACGGATGGCTTAGTGGGAGGGGGAGAAGGGGTGAGATATTTTCGGAAAAGAGGGCAATGTAAAACAAAATTGCAAGAAAAGGTGCTAAAAGAAAGCAACAGGGCGAAGGAAAAAGCCAGGCTGGAGGTGAGACAGTGGCCCCACATCTGGTTTTGGAGGGTATTTGTGTAGACATTGGGCTTCGGTCTATACCCATCTGTTCTGGGGCCCTGCTGCTTAGGTCCAGCTTCCCTGTAGGAAAAGAGAAGAAAATGTAGGCTGGTTTGTCACCTGTTAACTTGAGATCAGTGATTTTTGTACATTTAAGCTGTGGCCATTTCACTTTTTCTCCCCATTTTCTCTGTGTATCACCATTCCTCACCACCCCATTTTAACTCCTTCTTTTTCCTGGAGCCAATAATAAGCAAATCTCTCTCTCTCTCTCTCTCTCTCTCTCTCTCTCTCTCTCTCTCTCTCTCTCTCTCTCTCTCTCTTTCTCTCTCTCTCTCTCCCACCCCTGCCCCTGTCTCTGTCTGTCTGTCTGTCTGTTACTGAGGACTGTGGGAAGAGGGAAGACAAAGGGTATGAGATGTTGGTTCAGGGTACTCAAGTGAGAGCCACTTGTATTTATAACCTCAAACTTTTCTCTCCCTTCCCCACTCCCCACTGTATTCTAGGAGCCACAACCCGTTCTTTTTTCATTCTCAGGCTATATAGTCTCTGAAGTGGATGTCTGAGGATGTCTTATTCCTTATTCCTCTGCAGAACCAGAGCATGAGCTGTTCCTGGTGTATGGGAAGGGCCGGCCGGGTATCATCCGAGGCATGGACATGAGTGCCAAGGTCCCTGATGAGCACATGATCCCCATAGAAAATCTCATGAACCCCCGGGCCCTGGATTTCCATGCAGAGACGGGCTTCATCTACTTTGCCGATACCACCAGCTACCTCATTGGCCGTCAGAAGATCGACGGCACTGAGCGGGAGACCATACTCAAGGACGGTAAGAGTCTCCAAAATGAGAGGAATGGCCAAGTACATCTCTAAGACTTAACACCCACAGTGAGAGCCCTGGAGTGCTTCTTTTCTTAGAAATTTCTCAGCACCAGAGATCGGAGGATAAAAAGCGTGGAGATTTGGGGGGAATGATAAAAAGAAGAAGCCTTGTCTGGGTGGGTTAATGGTATAGAGGTAGAGGGAAAGACAACAGCCCCCCTCCCTTGGTAAGCAGTGTAGAGCTGGGGCGACGGATACAGGACAGTGCGTGAAGGTCCTGCCATCCCCTGCAAGAGCCCCCCGGACCTACTCCTTGGCTCACCAGAGAGGCAGCTCTGATCTTTTAGGCTTCACAGCATCAACCTAATTGTGCCTGGGGACCACTCACAGTAGCATTGAGGCAAGGGGGAGGGGCAGAGCAGTCATGTGTTCCCATGAGGTGGTGGGGCTTCCTGCCAAAATGAGTGTAGGTAGCCCTCGCTTTACACTGGGGCAAGTACCAAAGTGAGTCATGCTTTTTTAAATTGAATCCCATTTCCTCCTTGACTTCTATTCCCAGTTTATTGGCAGGATGCCTTCATTTCTGATTGTTCTCTAGGGGTGACTGGGTTCCTGAGCTTGCAACTTTATATCCCTTTATATCCCTTCCTGGCCCATCAACGATCCAGAAACAATTGGTGAAATAGGATAGATGGGGATTCCCCTACTGGGAATCCCACAAATTAATCAACAATCATTTACTACAATCAACTGGCATTTCCTCCTGGCCAGATTCTCTGCTTAGTGCTAGAGATAGGAAAGAAAAGTGCAAAACCAGTTCTTGCCCTCAAGGAACTTGCATTCTAATGGGAGAGACGCCACGTCTAGGTAGGCATGAGGTTCATGGAGAGCTGTTGGAAGGTAATCTCAGAGAGGGAAGGAATTAACAGCTGGTGGACTGACAAAGGACACTGGGGCTGAGCCTTGAAGGAAGCTGGGGATGCTGAGAGCCTGAGAAGTGGAGAGAAAGCCTCCCAGGCACAGAGGTGGGAGAGGAAGTATCATGTGTACGGAGCAGCAATTGGGCAAGCATAGCTTGGGCAAAGGGGAGTCAGAAGACTGGAAAAATAGGGTGGGGCCAGGTAATGAGCTTGAAATGACCCAGAAGTTTATATCTGATCCTAGAGGTAATCAGGAACACTTGGAGTTCATTTAGTAGGGGTTGTCATACACTTTAAGAAAATCACGTTGACAGCTGTTTGGATAGATTAGTTTAGAGAGACTTGATTCAGGGAGACCAGTTGGAAGACTGTTGCAAAAGCCTAAGCAAGTAGATGGAGGCCTAAACAGAGGTAGTTGCAGTATGAATGGGAAGGAGATGTATGTGAAAGAACAAGATTTAGCAACTGATTTGGTTTGTGGAGTGAGCATTGAGGATAACACCTGGGTGACTGAGAAGACAGGGAAATTCAGAAAAGGTGGGGAAAGATAGAGTCCTTTTCCAAATATTTTGAATTTGAGGTGGGATAAATTTGAAATATTCAGTAGGCAATTGGTGATGGTAAGCCAAAGTTCAAGAGAGAGACCAGGGCTGGATATGTAGAAATGAGAAGAAAATGAGTTCCCCCAATGAGATAAGGTGGAGACAAAAAGAATAGTGAGCCTTAGGGACAAGTACATTTAATGGGTATGACGTAAAGATCTAACAACAGGAGCTGAAAAGGAGTGATAGGGAAATAAAACTAAGAGAGAGCATTATCATGGAAACATGGAAAGGAAGGGTTATGCTGGAGAAGAAAGAGATCGACCCTGTCCTAGAGGGGTGAAGGGGTCCCAGTCACAGAGAGGTCAAGGATAAAGACTGGGGAAAAGGCCTATAGATGTGTCAGTTAAGAGGTCATTGGTAACTTCAGAGAGGGTAATCTCATTTGGATGATGAGGTCTGAAGCCATATTGAAGAGGGTTTAGAATCCAGTGAAAGAAAGTAGAGGTGCACGGTGTAGGTGGCTCTTTCAAAGAGCTTAGCTGAGGAAGAAAGAAAAGATAGAGGATGATAGGTATTGGAGATAATCAGATCTATTGGGAGGGGGCAAAGAAGGAAGGAGACATAGACCAAAGGGAAGGAACCAGTAGATAGGGAGTAAGTAAAGATTAGCAAGAGAGAGGATGATGGATAGTATGGGAAATCTGCTAGAGGAAATGGGAGGCAATGGAATCAAATAGAAAGGTTGGGCTTATTAAGAAGGGCTACATCTGTAGCAGAGACTGGAATGAAATTGAGGACATTTGGGAAGGATGTCAGAGAGATATTCAATAAGAAGAGGAAAAAGGGAAACTTGGTGAATGCTTTTAAACTTTTTTGGCTAACATATGAAGTATTCAGTTGAGTGGGTAGAAAGGATAGGAGTGTTTTGAGGGGCCTAAAAAGAAGAGACGTATGTCATGGCCACAGTGGTGAATGAGATAGAGTATTCATTAGGGAAGAGCTGAAGTATTTCCTTGCTATAGTTAGGGCTTTATTGAGATTAGTTAACATAAATCTGTCATGGACCTGGTCAGCATGATTTGTGACTTCCTCTAGCTCTGTTCACCAGCACGTGAGTAGGAGTAAAGGAGGAAGATGGTTAGACTAATACAGGTTTGGCAATACAAGGTCATCAGTAGGTCAGAGGACAAGGAATTTGAAACTAGAGCTTAGTGTAGAAATGGTTCAGTGATAGAAATTGGGAAGGGAGGAATGCAGGGATATGAACTAGAAAAGTCCATCTGAGGAGTAAAGGAATTGGAGATGACAGTGGCGGGGGGGCAATGAAAACAAGGTTAGGAGTTTTAAGATATAGGGAGAGATATAATTATAAGATTAAGATTAGATCAAGAGATTTTGGAATTCAAAAGCATGAAATTAGAAAGATTGTGGGTATGACCATCCTTGTGTGTAGCTGAGTTGGAGTCAAGGTTTTAGGTCATGGGAGTTGATTGAGTGGTTTGAAGAACTAGGAGGTCAGGGTATCTGAGGAGACCTCAATATGTAAACTGAAATCTCCTAGTAGGAAAGCAGAAATTGGGGTGGAGAGGAAAACTTTTGACCCAGTCATTAAACTCATTAAGGAAGGAACGTGAATATCCTGAGGGTTGGTAAATAACCACTAGGATCTAGATTGGGTGATAAATTTGGATAGTATGAATTGCAAAGAAGAGATTGTTGAATGATGGCAGTAGAAAGAAAGTCTGAAAGGAGTAATGGGAGGCAAGGAGTGAATACTGATTCCTCATGGAAAACAATGAATTAAGGGGTATGAGAAAAAGTACAATCAGTACTGGAAAGAGTGTCCAGAGTTTCAGGAGAGTTTGTGTTGTCAGAGAGGAACCAGTTCTCAGTGAGTGCTAAAAGATGGAAGAAACAAGAGAAGACGTTTAAGGCATTTAAGAGAAAAGTGGTTCATAATGGAACAGGCATTCCAAAGGGCACAGAGGGATGACTAGATAGATAATGAGATTAAGGGAGTAGACACTTTGGGCTGATCTTCACTAGTCAGGATTTCAGTATTACTGGGATAGGGAGAATACAGGACTATGCTAACTAGTGGAGAACTGAGTCTAAGTGAAATACCAGTAGATGGGAAAGTAAGAAAGGCAGATGATTAAAAGGTTCAAAGTTGTCCTTCAAGTTCTTGACTAGGCAAGTTCCTGACCAGATGGCGTGGTGCGTCTCATGAGATTTGGGGAAGTCTGTCTCCCAGCAGGCACAAACAGAAAGAGGTATGTTCTAGGGAGTTGAGGAGCAGTCAGGAGACAGGAGGTAGCATGTTCTAGGGTGTGGTGTAACACCAATCTGGGGTGTATACCTATCATGATTTACCAGTAAATCACAAAAATTTCCCTGTAGTTTCTAAAGCCACTCTCTGACAAATGCAGTCTAACACTTCCTTGTCTGAATCATGTCATCTGAGTTGGTTTCCATTTTCCTGGGGATTGGGAGCACTGAATGATAATAAAACCTAAGACTTCTGTTTTGGGGAGAAATGGGTGGAAGTCTTAGAGGGCCTGATTTGGGATGGATAGAAGGAAACACTCCCCCACAATTAATTCTAATTGTCTAAAAGTAGAAAAGGTTGCCATGGAAAGTAATGGATTTTCCCTTACTGGAGATCTTCAAGTGACGTTGAATGGCCGCTTGTTGGAGGTGTTATGGTGGAGTTTCTCAGCCAGGGATGAGTTGGACTGGATGGCCTCTTTCAACTCTAAATTTCTGTGATACTAGTTAAAAGAGATATGAGATGCATCCTTTTGTCAGATGAAAAAATCACTCTCCTATTTATTCATCCTGTACATTCAAATCTTTGTACATTGTGCCTTGGAGATAGCTGCATGTGTGTGTTTATTTGGCCGTACATGTCTGCAGAGGTTCAAGCACTGCACATTCATTAGCTCGAGACAGAAGCAGCATCCACTATATCCACTGGCTGCCATGTGTAATAAAGTGAGAATGTGATCTTTGATACAGATGCACATAAACACATGAAATCACTTTCCACTCTTTTACTACACACCTATACCCAACAACTCCTTGTCCTCCACACAGAAGAGTCTATGTGAGGGTGTCTGGTGTAGTGGGAAAAGGAAGAACTGGCTCTGCCAATCAACTCAGTTAACTTGTGCCTCAGTTTCACTATTTGTAAAATGGGATAGTTGTACTAGACTATCTCTGAACTGTTGGTGGGTGCAGTGTATGCTTAGCTTGGAGGGCTAGAAGAGGTTAAAGGCAGTGGGAAAGATGAAATCATATTGTTGACTAAAGGTTCTTTCCTGTCCTGCTTCTTCTCCTGGCTTCCCTCTACCCAACCCTAGGTATCCATAATGTGGAAGGTGTGGCTGTGGATTGGATGGGAGACAATTTGTACTGGACTGATGATGGGCCCAAGAAGACCATCAGTGTGGCAAGGCTGGAGAAGGCAGCTCAGACCCGTAAAACGCTGATTGAGGGCAAGATGACTCATCCCAGGGCCATTGTGGTAGATCCACTGAATGGGTAAGTTCCCAGGGGTTTATGGGATTATGAAAAACTGAGGACAGAGCAAAACCCAAAGTACATTTAGCAAAGGGGGAACACATGGCAAGAATGGGATGGAGAATAAGAGTGGGGGATGGGGAGGAAACCAGGTATTGGGGAAGTTCAGATACAGTGCCTAATGGCTGAGGCAGAGAATACCAGAACAAAGGCTCAAGTGGGGGAAGAAGTCTTTATGGAGGGGTATAACATGTAAGAATTATCCCAGAGAGGAGAAAAGAGTCCATTTTATGGTGGTCAGAAGTAGGGATTTAGGAGGAAAAGAGTATGAAGAGCCAGGGGAGTCTTTAAATATAGGGGCCATAGGGAAGAAAAAGATGATCCCAGAGTGTCAAGACTGGTGGAAACAGGAGGCTGAATGGCTTGGCTTTGACTCTTTGTTGCCAACAGGTGGATGTATTGGACAGACTGGGAGGAAGACCCCAAAGATAGCCGCCGAGGGCGACTGGAGCGAGCCTGGATGGATGGCTCCCATCGGGATATCTTTGTGACATCCAAGACGGTGCTGTGGCCCAATGGTCTGAGCCTGGACATCCCTGCTGGACGCCTTTATTGGGTAGATGCCTTCTACGACAGAATTGAGACCGTACTACTCAATGGCACTGACCGAAAGGTGGGGCTATCTGTGTGCATATGTCTCTATGCTGATGTGTGTCTGTGTCTGTCTGTGCCCATAACTCACTTGGGACTTACAAGATAAAGAGGCTGATATCCTAGCTTCTGGCCCAGGTCACTGGGGAAGAAAGAGGGCATCACCAAGGGATAGGGTCTTTCAGATAGTTTTTTTTGTTTGTTTGGGGTTTTGGGGTTTTTTTTTTTTTTTTTTGGCTTAGAACTCTGAGTTTAAATATGTAGGAAACTACCAGTGTGGAAACTCCCTCCACTTACACAGGTCAACCACTCATCTACACCTGTGGATGACATGTGGCCCTGTCTTGGAGAAGAGATGTCCTCAGTCTAATGGGGAAGACAGGACCTGTACCAAAGACATAGATGTAGAAAAGTAAACACAGAGGAAGCAGGATAGAGCATGCTGCCCACCTCCCAACATGGAAATGATAGACTCAGGGCGCATGAGACATAAGTGTTGGACATAGTCAATGTGGGAATCTGTTTTACTTGACTATTTACATTTGTCCTGAGGGTTTTATGAGGGAACTGTGGAAGGGAATAGGGGGAGGAGAGGAGCCTAGGATTGGCTGGGGAAGAGAATGGGGTTGGGGGGAGGAGAGCACGATGATGGGTATCTGTGAGTGAGAGCAGTAATAAACTCCAGGTAGGCCATGAATGGCCAGCTAGATAACCCAGTGGATAGAGCACTGGGCCTGGAGTCAAGAAGACTTGGGCTAAAATCTGGCCTTAGACACTTAGAAGCTGTGTGACCTTGGGCAAGTCATTTAACCCTTGTTTGCCTTCACTTACTGGAGAAGGAAATGACAAACCATTCCGATATCTTTGTCAAGAAAACCCCATGAACAATATGGTGTACAGAGACACGAAGAGTTGGACATGACTGAACAAACAGGGCCATGAACAGGGGCTCTCATTCTTATTGGAATTCCCTAGGACTGCAATGATTGAATAGTATTGGAACTATTATCTGTGCTTGCCTTTCCTGAAGAATTGCTGGGGCTTATTCAACTCCATTACACAGTCTATATGGTGCCTGGTTAATACAGCCTTCCCCATTTTTATGATACCTCCCAGACTCAATAACACCTTTCAGTCTAAGTGATCCTGTATGTCTCCTAGCTTCCCTGTAATGACCCATATGCCTACTCATTGTGCCTCCGACCAAGACCCCTCAATCCTTACTCCCCCCTCTCCCTCTCCAGATCGTGTATGAGGGTCCTGAGCTGAATCACGCGTTTGGCCTCTGTCACCATGGCTCCTACCTCTTCTGGACCGAGTATCGGAGTGGCAGTGTGTACCGTCTGGAGCGGGGAGCCCCAGGCACAACTCCCGTTGTGACTCTGCTTCGCAGTGAAAGGCCCCCCATCTTTGAGATCCGCATGTATGATGCCCAGCAGCAGCAAGGTACTTGGGCCAGGCCTAGGGGAGATGTCTGGTTGCCCTCTCTTTCACATGGATAGCAGCCACATGAAATAGAACAGACTGGACTTCAGCTGGGCCGGGGGTAGCTTTTTGGCAGAAAGGGCCAGCCATCCAGTCCCTTTGTCTTTTTTTCCCCAATATGGTAGATTTGGGAGAAGGAGAAATGCCTGTTCTACTAAACTGAACTAAATCTCTATCTCTCCTGTTCATCTTTTCTCCCATTTCCATCTCTCACCAATCTCTGACCAAACCATCTCCTTTTCTTCCCTTTCTATCTCTTTAATCCATTCTCTTTCTTCTCTGGCCCCCTCTGACTTGGCTTAATCCTGCTTCCTGCATCATCTCCCCATACCTCCACCCTGGGCTTCTCTCTGTTCCATCCCCCTGTCCTATTTCCTGATTTTGACCCATCCCCTGCAGTGGGTACCAATAAGTGCCGTGTGAACAATGGTGGCTGCAGCAGCCTCTGCCTGGCCACTCCTGGTAGCCGACAGTGTGCATGTGCAGAAGACCAGGTTCTGGATGCTGATGGTGTCACCTGCCTTGGTACGAGGGGACCTGGAAACGTGGATTAGCCTAGGCTGGTGGGAGCCCTTTGTCCTGGCATTGGGTGGGGGATAGCCATGGAGCCAGATCAGTGATGATGAGGGAGAAGCTTGGTATTGAGGAACCTAGAAGGAGGAAGTGAGAAACTGGGCAAGGAAATAACTTTGAAAGAACCAGGGAGACCTGAGGAATTTGGGGAAAGCATTGGAGTAGGACATCACAAGGGAGGAGAATTTGATCAGCAAAGGGCCAAGAAAGAAGCTGAAGGGTTTGAGGAGGGTCTTGTGGTTAATTCTCCCTAATGGGTGGGAAAGAAACCTGATGGGTTTCTTGGTTGGGAAAATGAGTTGATAAGGTTTAGACCCTCATCTCTCTAATAATAAGGTCAGTCCCTCTCTCTAATAATCCATCCCTTTCCCATTTCACCCCCATGGGGATGTGCAGCAAACCCATCCTACGTGCCCCCACCCCAGTGCCAGCCTGGTGAGTTTGCATGTGCCAACAGTCGATGTATCCAGGAGCGATGGAAATGTGATGGGGACAACGACTGTCTGGACAACAGCGACGAGGCCCCTGCCCTCTGCCGTAAGTGACCTCGACACTTCTTCCCTGTCCCAAGCCTCTTCTCTGTAGAGTTTAAGGGATGCCTCCCTTACTGCCCTCAACCCCCATCTTCCCTTCTCTAGACCAGCACACGTGCCCCTCTGACCGCTTCAAGTGTGAGAATAATCGGTGTATCCCTAACCGCTGGCTGTGCGACGGGGACAACGACTGTGGAAACAGCGAGGACGAATCCAACTCCACCTGTTCAGGTGTGGAGGTGCCCTCTGGCATCTGGGAGAGAAGGGGGCCAGGCAGGGCAAGAAGCACACCAGCCTGCCCTGTGGGAGAGGGGGGAAGTAACCTGAGGAGGACAGAGGCGGGGGAAGAGCTGAGATTGAGGCTGAAGGAGTAGTCTGCAGGCTCTGAAGGTGTCTCTGAAGGAACTGGACCCATTATTCTGTATCCCCGGAAGGCAGAACAGGTCTGAAAAGACTAAGGCAACATAGGAGGAAGGAAGGCTAGACATTAGTGTGTAACCCTCTGGGTAGCAAAAGACCAAAGAGATTGTGGACATCATCCTTTAAAAGCACAAGAGAGGGGTGGGTAGGTGTCACAGTGAATAGAGCACTGGCCCTGGAGTCAGGAGGACCTGAGTTCAAATCTGGCTTCAGACACTTAACACAAAACTAGCCATGTGACCTTGGGCAAGTCACTTAACCCCAATTGCCCTACCTTCCCACCTCCAAAAAGCAAGAAAATAAAATAAAAGCACAAGAGAAATAAGATATACAGTGGGGTATAGAAGTCCATCTTGCCTTACAAGAAAGTAAAGGGGGGGATGTGGGTGGATAGAAGAGAGGGCAGACTGGGAGAAGGGGTATTCTGTATGCTTGCCCTCTTTGGGTGGAAGTAGGGGAGAAATGGGAAGAAAATTTGGAACTCAAAATTTTGTGGAAATGAATGTTGAAAACTAAAAATAAATAAATTCTGGAAGGAAACAAAAAAGTGGGAACCAAGTAGGGGAGAGGGGCGTTGGGGCCTTGGTGAAGTGAGGTAGAAAAGAAAATGAGATAAAATGGAGTCTTGGTGGAGAGAAAGACAAGAGCCATTCTCCTTCTGGAATGTTCTGTTCTGCAGCCCTATGCAGCTATGGGAAAAACCAACTGTAGAATGAGAGGATGTGGGTTAAAATGCCAGCTTTTCCACCTTTCGTACTACCTTGGGGAAGTTACCTAACATCCCTATTCCTCAGTGTCCTCAAAGAAGGGGATTGTACTACACCCCGTCCAGCGACCCATGTGACTGTGTATGATGCTGCACCTTTAGGGAGGATTTGAGGCAGTGAGAACCAAGGGATGACCCGTGAGGTTGTGAAGGGAGGGATGTCAGTGTGTGCACTCACAACCTTCCCCCGACTTCTGCTCCCCACAGCCCGAACCTGCCCCCCCAATCAGTTCTCCTGTGCCAGTGGCCGATGCATCCCCATCTCCTGGACGTGTGACTTAGATGATGACTGTGGTGACCGGTCTGATGAGTCAGCCTCATGTGGTGAGAGCCTGGGAAGGGGAAGAGGTGGAGAAGAAGGCTGTGGACTTTGGGTGGGGTTGCGGGAAGGGTTACTCCCTTCTCCTCAAGTAATAGGGAGCTTGTTGCTCTGAGGTCCCCCTGATTTCCCACTGGGATGAAGGGTCCTAAATATAGAGGGGCTTCCCCCCTCCATCCTGCCACTTTCTTAAAGGGCTATGATGATGGACCTTTCTAGGCAGTGAGGTGTGGGGAGTAGTGCTCTGAAGCTAGAGCCATCCATTCACCCCACTGTCCCCTCTGTTGCTTACCCAACCCTCATTCCTCCCATACCCACAGCCTACCCCACCTGTTTCCCCCTGACTCAGTTTACCTGCAACAATGGCAGATGTATCAACATGAACTGGCGCTGTGACAATGGTAAGGGTTTCCCCTCTCTGTTCCCAACTCCCTTCCCTTTCCTCCCCATCTAATCATTGAGGCACTAAAGGGAATAGGCCAAGCCCAGATAAAAGAGCAGAGTGGTCAGAAGCAAACTGGAGCTCCCCTCCCTTCAGCAGGCTATGTTGGCTAGAGAAGACAGGAAGAGAAACTTGGTTCCCAGTCAGGCCTGGCTAATGGGGGTCACAGTCTAGAAATATGCTCAAATGAGACAATGCATAATGTAATGTAAAGAGTCTTGCGAACCTTAATGGGCTATGTAAAGGTCAGTTATTACTATTGCTGTTTTTGTCTTTTCCTCTCCTGTTACGCCAGGCTAGACCTAAGTGACTCTTACTCCAGCCTAGGGTAGGGAGGGCAGGGAGAGAAAAGAGGAGGAACAGAGCAGGGCATCTTAACCTGGACCCATGAACTTGTTTGTTTGGTTTTAAAAAATATATATATATATATAGATAACTTATTTCAGGAGAATCTGCTTCCTTGGCAGTTTTTTGTATTTTATTTGAGGCATTTAAAATATTATTTTGAGATAGGGTCGGTAGATTTCACCAAACCTGCCAAAGGGGGGCCATGACACCCCTAAAATTTAGGAACTCCTGCGGGGGTGGGGGAGGGCAGCATCGGAGAGCAGGGAAGCCTCTGTCCCTTCTCTCCCACCCTTTTCCCCTGGAGTCCTTGCCCTCCTCACTGAGTGTCTGCTCCGGGAAGCCAGCCACGGACCAGGTGATGCTTGAGCAGAGGGTGTCATGTGTGTGCGTCTACATACGTGTGTCCTGTCATTGTCTCAGGGTCTTCAGACACTGTCGTGTTGTCCCCAGGGTGCTTCTGTCATGACTTAGTTGTGAGAGTGTTGAGTGTTGTGCTGTTACCAGGTTGTGCTGTGTCTTTACTGAGTGTGCCAATGGTTCCCCTGGCGATTTCTGTGTTTCAGAGAAGGATTGTGGGGACGGCTCTGACGAAAAGACCTGTCCTGAGCCTGCCGGTCAGTGCATAGTAGCACATGCACCATCAACTCACACAGAGCCTCTAGTCCAGCCCTGTGGGCAGCTCCATCCCCCCATGATCCTCAGCACCTCCATCAATTTCCCTGTCAGACAGTTGTGCAGGTCCTTGCCTCCCTTCCCCCTTCCCCAAGGACCTGGGGGAGGTGGGGACAGCATAGGGAGAACAAGAAACACCGAAAGAGACAGAGAAAGGAAAGGAAGGAGAAAGAGAGAGGGGAAGAGGGCCAGAGGGCCAGAGGGAGATACTATGGGGATGAGAGCTGGGGAGAAGGCAGGAGCAGCATGAAGCAGGGAAGATGGCCTCTCATGAAACAGGCTTAGGGCTTTGATACAGTTGAATCATTCATAATATTAGAAGCCCACCCCTACACACACACACACACACACACACACACACACACACACACACACACGGCTGAATTTGGTCCCTCCTATCATATAGGAACCAGGGTGAACTAGGGGCTGCTTCTAGTGTCTGTTCTTTCCCACTGTCCCCTATGAAAGCAGAGATTCCTGTTGGAAGGAAGGAAGGAAGGAAGGAAGGAAGGAAGGAAGGAAGGAAGGAAGGAAGGAAGGAAGGAAGGAAGGAAGCCCAGAGACATACCCCCATCCCCTCTAAAGTGTGATTGAGGAGAGATCACTGTTTCTCCCCAGATGGAGGCCAGGGCACGGGAAGGAGGCTCTGAGAAGCATCCCTTTCCCTCCCTCCCCCAATCCTCAGCTGTGTGGTCCATGGTGCATGCTGCAATCTATGCAGTTTCTGTGTCTTTTCTGTTTGTTGTTTTCTCACTGGGGGAGGTAGGGAGGGTGAGGAGGGGCCGAGGAGTTCTGAGGGTCTGGGGGCGGTCTGGAGTCGGTGGGGGGTGGAGAGAGGCTCTAAGTGGGAGGCTTGGGGAAGGCCGGCTCCGCCGACACTCTCCCTGTCTCTTCCTTTCCCTGCCTGCTCCCCTCCCCCAATCCCGTCTGCCAGACAATGACTGTGGAGACAATAGCGATGAGGCCGGCTGCAGTCACTCCTGCTCCAGTTCCCAGTTCAAGTGTAACAGCGGTCGGTGCATTCCTGAGCACTGGACTTGTGACGGGGACAATGACTGTGGAGATTACAGCGATGAGACCCATGCCAACTGCACCAATCAGGGTGGGCATCTAAAGGAGAGGGGCATGGGGGGCCCAGCTGGCACACCTGCACCAGCCAGGGCAGGCACCTGCAGGAGAGAAGTGTGGCCAGAGCTGCACCAACTACACTAATCGGGCTCGATGGCAGGGCTGCGCCAGCCAAAATCGGCACCTGAAAGAGAGGGCTGTGAGGGGACACAGTAGCCACAGACCCACCCCAGCCTTGGAGAGCACTAAGAGGAGAGGAACTTGGGGCAAGGGCGGGGAGAAGGGGCCAGAGGCACATTAACTATACTTGGCACCAAGAGAGCAGGGGCGTAGTATTCAAACTTGAGTCACATAGAAGAGAGGGGCATGAAGGTAGCACAGAAGCCAGGGCCACACCAACTAGTCTGGGTACCCAGATAAAAGTGTCACAGGGAAGGCACGGCAGCTACCATGCCATCACTGCTAACCAAGGTGGGCATTGGAGAGCCATGCCACCTGCATTAGGGTGGGCACCTGGAAGAAAAGAGCTTTGCCATGTTTGGGGATGGGGACAGACATTGAAATAACACTCATAACCACTCCATCAATCAATCAAAAGTATTAAGTGCTCACTACACCAGACACTTTAGGGAATACAAAGAAGGTTGAGACACAGTCCCTGTCCTCAAGGATCTTACAGTCTAGTTAGGGAGACAAGACACACATACATGAAAAGATAACTAACAAAACAGAGCAGTGTGTGGTAAGTGCTGAGGGGATGACTTAGCCATAGGTTCTGTGGGAGTCAGTGGAAGGGTGGTTAAGGAAGGCTTCCTAGAGGAGGTGGGACTGTTAATTCTTTAATAGGATTCAGCAAATACGTCAGGCAGACTCCAGTTTGAACTGAAAAGTAGGGAACAGAAGAGAAGGTTGGACAAGTACAATGGAGCTGGACCCTGAAGGACCTTGGGAGACTGGGAAACCACAGCAGATTTTTTGAGCAGGGAAATGAGAAGTTGAAGGTACTATTTTAGGCAGCTTAATCAGCCAGGGATATGAAGGATGAAGAAACAAGGGAAGCAGCCAGGAAGCTATTGCAGTAATCCAGGCAGGATGATCAGGACCTGAGTTAAGGTGATGGCAGAGAGAACAGAGGGAAGGGGAAGTGAGAAAGCCCTTGGGAAGGAGGAATCAAGCAGGCCTTGGTGACGAGATTTGGTGTGAGCACAGATGGTCGGTCACCTCAGAGATGGAGACATGGGGGAGTAGACAGAGCAGAGTGCTGGATGGTTCTTGCCTGGGAAGGAGGCTTGGAGTCCCTTCTGAGGAGCTAGGTACCCAGGGTCGTTAGGCTGAACTTGGGCATGAGGAGAGAGATTGTCTCCAAAGCCTTGCCCTCATGTCCTTCATCTTCCCTTGTCTCCAGCCACTCGACCTCCTGGTGGCTGCCACACAGATGAGTTTCAGTGCCGACTAGATGGACTGTGCATTCCCCTTCGGTGGCGCTGTGATGGAGACACAGATTGTATGGACTCTAGTGACGAGAAGAATTGTGAAGGGATCACACATGTCTGTGACCCCAATGTCAAGTTTGGCTGCAAAGATTCAGGTAAAGAAAAGAGGCCCCTGGGGGTGATGTGGCAGGAAGGGAGGAAGCAAGAGGAAAACTGGGAAGTAGATTGGGGAAGGAGACTGGGCTGAAAGGAAGGGGAAAGGAAGAAGCTTTTTATAAAAGCACCTACTATGTGCCAGGAGCTGTGCAAAGAGCTTTAAAGAGGGTCCACTCAGGGAGTAGGGAAGGAGACTGGGCTGAAAGGAAGGGGAAAGGAAGAAGCTTTTTATAAAAGCACCTACTATGTGCCAGGAGCTGTGCAAAGAGCTTTAAAGAGGGTCCACTCAGGGAGTAGGGGAGGAGACTGGGCTGAAAGAGAAGGGAAGGGAAAAAACATTCATATGGACCTACTATGTGCTAAGCACTTTAAGAAAGTGTAGGAAAGGAGGTGGTAGGGAAGGAGACTAGGATGATGGGGGGAGAGAGCAGCACAGAGAGGATGCCCGGTCCACAGTATGAGGTGGGTATTGCACCATCCTAGGGAGGTAACTGAAAATACAGCCCACTGGGGCAGCAGTGAACAGAGCACTGGCCTGGAGTCAGGAGAACCTGAGTTCAAATCCAGCCTCAGACATATGACATACTTACTAGCTATGTGACCTTGGGCAAGTCACTTAATCCCAATTGCCTTGCCTCTCCCCTTCCAAAAAAAAAAAAAGAAAAAAGAAAAGAGAAAATACAGTCCATGGTAGTACCGAGTCTTAAATCCACCTGGGGCCTTCTTGTTCCTAGTGGAACCCAAGCCACATCTGTAGCACACCATCCCTAGAGAAGCCAGTTGAGTCTTAAATGATGGAAATGGGGATTATGTGGGGATTAGATATAGAGGCCCTTCCTCCCTGCTAACTGTCCACTCACTCTATGTCTTCCCAACCAGGACGGTGTATCAGCAAGGCATGGGTATGTGATGGGGACAGTGATTGTGTAGACAATTCAGATGAGGAAAACTGTGAGTCCCTGGCCTGCAAGCCCCCCTCACACACTTGTGCCAACAACACCTCTGTCTGCCTGCCCCCTGACAAGCTCTGTGATGGTAATGATGATTGCGGAGACGGCTCTGATGAGGGTGACCTTTGTGGTAAGTTGCTGGTGGGTGAGGCCAGTCCACAGCTGTTTATTTTCCCCATGCTACGTGCTTAGCTAGGGGCCAGCATAGCTTAGAGGATAGACTGCAGAGGAATCAGGAAGACTTGGTCTCAAATCCCTACTGCTGATGCTAACTAGTTCTGAGACCCAGGCAAGTCACATCACCTCTGGGTGCCTCGGGCAACTTTCTAAGACTTATCTGCATTAGCTGAGGCAATTTCTATACCTGAAGTTATTCACACTCATGAATTCACATAGATACCTGGCACTATGCTGGGGAAGGGGAAGCCAAGGAGAAGTCATTGTCTCTGCCCTCTAAAAACTTACCCTCTAGTTGGGAAGACTAGAGCAACCCAGGAAAAAGGTAAACCAAGAATGCTGGTGAGATAAATGCCAAAAGGTTAGGTGAGACAGTAAGTTGTGGGGGTCAGAGCACCCTTGCTTGATCACGTTGGTCTGGGCAGGGCAGTGACTGGTACTTAAACCCAGCCAGAAAGGATAAGTGGGATCGTAGGCGATCATTCCACCACCTTAGGAATTTGGCTTAGGATAGGTGGAAGGGAGAAAGAAGGGTATCCCAGGCTGAATCAAAGGCAGTCTGGGTGAAAGGAACGCATTAGGGTGTGTTTGGGGGACAGAAAGTAAACCAGTTTTGCTGGAAAGGAAGGTTTGTGTTTGGGAGTGGTGGGAGATAAAGCCAGGTGGGGCCAAAACATGGAGGGATTTCAGACATTACCAGGCAGGGCAGCTTCAGGTTTGAGGGGGAGGACAGGGGTCAAGGGCAGGTGGGGAATGAGAGGGGACCTTAAAACGGGAAAGAGGTTGGAAGTTTTGGGATGAGAACATCCCCACACACACACCCATGCCCTGACTTCACAAAGGTCCTGTGGAGGAAAGGAATCCTTCCTGCTTGTTTACAGTTGTAGACATAAGATTTGGGCACAGATAATGATACTTAGTAGGATAAGCATCTACAAAGCACTGTAGGAGTTCAAAAGGAAAATCTAACTTTCCCAGGCAGGGTGCTGGTAGAGAAGCCAGATAGGGGTCATTTCTTTCTTAAAACTTCCCGTGACCCTCTTATGCCTGGCTGGAAACAGATGGCCTGGGAAGGTGCTGTGGGAGCCCTGTTTGGGCTGGGCCTTCAAGGTCTGCATTCCTCTCTGATCACTCCATCCTGATCCTTTCCCTGCAGACCAGTGCTCCCTGAACAATGGTGGCTGCAGTCACAACTGCTCTGTGGCTCCTGGGGAGGGCATCCTGTGCTCATGTCCTCTGGGCATGGAGCTGGCAGCCGACAACCACACCTGTCAGATACAGAGCTACTGTGCCAAGCATCTCAAATGTAGTCAGAAGTGTGAGCAGAACAAGTTCAGTGTCAAGTGTTCTTGCTACGAGGGCTGGATGCTGGAGCCCGATGGCGAGAGCTGCCACAGCCTGGGTATGGATTGGACTCGAGTGGGGCAGGGGAGGGGTCCCGGGGGACCGCTGACCCACGGACGCCATAATTGGAGGAGCCATGCACCAGGACCCCATTTTGCAGAGAGTGGGGCTGGGGCTGGGGCTGGCAAATCCCAGGACCCCCTATCCCAGGCTTCAGGTTGGAGTGGGAAAACCAGGGATGTTTGGGTCCGTCACTGACCTCCTCCCCGCCCCCGCCTCTCCTCAGACCCCTTCAAGCCCTTCATCATCTTCTCCAATCGCCATGAAATCCGGCGGATTGACCTTCACAAAGGGGACTACAGTGTTCTGGTGCCTGGCCTTCGCAACACCATTGCTCTGGATTTCCACCTCAGCCACAGTGCCCTCTACTGGACCGACGTGGTGGAGGACAAGATCTACCGGGGGAAGCTGCTGGACAATGGAGGTGACTAGCCGGGGACAGATGACCATACATAATTACATAGCATGGAAGAGAGACGTGGACAGGGATACAAAGAGGGGCATGGAGAGGGAGCCCATATACCACTGGAGGCAGAGACAGACAGACAGGGGCCGCTGGCTCTCCTCCCCCAGCCTCCCTGCTAATTGAGTTAGACTCTGCTTTAAGTCCCGTCGGCTGACGCCCCGTAATTATCATCAGAAGAGCTGCCAGCCTGATAATTAGCATAATTCCAGTCTCTGGAATTGGAGCTGGGCTTATAGGAAAGGGTTTTTTGGGGGGAGGACACCCCTTCTCAGATGTAAGAAGTGTATTAAATGGGGATCAAGGAGAACCTGGGAGGTTATGAGCCCTACTCACATCTTTGACCCTGGGTTTGATCCCTCTTCTTGGCAGGTGGGAGGGACGATGGAGGGAGTAGTAGAAATCTGGAGTTGGAGAGAAAGCGAAGGCACAGAGGGGATTGGGAAAGTGTCTGAGGTGGCGAGACTCTCGGACTCCCTGTGGTCCTTCCTCCCTCCCACCCAGCAGGATCTAACCTCATTGCAAAACGCCTCCCCCCTCTTTAGCACTGACTAGCTTTGAGGTGGTGATTCAGTATGGACTGGCAACGCCGGAGGGCCTGGCTGTAGACTGGATTGCTGGCAACATTTACTGGGTTGAGAGCAACCTGGACCAGATTGAAGTGGCCAGACTGGATGGGACGATGAGAACCACCCTCCTGGCTGGAGACATAGAACACCCCAGGGCCATAGCGCTGGACCCCCGTGATGGGTGAGGCTTCCCCTGGTCCTCCTCATTCAGTGTGGGGAAGTTAGGTGGCAGATTGGACCGAGTGCTGGATTTGGAGTCGGCAAGACCTGAGTTCAGATCCTACCGCAGACACTTAAAAGCTGTGTGACCCTGGTAAAGTTACTTCACCACTGTCTGCCTCAGTTTCCTTATTTGTAAAGTTGGAATAATAATAGCCCCTGACTCCCATGGTGGTTAAGGAAATAAAATGAGCAGAGTGAAACTTTGTAAACCTTGAAGCATTATAAAAGGGCTATCATTGTTACCATGAGGCAGTAGCTCCTTTTCTTCCCCTTCCCTCAGGATTCTGTTTTAGGCAGACTGGAAAAATTCCTCTCATGGTTTTCTCTTTATTCTCTTACACTTTTCCGCTCACCCCCACTCCAGGATCCTATTCTGGACAGATTGGGATGCCAGCCTTCCCCGAATCGAGGCAGCCTCCATGAGCGGAGCTGGCCGACGCACCATCCATCGGGAAACTGGCTCTGGAGGCTGGCCCAATGGGCTCACTGTGGACTACCTGGAGAAGCGGATCCTCTGGATTGACGCTCGGTTAGCCTGCTTCTCTCAGACCTCATTCTCCTGCCTATCCTGTAACCCCTTCCGCCACTCAGAGGCAATCTCTGAGCCCCAGATCAGCGTCCTCTCCCTTGGCTCCCCCGCTCTCTGGTCTCCACCTTCCCCAGTAGCATGCTCAGTGAATGCAGGACCCTCCAGGGTCAGCAAGCACTCAGGATGATTAAAGAAGTATACCAGCAGAGACAAATGTTCTAGGGTGGGAAATGAGGCAAGCAGGGGTGGGGAGCTAAGGACCAGAAGGAAGACATTATTAGAAAATTAAAGAGCAGAGAATAGACAAAGGTCTGATTTGAGAGTGGAGATGGCTCAGGAATCTAGGAACTCACAGGGAAACAGAGCTAAAGACCGAGAAGAGGGTGGATAAGAGGAGGTATGGACTGGGACTCTAGTCTTTCATCCACCAAGTGTGGGGGGAGGCCAGTGGTTAACTTGAGGATCCTAAGGATTAGGGGCACTAGAGACAGAGAGGAGCTCTGGCAGAGGGCAAGCTGAAGGAAAGCGAAGCCTAAAAGTGAATAGATGCTGGCAGTCTCCTCACTCTATCATATCCTTAGGTCTGATGCCATCTATTCTGCCCGCTACGATGGCTCCGGCCACATGGAGGTGCTCCGGGGACATGAGTTCCTGTCACACCCGTTTGCAGTGACGCTGTATGGAGGAGAGGTGTACTGGACCGACTGGCGAACAAACACACTGGCCAAAGCCAACAAGTGGACTGGCCACAATGTCACCGTTGTCCAGCGGACCAATACACAGCCCTTTGATCTGCAAGTGTATCACCCCTCCAGGCAGCCTATGGGTGAGGAGAACTTGGGGAAGGAAATAAATGGGAAACATTAGATAAGAGGGAGGCCTGGGGGGAAGCAGAGACATATAATACATCTTTATGGCCCTTGGGTGAGCAGAAAAGGGCCCCCTTTTTTGCTCAGCTTCCCTCCACCCTGGGAGAATAGAATCCCATGGGATGGAATGTGGGAGTGGCATCAAGGTTTGGAACTATGATCCACCCAGTCTGGTGAAAGAAAGGAATGCCCAGAGTGGGCATATAGTTGGACCAGAAATATGGGGGAGAGGATGAGGTTGGAACAAGGTGGGTAAAGAAGGAAAGAACATGATGTGCTAGGCAGGAAGAGAAGGAAGACTCTACTGCCCTCCTTTCTCTGACCTCCAGCTCCTAATCCTTGTGAGGCCAATGGAGGCCGGGGCCCTTGTTCTCATCTCTGCCTCATAAACTACAACCGGACTGTCTCCTGTGCCTGCCCCCACCTCATGAAGCTGGACAAAGACAACACCACCTGCTATGGTATGGAGGTGGAAGGGTAGGGTCTTCAAGGAGGCAGTGTTAAATTGAGTCAGGGGTGGGTGGGACTCAGGCACTCTGGATCACAGCTGTGGAAGGCTAAGAGAAAGGAGAATCCTTCATTCAACAAAACAAATTCAGTTCCTTCATTCTTACGTACCTACTCTGTGTAAGTCAAAGGGGATGGGTTGGTTTTTTTCTTTGTACTTAATCTTGCACAGTGCCTGGCCCACAGTGGGCATCTAATAAATGCTTGTTGATTTACTAATACAAAAAATGGATCAAGGAGTTTACAATCTAATGAAGGGAAGGGTGGAAATGCATGAATAGCTATGATACAAGGGAAGAGTGGGCTGAGTAGCAACAAGAATTCCAGACAAAATACTGTGAGAAATGTGGATTCGAATCGTTTTCACCTGGGTCCAGGCATTGATTAAAGGCTGAGGAAGGGGCGCAGTTCAGGAAGGAGTCAGGGAAGGTTTCTTGTTGGAGGTAGCCCTTCAGTTGGGTATTGAAGGGTGAAAGAATGAATAAGAAGAATCAGAGTGCCCCCTTCCCCAGAGAGCAAGTAGATCCTTATGTATATGTGGAGAATTTGGAGGCAAAGAGCTGCCTGTGATGACCCATTCTGTGACACCATTGTCACCCACAGAGTTTAAGAAGTTCTTGCTGTACGCTCGTCAGATGGAGATCCGGGGTGTGGACCTAGACGCCCCATACTACAACTACATTATCTCATTCACTGTCCCTGACATTGACAATGTCACAGTCCTCGATTACGATGCCCGAGAGCAGCGTGTCTACTGGTCTGATGTCCGAACCCAGGCCATCAAACGTGCCTTCATTAATGGCACTGGAGTTGAGACCGTTGTTTCTGCAGGTACCTAACCTTAGATCTCAACTCCAGTTCAGTTTATGACCCAACCCTCCTAGCCATCCAACCTATAAATGCTACTCTTTCTCTACTCCCACCCCTGAGCTCTAGCTCCTGATGCCCTTCGTACAAATGCCAGGCTCCCATCCCTTATTCCCACAGGCCCTGGGCCTCTGGATCCCTCGAACTTTGGACATCCAGCCTGAGCCCTTCCCTGCTCCCACATAACATCCTGTTCCATGTTTCCCCAGATCTTCCAAATGCTCATGGGCTGGCTGTGGACTGGGTGTCCCGAAATCTATTCTGGACAAGCTATGACACCAACAAGAAGCAGATCAATGTGGCCCGTTTGGACGGCTCCTTTAAGAATGCTGTGGTCCAGGGACTAGAACAGCCACACGGACTTGCTGTTCACCCCCTGCATGGGTCAGTCTAGGGAGATCATCTACCTTCAGAGTCATGTGTGAGACCCAGAGCCTTCAGCTGGGAACCCCTTCCTATGGGAGGGATGACGTCCACTCAGGAATACTGGACGAAAAGATTCCATGACTTTGGAGGTGGAGGATCCACAGACAGTGCTGGGGGAGTGGGGAGGCCTCAGAGAGGGTCTGGGCACATGAAGGATAAGCCCTTTGCCTCTCATACCACGCCTTTCCCTACTCTAGGAAGCTGTACTGGACAGATGGGGATAACATCAGCATGGCCAGTCTGGATGGCAGCAACCGCAGCCTCCTCTTCACTGGCCAGAAAGGCCCTGTGGGTATGAGCCTAACCCTTTGGCCCTCCAACCCAAAGACCCAGTAGAGCCCTTCTCTGATAGTTACCAACATAGTGCAAAGAGCTTGAGACTTAGGGTCATGAGATATAGACTTAAATCTATCTTCTGTCACTAGCTCACCAGATGACCTTAAACAAATCTCTTCACTGCTTTGGTCTCAGTTCCCTCATCTGAATGATGAGGTCATTGGAACAGATAATTCCTAAGGTTCTTTTTCAGCCCTAAAGTACGTGTAAGGGGATTCATAAACCCCAGAATATTACAAGAATGTTATAATTTGCTACCCTTTCTCCCATTTCCTCCAAACCACAAGGAGGCAGCTTGGTATGGTGGAGAGTCCTGGCTCTGAAGCTACGGGACACCTTTCTTTACTATTTGTGATTTTGGGCAAGGTATTTAACCTGCTAGCTAGCCTCAGTTTCCTCATCTATAAAATGAGAGGGTTGGACTAGATGGCCTCTGAGGGCCCTTCCGGAGTTAGATCTATCAACCTGTGATCCCCGTGGGGTCTCCATTTTCCCAAAACTTTCTCCCCGCCCTGGCCCCACAACCACCCACAGGGGACCCCTCTCATGCTTCATGATGGGAAGTCATGAGACTAGGTGAGGGAGAGTCCCAGGCTCACCCCTGTGCCAGGCTGGAAGTGCCAAGCCCCTTCTCCCTCTGTCCCTTCCATGTCCCTGCCAGGCCTGGCTATTGATTTTCCTGAGAACAAACTGTATTGGATCAGCTCTGGAAACCACACCATCAACCGCTGCAACCTCGATGGGAGTGGCCTGGAGGTCATTGACACCATGAAGAGCCAGCTGGGCAAAGCTACTGCACTGGCCATCATGGGTGAGGGCTGGGGGACTGACCAAGGGGCAGGGCTTCCCCACAGGGGAGGGGGGTGTGTACCATGTGTGTGTAGTGTGTACTATGGGGGGTGTACCATGTGTGTCATATGTGTGTGGTGTGTACTGTGTTGGGGGTGTGTGTGCCGTGTGTGTCACATGTGTGCGGTGTGTGTGTCACATGGGTGCTGTGTGTGTCACATGTGTGCGGTGTGTACTGTGTTGGGGGGGTGTACCATTGTGTGTAGTGTGTACTATGGGGGGTGTACCGTGTGTGTGTCATATGTGTGTGGTGTGTACTGTGTTGGGGGGGTGTACCGCATGTGTGTGTGGAGAAGGGGGCCTGGCAATAAAGTGCGAAGGGGCACATAATAATCTGGGGTGAGGATGTTGGTCAATGAGGTGACCTAGGTCTCTCTGTCCCCTGGGAGTGTGTCTTCTCGCCTCACTGCTCTGTCTGTCCAAACCAGGAGACAAGCTGTGGTGGGCAGACCAGGCCTCCGAGAAGATGGGCACATGCAGCAAGGCAGACGGCTCGGGGGCTGTGGTCCTGAGAAATGGCACGACCTTGGTCATGCACATGAAGGTGTATGATGAGACTGCCCAGCTTGGTGAGGGCCAGTGGCAGAGGTGGACGGGGCTGAGGGTTGTGGGAGACGCTGAGAGGCTGGGGGGTGGGGCCAGCAGAGGCGGGGGGGGGGGGAGCGGGAGGCTGAAGAGATGAAAACATTCCCAAATACCAGCTGCCTCTGACCAAGACCAGCCCTGAAGCCGGGCAGCGGCACTCGTGGCTTCTGCTGGCCTGAGTGGGGCTTCTTGCTCACTCCATCTCTGCAGGCCTCCAAGGAACGAACCCCTGCAGTGTGAACAATGGTGACTGTTCCCAGCTCTGCCTTCCCACCTCGGAGACTACACGTTCCTGCATGTGCACAGCCGGGTATAGCCTCCGAAGTGGTCAGCAGGCCTGTGAGGGTCAGTAGCGCCCTCCCTCTCACCCATTCCACATCCATCCTTTACCTCCCCCTGCCCTGCCCTTCTTATCTAAAGGACCAGGTCAATTGGTCAGTGGGCATTTATTTAGCATCTACGGTGTGTCCAACTCTAGACAGGACTCAAAGGACACATGAGATATGTGGGCACCACCCCTTCCTCCTCCCTCTGGAATTTACGGTCCAGTGGGGAGGCAGAGGAATCACACTTGAAAGTTTTAATAGTAAGTCCCAAACTGTGGGCTATGATCCACACTGTATGACCATGCACAAAAAAGTATGGGCTAGTGTAGGAAGAGGTAGACTTGTATTGGGGTAGCCAGATAAGTAGGGACAGCAGGGACCCTGTGGACAGAAGCACAGTGGCCAGAACGAGCTTAGCATTTAGGAGGAATTGTGTGTAGCCCTTCCTGCTGGAGTAGAGGATGTATTAGGGATGGGAAGAAATGGAGGGGGTAGCTTTAGGTAGACCAGGTTACAGATACCAGAGACAATGGGAGCCACTGTAATTCAATTCCACACATGTTTGTTTATCAAATGCCCTGTGTACCAGTCACAGTGCTCTAAGAGGGAAGGGCAAAGCACATGGGAGCAATGTTTTAGGAATATTAATCTGGTGATGGAAAATGAAATGGACCACAGTATGGCAGGGCCTGAGGCAGTGAAGGGGCTACTGCAGTTATCTAGGTGTGGTTCTGAGGGTCTGGGCTTAGGTGTGAACAGTGGGGATACAGAGGAAAGGGTGAATCTGGCTGACCTTTACAAGGAAATAATAATGACCCATTGGATAAGAGAAAAAAGAATTCAGATAACTGCAAGGTCTCTATCCTGAGAGACAGGGAGAACTGTGATGCTACAAAGAGGACTATTTCAGGAGGAAAAGTGGTAGCCATGGGCACAAGGTTGTTTGAGAGGACATCCAAGTGGAGGGAGGTGCCATGTTGACATTTGGAAAGGTGGGTCTCATTTACAGTTGAATGATAAGAGCTGGAGATGTAGGTATGGGAATCATCAAGTTCTCACTGCCCCCATTTACCCTCTCTCCAGACTCCCCTTCTGATGGACTTTGGTCCATATGGATGGTCTGTGGTCCATCTATAGGGACCATATGGACCAATGGAAGAAGTGGAGAGGGAGGAGCAGTGTTGGTGAAAATTCATTTTTGCTGCCCTCATCTGGTGGCCAGAGGAACCCTAAGCAGTTTCCTGGAGGCCTGCCACACGTGCACCTTCCCTTGTCACAAGCAGTTATTCTGTCCATTAGTTTTTTCCCTTTAAATAAAGCATGGCATAACGGAAAGAACACTGGCTTTGGAATCAGCCCCTGGGTTCAAATGCTGCCTCTGATGTGTAATCTTGAGAAAGTCATTGAATCTTGTTGGACCTCAATGCTTTCATCAGTAAAATGGACTAATTTCATCAGATGGCTTCTGATGTCCCTTTCTTCTCTATCTATGATTCTGTGACTCAGAGAAAGGTCTCAGATACTTCGCTGGGTATGGCACGGGGTTCATGGAGGTCATGTCTGATTGAAGCGTGTACCTTAGGTGTGGGCTCCTTCCTCCTGTATTCTGTGCATGAGGGAATCCGGGGAATACCACTGGACCCCAATGACAAATCAGATGCACTGGTGCCTGTGTCTGGAACCTCTCTTGCTGTGGGCATCGACTTCCATGCTGGTGAGTAATTTGAGGAGAGAAAAGGTTTAGTGGCACTGGGAGGAAAAGGAATCATGTGTGGACACGTGGAGAGAACAGAGAGAGAAGGGGCCCTTGCCACATGGGCCCAGCGGTTCGCCCTCTTCTCCCAAGATCCCCTTACACTACTTCCTGCCATAACTCTCTTCCTCTCATGTGCCCATATTTGCTCCTTTACCAGACAATGACACGATCTACTGGGTAGATATGGGTCTCAGCACCATTAGCCGAGCCAAGAGGGACCAGACATGGCGTGAAGATGTAGTCACCAACGGCATTGGCCGTGTGGAAGGCATTGCTGTGGATTGGATCGCAGGTGGGTGGGGATAAGGGGGTTGATGGTTGAGGAGAGGGACTTAGGACCAGATTTGAGGGAGGAGGACTCTGGGGAAGAGAGATGGAGAAAAAGGGAACAAATGTGTTCCCTTGCAGAGGCTGGGGTCGGCCAAGGTGGAATGGTGCATAAAATACAAGATTTGGGGGATGTGTTGATTGGTCTTCTGATATTTTTCATCTTTTAAAAATTATTTCTTTAAAATTAATTTTAAATTAAAAATTTTCTAAATTAAAAATTTTAAACTAAAATATTAAAAGGCCCATGGGTCCAATCAAGCCCTCAGGGATGGCCTGTTTTTGTACAGCCGAGGAACTAAGAACAGTGTTTTAGCTGCACAAAAACAGGCGGTGGCAGGATTGGTGCTTGGGTCATAGTTTGGTAAGCCCTGTATAAGGGAGGTCTCTTTGGGAGGAGTAAGAGAGGCAAAGATACAGGGGGAAATGTAGGTAATATAAAACAAAAGATTTAGAAATCTGTTAAAAACCAAAAAAGAGAGTAACAAAAGGATGTCTGGGAATCCATGAAGAGTTGACAGGTTTGGGGAAAACATAGGGAACAGAACTCATAACCTTTATCCCTTCCCACCCTTTCTGCTCCTGATGGATACCTTCTTTCCCAGGCAACATCTACTGGACTGACCAGGGGTTTGATGTGATTGAGGTCGCCAGGCTCAACGGTTCATTTCGCTATGTGGTCATTTCCCAGGGCCTGGACAAGCCACGGGCCATCACCGTCCACCCAGAGAAGGGGTAAGAAGAGGGAACACCTGACCACCCCTTGTTCTCTTGCTGTACCTGGATCTCCACATCCATGTCCCACACTAATAAGATTTTCTATCTCAGATTTTGCAGGGAATGATGTATACCTTGGTTTTTATTGCTTCCATCCCTGTCCCTTTTCTCAGGTCTTCTGGAGTGTTGAGAAGCTCTCTCTTTGGCTTAATTCTCATTTCCTTACCTCTACCAACAGATTTCCCCCTTGATGGCTCCCAAAGAAACCCAAAATCCAATTCTGCTCTCTGTGGGGATAAGGAATTGTGGGCCCCACTTCTGGGTGAATTCTCTCATGTCTTAGGGCTTTGATGCATTCATACCTACCCCATAGGTATCTGTTCTGGACAGAGTGGGGCCAGTACCCGAGAATTGAGAGGTCACGGCTGGATGGCACAGAGAGAGTGGTCTTGGTCAACGTGAGCATCAGCTGGCCCAATGGCATCTCTGTTGACTATGAGGTGAGGATAACTTAGGCACTCATTGGAAGCAAGGGAAAGATCTCCAGACTTCTGACTTTTTGTATCCCAGACCTTTATCACATTGCCTGGCAAAGAGCAACTGGTTCATAAATGCTTGTTGCCTGGCTGAGGGGGAACACATACACCCCCTTCCCCCCTAGTCCCACCTCTGTCTGTCCTTACACAGAAGTCAGGCAGCTGTTCTAGAGAATGGGAGAGCAAAGAAAGAATCTCAGAACTGTGGCATAGTGGAAACAGTAATAGATGTCATTTTGAGAGTCACTCCCTAGCTGTGAACATGGTCAAGCTTCTTTAACATCTGTGTGTCTCAGTTTCCTCATCTGAAAAATGGGGAAAGTAATATTACACCTAATCTTTCTGAGATAATAAAGGTAAAGTGTTAGATGAAACTTAAAGGACTATAGGAATGTCTATACTATACTATTATCTTGTCTAAATTTATACCCAGTGTGGGAATCTGCTCTGTATTTAGAGGGAAATAGGCTAGAAAACCAAGCAGTCAAGGACAATGATTGAGTACAATGTAACGGACCATTTCACTTTTTACATTCGAATCCTCAACACCTAGCTCAGTGCCTGGAACAGAAAAAAAAAAATTATAAATATTGATTGGTTGATTACTGGTTAAATGAGGAAGAAGAAGGCAAATATAGGACGTATAGGTGACAGATTCAGAGTGAGGGACAGACTTAAGGATCAGTGTCCCTCTGGGAGGGATCACACGTGCACACACACACCCCATATACTCACGTACAGTACATACACACGCACACACATGCACACACATGCACACACACAGTATGAGAGGACTTGATGGGGGCTGGTGGTACAATCCCTAAGTATGAGGTACTTTCCTTATCCCCCAGGATGGGAAGTTATACTGGTGTGATGCTCGGACAGACAAGATTGAACGAATCGATCTGGAGACAGGTGAAAACCGGGAGGTGGTTCTGTCCAGTAACAACATGGACATGTTCTCTGTGTCTGTGTTTGAGGATTTCATCTATTGGAGTGACAGGTGAGAGGAGAGCCTGGAACAGCCTTATGCACTGGACTCTGGGTGGTGATGTCTCCTTCGGGCTCCTTCCTGGACTGAATGTACCCTTTCCTCTTCTCAGGACCCATGCCAATGGCTCTATCAAGCGAGGGAGCAAGGATAACGCCACAGACTCAGTTCCACTCCGGACTGGCATTGGAGTCCAGCTTAAGGACATTAAAGTCTTCAACAGAGACCGGCAGAAAGGTGGGGAAGGCTGAGGCCCTGAGAAGAGGAGGCTGATTGTCTCTAGAAAGCAGCCTCACCCCCTTGTAGGCCAAAGCAAGAAGGGAAGAGATGAGACCAGGAGGTGGGTGGGGGGAAGATAAGACTCTGGGAGGTACTTGTCAATTGTTGGAAAGACTAAAGGAGGGGAGAATTGAGAGGGGTTAATACTTCTCTTAAAAAATGTTGGAGAGCCCCTTTCTATGGTCAGAGTCCTCAGAAGTCAGGGGATTTCTGAACTGGGTTTGCAAGGTCAGAGGATGAACCAGCAGCAAGTATAATTATGTTTGGTGTTGAGGACAGCTAGGTGGCACAGTGAATAGAGCACTATCCTGAGTTCAGAAGGACCTGAGTTCAAATCTGGCCTCAAGACACTTAACACGAAAACTAGCTGTGTGACCTTGGGCAAGTCACTTAACCCCAATTGCCCTCCAAAAAAAGGCAAAAAAAAAATTCTGTTGGGTGAGCCAAGGAGCTGCTAGGCCACAAGTGTGGTATTGATCCCTTAGGCTGAAGTGGTGGTGGAGACAGCAGAAGAGATACCACGGAGAAGCATAAACAGTAAAGTAGGAAGGCAGGAGATTCCCAGGGAGGGTGGTGTTACAGATCCAGAAGTGGGCCCTGAACTCCCTTGACCTCCTTCTAGGCACCAATGTGTGTGCGGTGTCCAATGGCGGGTGCCAGCAGCTGTGCTTGTACAGAGGGGGTGGGCGCCGGGCCTGCGCCTGTGCCCATGGGATGCTGGCAGAGGATGGAGCATCCTGTCGTGAGTATGCTGGCTACCTACTCTACTCAGAGCGTACCATCCTCAAGAGTGTCCACTTGTCAGACGAGCGTAACCTCAATGCCCCTGTGCAGCCCTTCGAGGACCCCGAGCATATGAAGAATGTGATTGCCCTCGCTTTCGACTACCGAGCGGCGGGCTCCCCAGGCACTGCCAACCGCATCTTCTTCAGCGACATCCACTTTGGGAACATCCAGCAAATCAATGATGATGGGTCTGGGAGGGTCACCATTGTAGAGAGTGAGTAAGGGCCAGATGAGCCTGGGGGAGGGGAGGCTGGAGTGGGGAGAGATTCAAGAGCTAGCTAAAAGATGGTTCTTTGTGGGATAATTACTTTATGGAAGGATTTGGCCCAAAGTCCCTTTAAACAGCAAGGTTCTCCAATTCATCTGAAATGAGACTCATTTGACAAAAGTCTGTGTTATACTCAGCCTTTCCAGAAACACAGCTTGGGAATTGTGTTAGCAGAATTTCCTTCTCTTCCCCAACCTTAACCATATAACAAGATCCACTGGGATTGAAACATTCTCCTCCACAAAACGGAGGTCAGGCAGAAACAGTGATTAGGAGGGTCATAGGATAGCATGAGAAGAAGACAGCCTCCAGTAATGCCCAGCTCTGCCCACATTGCTTCCCTAGCTCCCCACCCCATGTCACGTTCTAGTAGGCCTACTTGTTATAGATGAATAAGGGTGTCCCTGAATGAGCTAGCCTCTTCTCCCAAGGTCCCCACTGACCATCCCCCAAGATGTCTTACTCTTGCTATCCATGTTCCTCCACCTGCCCCACTGACCAACACATATTCCCATCTACTTTCTCCAGACGTGGGCTCAGTGGAGGGTCTGGCCTACCATCGAGGCTGGGACACCTTATACTGGACAAGCTATACCACATCCACCATCACTCGCCATACAGTGGACCAAAGTCGGCCAGGGGCCTTTGAACGGGAAACAGTCATCACCATGTCTGGCGACGACCACCCCAGAGCTTTTGTGCTAGATGAGTGCCAGAAGTGAGCCTGGGGAGGAGGGGGAGGCCTGAAGTATGACGGGGTGGGGCTGCTCTGGGGATACATCTGGGCACTTGCCCCTCCCCTGTCATTTACCAAGATGTCCCTTAGCCCAACTGGGCCTCAGCTGACTCAGCTGTAGAATTGGACTGAAGGAAGGAGCTGGGAACTGGAGTATTTGCTTTAAAACCCACAATTCTATGATTATTTTCACAATCATAGGCTGTGGATTCCCCAGAATCAGCCAATAAATGGCCCAGTGGATAGAGCACTGGTCTTGGAGTTAGGAAGTCCTGAGTTCAAATTCAGACTCAGACATTATTAGCTGTGTGATCCTGGGCAAGTCACTTAAACCTCAGTCTTCATCAGTTTCTTTGTCTATAAAAGGGGGACAGTAATGATAGCACCTACCTAGCAATCCAGGGTTGTTATAAGGATCAAATGAAATAATGTTTATAAAGTATTTAGCCCAGTGGCTAATACATAGTTAGGGCTTGATAAATGCTTATTTCTTCCTCCTGACATATCAGCAAACCACTATGCTAGGTGGGATGGGGGATACAAAGAACTGTAAGACAGAGTACCTGCCCTCAAAGAGCTTATTGTCTGCATGTTGAGATAAGACATATAGCTTACATGAGAACGTGCAGGGAAATATGTAATAAATTAACTTATTAATGAAATCAATGTGACATAGAGTATGGAGAACCAGCCTTGGAGTTGGAAAGACCCGTGCTTGAGCCCTGCCTCTCAAACACTTAGCTGTGTGACCCTGGGCAAGTCACTTAACCCGTTTGCCTCAGTCTCCTCGTCTATAAAGCGAGCTGGAGAAGGAAATAGCAAACCACTCCAGTATCTCCGCCAAGAAAACTCCAAACGGAGTCACAAAGAGTTAGGTACCACTAAAACAACTCGCCCGCAAAACATTCATAGGGCTTTAAGGCTTGCAAAGCACTCTATATCCATTGTTCCATTTGATCCTGTAAAGGACTATTTTATTATTGTCATTTTACAGTTGAGGAAACTGAGACCAAGAGGGGACCTACCCTGGGCTACACAGCTAGTGTCTGAGGCAGGGTTCAAACTCAGAGTTTCCTGACTCCCAGGTCCAGTATTCTCTCCCCTTCATCACCCTGCTGATAAAAACTGGACCTGTAATCAGGGATCTGATGTGATAAAATTTGAGACAGACCTTGAAGAATAGGGATTTAGAAGGACTAAAGAGTGAGGAAGGCCTTCTAGGCAAAGGAATGTCCTAAGAAACAGAAAGTGCATTAGGTCCATTTTAGGAGTAGGGGGGCTAAGAGCAGAGGGAAGGGTCCATATAGCAAGGGCCAGAGATATAGGTTGGAGTCAGATTCCAAAGCACCTCAAATACCAATCTAAGGATCTTAGCCTTTTATTCATACTGTAGGTAATGAATAACCATTGATAGGTTTTTAGCAGAGGAATGGCTGGATCAAAGTGGTCTAGAAAATGTAATCCCAGAGAGATGCACAAGATAGATTGAGAGGTAAAGAGACTGTGGGTGGGGAAGCCACTATAATAGGCTAGTCATGAGGTGATAAAGATCTGAATTTGAGTAGTGGCAGCTAGAATGGAAAGGAAGGCATGAATCTGAAAGGCATTGCAAAGGAAGAATTGACAGGACTTGGTGACTGATTAGATAATGGCTGAATCAAAGATGGCCCTAGACTTTCAAGCCTGGGTGACAGGGGAAAATGATGACAGAATGATTGACAGAAATAAGAAAATCCAGAGGACGAGCAGGTGGGGGGGGTGGGGAGCGTGATCAGTTTTAGTTGTGCTGAGTTTGAAGTAATGATGGAAATAGGCAGCAGGCAACTGCAAATGCAAGACTGAAGGTTGAGCTCGGGAGCTAGCGGTCAGGGATAGAGATAAAAATGTAATGGATGGCTCCATTAATAAAGACGTAGTTTTCAGAGTCCCACTGTCCTCTTCCCTGACTAGACTCCATTAGAAGTACTATATCAAATTCTGAGCACAAGACTTTGTTTCACTTTATTCTATTTTACTTTGATTTTAAGTTTTCTTAATTTTGTACTAGTCTTTATATATCTATGTGTGTGTGTGTACATATATATATCTGTATATGTGTGTGTGTATATATATATATATATATATACACACACACAGGCATACATACATATATGTGTATATATCTCTAGAGCTTAATACAATTCCTGGCATAATAAATGCTAGCTTAGGGGCAGCTAGGTGGAGCAGCAGATAGAGCCCTAGGCCTGGAGTCAGGAAAACCTGAGTTCAAATCTATCTCAGTCATTCACTAGCTGTGTGACCCTGGGCAAGTCACTTAACCATGTTTGCCTCAGTTTCCTCATCTGTAAAATGAGCTAGAGAAGGAAATGGCAAAGCAACCCAGTATCTTTACCAAGAAAACCCCAGATGGGGTCATGAAGACTCAGATACAATTGAAAACAGCTCAACAACAACAAATACTAACTTATTAGTTGATAACCCCTCTCCCCTCCACCATCACCTACCATTGAACCCACTCCGATAACTTAGAAAAACAAATAAAATTGACTGGCTAAATGCCCCCATCAGACAGAGTAAGGCACATCCTCAACTCACAATCCCCTGCCTCTCTAGGGAGAGAAATAAGTGTGTTTGATCACTTCTCCAGTTCCACAATTGTTTATTATAATTAATCTCAGCTCAGTTTCCTCTTTGTGTTGCTTTTATTTATGTTGTTGTAGTCCCTGTATATATAGTGTCCTCTTGGTTCTGTTCTGCATCAGTTAATACAAGTCTTCCCATGTTTCTATGAATTTTCTATCTCTCAGAATTTTTTATGGCATGATGATATTCTATTACATTCCTATGACAGATTTTGTTCAAGCATCCCCAACTCAGTGAATAACTGTTCTGTTTCTAGTTTATTACTATATCAAAGTATCCTCCTATGAATATTTTGGTATCCATATTGTCTTTCTGTCTTTGATTGCCTTCTGGTATACATTTTAGGAAAGATATTGATAAATTGGCCGTCACAAATTTTTTTTCCAATGTCTCATCATGGCACGTGCTCTTGAAGACTCTGGTCAGTCCTTCCATGTTACGTAGACTTTGAAAGCAATTTCAGCAACAGACTGCTTTTTGAGAACCAATCTAGACATGGAAAGTTTGGGCATTAAGGAACATCATTTGGTGACAGTATACTTGGTCATTACCTGGTGATGAATTCTTTAGTAATGGACATATGTGAAGCAAAGTACAAAATGGCTCCCAGTGCTCTACGCCCCCCTTTTCTGCTCTCTGCAGTGATGATGGCAGGATGAGAGAAAAGAGGACACTGCAATAAGAATCACATTGGGGTTTTAGGCAGCTTAGGAACATTAACGTAGCTGTTGTCACTGTTAAATGTGAGACCCATCTCTGGTGACTAACAAATGGATGTACTACTGGAGGAAGTGAATCATATCAATTGTGACATTCTTGCTATAAATAAAACCAGAGAACAAAAGGAAATTGCATTTCCATGGAATGATGGCTCATAAGTTCTCCTCGGAGAGGCAAATAAGGGAAGTGGCACAATTTTGTTGGTCCAGAGGCAGCAAGGAACATCATTTAGTGACAGGACATTTGGTCATCTCATAATGCGAGAGATGTGTTGTGTTTGCAAAAAGACCATCATGAAAATAATTACAGCTTATCTGTTGCAGTGGATAAGGAGGTAGAAAAATTCTGCACAGAATTTGATGAGACCCTCCAAATTAAGTCGATGTATACTTTAATTAGTGACTTCATTGCAGAAGTGGACATTGGGAAAGAAAATAAAAAGTCTTGGAAAATGTGGTTCAGTTCTGAGAAAGAAGAGAGGCCAAGGGCTTGTAGATTATGCTGAAAATTCACATCTATGTATCACGAATGCTTTCTTTAAGGAGAGAGTCAGGAGGGCGCTTGACATGATGAGCTCCAAATAACTTCACAAAAAAAAAAAGACGCTTATGTGTTAACACTCAGGAAATGACTGATTACTGATTTGGAAATAATTTCTGAATACAATCATACCACCAACTTGTGGATTGCTCAAAGTCAAATTAGAAGAAAAAAATCAAAATAAGATTTATTATTTTATTAATTATTATTATTATATCTAATTATTATCTAATTAATTATTATAATTACTATTAAGGAAACTCCAACCTAAGTTATGTAAACAAGTGAATGCAAAAATAAAAGTGGGATGTGGATAAATTAACAACATTGACATAAACTATCACAAAGGTAGTTTAACAGATGTAATCTATATTCACCACAACAAGGTGAACATAAGAGTTTAGAAACCACTTCAGTAAACAAATATTTGATCTCCTTGCCAAATGGAGAGAGATGCCAGCCAAAAGCAACTTTGGTTTAGGACATAATCTTGTACAGAGGAAGAGGGAAGCATGAGTAGCATTGTCTCATAAAACTGAGCAGAAGGAAAAGGAAGTTTACCAAAAGATTGGCAAGAGACTTAATCCATAGCATCCTGAGGGCATTCAGTGGAAGGACAATGAACAGACAGAAATGGCAAAGATCTGTATAGATGTCTATAACAAATTCCTTTCTCTTTCAGTGAGAGTGGAACAATCACACTTGAACTTTCGGTCCCCACTAATTTGCTTGAAATCCTCATCTATAAGTAGCAATGACAGTAAAGAAAAAAAAATGGGAAGACCAAGCTGAATTAGTCATAGAAATTAGGCACCTAGAAAGTGGGAGAGCCTAGAACCATGGAGAATCTGGAATCCAGTAGATGAGTTAGAGACCTAGGAAAGCCTAGAAACCCAATGCCCAACTGGAGATCCAAACTGTAGGGAGGCTTAGATCCCAGTAATAAACACGGTATTAAGAAAATTAAGCCAGGGGCTGGTGCAATGGATAGAACAACAGCCCTGGAGTCAGGAGGACCTGAGTTCTTAGACACTTACTAGCTGGGCAAGTCTCAAATTGCACCCAAAAGAAAAAAAAAATCAAGCCATACCCCCTAGAATGGGTGCACTTAAAAACCAGGAAGGGCCATGAGCCTGGAGGTTTACTGAGGCCACGCAAACATTCCCAGTTCCATGCTGGGGTGGTTAGATTATATTGACCTCCTGGTTGGTGTCTTGTACCCTATGATGGGGGAAGGGATGTCAGAGGTGAATGGCAGACTGGGCCTTCAATAGACCAGATTCTCCCCCCTTTCCACATGCTTCATGCTTTTCCGCCTTCCCCATCACCCACTCCTGTTCTTTTGTCTCATCCAGCCTGATGTTCTGGACCAACTGGAATGAGCAGCACCCAAGTATCATGCGGGCCGCACTGTCAGGTGCCAATGTCCTGACGCTGATCGAACGTGACATCCGCACACCCAATGGTCTGGCCATCGACCACCGTGCAGAGAAGCTCTACTTCTCTGACGCCACACTGGACAAGATTGAGCGCTGCGAATATGATGGCTCCCACCGATATGTGAGTCTGGGGTGGGGGGAAAGGAGGTCTCTGTGATTCTTGTCACTACAAATCCAAGGGTTGTGGTGGGGGGAAGGGCGTGACTCCCACTGATGGAGGTGGAGGAAATGGCCAGTTGGCCAAACCCAATAACTGAATAAACACAAATGGGCCAAAAGTGAAGGGGTAAGAGGAAGAGAACAATCATGATCTTGAGTGGAATGTCTCCTCCAAGGGAAACTTTTTGGAATTTATTCTCTCCCATTCTCTGAATGTCTGCCCTGTGGAGCTCTCATCCCCTGACTGGCTGCATCTGAGATGAGTGTCAGAGATCAGAATTGTGACCAGTGGTCATGACCCCACTACCTCCAGGTGATCCTGAAGTCAGAGCCCGTCCACCCCTTTGGGCTGGCTGTGTATGGGGAGCACATTTTCTGGACAGACTGGGTGCGGCGCGCCGTGCAGCGAGCCAACAAGTATGTGGGGAGTGACATGAAGCTTCTTCGAGTGGACATCCCCCAGCAGCCCATGGGCATTGTTGCTGTGGCCAACGACACTAACAGTTGTGAGTATCCTCCCACTTTGGATCCCTCCCATATACACACCCCAGACCCCCCCAAAGCCCAGGATCTTGCACACACATGCTCCCATTTCCTTGAGCCCTCTGCCCCCCAAACCCAGGGGCTTTCCTTTAGAGCTTTCTTCTCCCCTCCACTCTAATCCTGTCATAGCAAATAGGGCACTGGACTTCAATTCAGAAAGAACCATGTTCAGATCCTGTCTCAAACACAAGACAGATAAGCTCTCCAAAGTCACTTAAATTCTTTCAGCCTGGAAATCCTCATCTATAAAATGGGGACAATAATAGCTCGTTTAGCTCACAGTATTATTTTAAGGATTGAATGAGATAATGTACATAAAGTACTTTTTAAACCTTTAAAAATATTATATGATAATAAATTTACAAGAATAAATTTCAATTATTATTCAACACATGCCCCAGGGCCTGCAGTCATTTTGCTATGAACTTTCCCTTAATAATCCCAGTATCTTCCAGAGAGAGAGATGCAAACATACCCTTGAGTTGGCCTTCTAATTCAGGAACCTGTATACATATTATAGGTTCCTACTCCCAGCTAAGGTTCTCACACACATCCCAGAATCCCCCCAAAATTCAGCTTCTTCCAGGAATCTACTCGATCCTGAACAGCCACTGTATACACATCCCAGATTTCCCTCCTCCATCCGGGGCCAAACCAGTAACCCTATATACTGTTGCCATAGATTTTGATATCCTACACAGAGTGAGAGCTTCACTCCCCAGGTGTCGGATCCCGGGGTATGTGTCTGCTAGGCAGGGTCCCTCACACCTTCTTCCCCTCTCTTAGGTGAGCTCTCCCCTTGCCGGATCAACAATGGAGGCTGTCAGGACCTGTGTATGCTCACACCCCAGGGGCATGTCAAGTGCTCTTGTCGGGGGGCTCGCATCCTCCAAGATGATTTTACTTGTCGAGGTGAGAGCAGGGAACATGGACCTTCAGGAGGGTGGGAGAAATTTGGTGAAGGAAGAGTGGTAGGGAAATATTGGGTTAGGAGCAAGAGTAAAATCATCTAAAATTGATAAGATTTATAGAATGATGGAAAGGGACCTCAGTGATACTCTAGCCTAACCCACTGCATAGAGGAGAAAGTTGAGGCTATGATATATGACTTATTCAAGATTATACAGTTAGTAAAGCCAAACTCCAAATCCTGGCAAGGAGGGCCAGGAGGGCTCAGTGTTCAGGGAGGTGGATGAGGGAGTTGTACATGGATAAGCCCTGGATCCTGAACCTTCTTTGTCCATTTTCCCTGTTGATAACCCCAATTTCTAGCCATGAACTCCACCTGCCGGACACAAGATGAGTTTGAATGTGCCAATGGCGAATGTATCAGCTTCAGCCTGACCTGTGATGGCACCTCCCACTGCAAGGACAAGTCGGATGAGAAACCCTCCTACTGCAGTAAGAACCCCACCACTTAGGCTCCAGACCCCGTGCTTTGTCCACACCAATACCCTATCACTGGCCCGAACCCATCATCTCTTAGCTCCAGTCCTTGATGTGTGGGGAGTCCTGGGGTGGCACTCAGAACAGCCCAAGGTCACCCCAGATCCTAAGCCAGAATAATGTAGAAACAAGGTTAGTATGACAAGCCACTGGGGGGACCAGCGACAACAATGTGTCCTTATTGTATCCCTAACCATCTGTAGGACAGAGCAGGCCCTCCATACTTACCTGCTGAGTGAATGAGTAAATATGAGCTCTCCAGGAGCATCTTCCACTCACTCTGACCTCCTCCCTCCCCAGACACACGCCGCTGTAAGAAGACTTTCCGTCAGTGTAACAATGGGCGCTGTGTGCCCAACACCCTCTGGTGCAACGGGGCAGATGACTGTGGTGATGGCTCAGATGAAATCCCATGTAACAGTGAGTGCTGGAACCTCCCCTCCCCATCTCCCTGGAGCCGCCTTCCCCCCAGAGTGGATAGTTCTCCTGCCTCTCCTAGCCTTCAAACCCAGGCTTCTTAACCTGGGGTCTGTGAGCTTTTTTTTTTTTTCATTTCGAGATGCCACCTAAGGAGGGGAGCTCTCACTCTATGTAGGGCATCAGAAACTTTAGCAACAGTATGGCAACCCCAATTGTCCCCACACTGGTGGGCCCTTGATGGAGGAGGTTAATCTGGGATATGTATATAGTGGATGTTCAGGATTGAATAGATTCCTGGTGGAAGAAACTGAATTTTGGTGGGACTCTGGGATGTGTGTGGGAGCCTTTGTTAGGTGTAGGGACTACAAAACAGAAAAGGTTAAGAAACTCTGTCCTAGGGGTGGCTAGGTGGCACAGTGAATAGAGCACCAGCCCTGGAGTCAGGAGGACCTGAGTTCACATCCAGCCTCAGACACTTAACACAAAAACTAGCTGTGTGACCTTGGGCATATCACTTAACCCCAACTGCCCTCCAAAAAGAAAAGAAAGAAAAAAGAAACTCTGTCCTAGATGTTAGATTTCAGCCCCCACCCCCATTCTCTTGAGCCCTAGGTTTCTGGTTTCCTTAAGTTAGTATTAAGTTAGTAAATAAGTAAATTAGTAAATAAGAACAGCTCAAATTTATAAGGTTTTTTCTAATGTTTGTAAAGCACTCTCCTCACAACAAATCCCCTTCAAATTTTATTTTTTTTCCAATTAACAAAAATTTCTTTTCTCTCCTTATTACCTCCTAACGCCACAGGAAGAAACTAAGAAAAAAAAAAACAAAAACAAATCCTTGTAACAAATATACATAAGCAATCAAAATAAATTCCAGCATTAGCCATGTCCCAAACATGCATGCACTCTGCAGTCAGGAGTTTGGGAGGACACACCATCTGATAATCAGTCTCCTGCAATCCTGGTTTAGTATTGGATTGATCCTTGGAATTGGATAGTACAAGCCAACAGTTGTTTATTTATTAAGTACCTGCTATGTACCAGACACTATGCTAAGTGCTGGGTCCTGCCCTCAATCCACTTCTAGTGAAATGGGAGGAGACAACATGCAAACAACTCTGCACAAAGATGTTAACTGAATAAATTGGAAATACTCTTGTGGGGAAGGCACTAGTATTAAGGGGACCAGGAAAGACTTCTTACAGAAGGTAAAATTTTAGCTAAAATTTGAAGGAAATTGGAGAAACCGGAAGAAATATTACAGATTTATTAGAGTTCAATTACAATTATCATTTCCTCCACTTTACAAGGATGGAAATGGGAGCTCAGAGAGGTTCTATGCCTGTGGCTGCTTACAGTAAACATCAGGACCAGAAAAAGACCTCCAGCTCTTTTAACTCAAGCCCTGGACTTTTCCTCACTACCTTGACCTGCTAGTTTTATCTTCTATAAAATGGGAAGAATATTTGCCCTGTCTAGCTCACAAGATTGTTGTAAAGAGTTTTGTATGGGGCTGAATAGAGCACTGGCCCTTGTCAGGAGGACCTGAGTTCAAATCCAGACTCAGACACTTGGCACTTACTGGCTGCGTGACCTTGGGCAAGTCACTTAACCCCAACTACCTTGCCTTCCCAACTCCAAAAAAGTTTTTTTTTTTTTAAGTATTTTATAAACCCTCAAACACTATAGAAAAGGGAATCGGTATAGTTGGGGAGCAGCCCTTCATCAATGCAGATCAGCAACTTATCCAAATTGTAGTTTTATCACATGACTTGGGGCACTGAGAGTTTGAGTACTGACTGCTGTCACACCCCTCAGATGTATCTGAGGCATGAATCCCGGGTCTTGGTGGCAGCAAGGCCAGTCTGTTATCTTTCATTCTTTTTATCGGTTGATGGCTGGCTCTCTGGCTCTCTTAGGTTCTAAGTGTCTAGTTCTGTGTTCTCTCAAGCTTCGGCCACATCAGGGGAGCTCTGGGTTCCAACCCTCTTCCCTTCAGAACCTGCTAGTTTCCAGATGTCGAGTTCCAGACTGATGAGGGTCTGGCTGGGCTGTTTTGCAGAGACCGCCTGTGCAGCAGATGAGTTCCGATGCCGGGATGGCAGCTGTATCAGTAATTCCAGCCGCTGCAACCAGTTTTTGGACTGTGAAGATGCATCAGATGAGATGAATTGTAGTAAGTGGAGAATTTGTTCTGGCTGTCTCCCTCTTCCTTGTTTTCCTCAGTCTTCCTTCCCCTCCTGCCCCCGTCATCCCCTCACTGATCCTGCCCACCCCACCACCTCCACGCCCTAGTTTCCCCTTCGTGGCCCCCTGTTCTATCTGTTCCTCTGCCCCATCTTTCTTCCCCAGGCCTGCCCCAACCCTGGGTTTCACAAAGGGAGGTAGTGAGTAGGGATGGAAAGGGGATCTTTCCAGGGGGTGGGGGAGGGACCAGGATGTCACCCCTCTCCCTCCCCCACCCCCACCCCCAGGCACCACTGACTGTAGCAGCTACTTCCGCCTGGGGGTGAAGGGGGTGACGTTCCTGCCGTGCGAGCGGACGTCCCTGTGCTATGCCTCCAGCTGGGTTTGTGATGGTGCCAATGACTGCGGAGATTACAGTGATGAGCGTGACTGCCCAGGTCAGTGACCTCTGTCTGGAGGGGCTGGGTATATAGGGGCGATTTGGATTGGGTGGGAAGGGGCACTGGTCACAGGGTCCCTTCCTGCACCTTGCCTATGGGTCCCCTGGGGTGTTGTGGATGTGAATGGTCTCCTCACATACATCATCCCACCCTAGGTGTGAAGCCCAGGTGCCCCCTGAATTACTTCCCCTGCCCCAGTGGCCGGTGCATCCCCATGAGCTGGACGTGTGACAAGGAAGATGATTGTGAACACGGCGAGGACGAGGCCCACTGCAGTGAGTAAAAGCCCACTCCCCTTTCTCTTTTTCCCTCCCCACCCCACCCCCCGGCTCTCCAAAGTGTGAGCACAGAGAACAGGCCTTCATAGGAAGGGATTCTCATCTCTATCCCAACAGTCAGGGTGCCTGCCTCTTAGATACCCCCCAAACCCTGGTAATCCCCCATCTTGGAACATCTTATCCCAAACCTCAGAAGCTGGAGCCCTTCTTTTTTCCTTATGTTGGACCCCAGAGGTTTAAGAGTGAGGAGCCCTGTGTGCCCAAGTCTTCCCAAGACTTCTCATCCTGCCCGTGTCTCTACCCCCCACTTAACTGTAGTCTCCATGCATCCCTCCTCCAGACAAGTTCTGCTCAGAGGCCCAGTTTGAATGCCAAAATCATCGCTGTGTCTCTAAGGAATGGCTATGTGATGGGAGTGATGATTGTGGGGATGGCTCAGATGAAGCGGCCCCCTGCCGTGAGTTACCAGGGGTTAATGGGAGGGGAAGAGGGTGGAGGAGCCAGGCCACATGTGGCCATGAATGCCTAGATAAGAGAATTGGAGCTGGAAATGGCCATTCATCTTCTGGTGGGGAAAGAGTCCACAATTATTGCTCTAAGAGACTACCAGAGGAAGAGCCAGGGAATAATTCAGCCAACATAGCCGGGGAAGAGGGTGGCTCTTTCTGTGTGTGGCCCCCTGTCCCCAAGGCTCTCCATGACCAATCCTTCCCCTGTAGAGGGCAAGACATGTGGCCCATCGTCCTTCTCTTGCCCGGGCATGCACTTCTGTGTTCCTGACCGCTGGCTCTGCGATGGGGACAAAGATTGTGCCGACGGTGCCGATGAGAGCGTTGCGGCCGGATGTTGTAAGTGGCCAGGGAAGGGCTGTGGGCCAGGGGAGAAGTGACCACAGAATCACCGAGCACTGCAGTCAAAAGGGACCCTGGGACCCATCTAGTCCATCTCACAAGGGAGAGCACTCGGGATTAGTGAGAGTGAGTGGCTTGGCAGCAGTGACCTACTTTGTTAGCTGCTCATCCCGGGTCCTGACACTGATTCAGTCTGTGCCCTGCTGTGCCAACTGGGCTGAGAATAACTGGTCAAGGATGACTGAGAACAACCTGTCATGGATGGAGAGCAGATAAGGAGAACTGGGAACTTGGAGCTCAGTGGGGGCGGAAAGTTGTGGCTAAGTGTTTCTTAGGGAAAGGGAGACTAGGAGTGAGGCCAGAGGAGCAGGGCGAGGAGGGTTGTGGGTGGGCTCTTCCTGTCCTGAGTGGGCTCTGTCCCTCTCCCACAGTGTACAACAGCACCTGTGATGAACGGGAGTTCATGTGTCAGAATCGCCAGTGCATCCCCAAGCACTTTGTCTGTGACCACGACAGAGATTGTACAGATGGATCTGATGAGTCTCCGGAATGTGGTAAGGGGTGGCAGCCCCAAGGGGCCAGCTGGTGGGCTTCGTCCGGGAAAGCTCACGGCCCTCCTGACTGCTCCCTTCCTCCCGTGCCTTCCAGAGTACCCCACATGCGGCCCTACTGAGTTCCGCTGTGCCAACGGGCGCTGCCTGAGCTCCCGCCAGTGGGAGTGTGATGGCGAAAACGACTGCCATGACCAGAGTGATGAGGCCCCGAAGAACCCTCACTGCACCAGCCCAGGTACGAGGGTGTATGGGGTGGGGGGGGCGGGGCGCCACTGCCCATCTGGCAGAGAGCTAGGACAGAGAGTGGCATTGCCCTGACACGGTCACTATGGCCTGGGACAAGTTCATGAGGTCCTTGTTAGGAAAGCACTTTGTAAGGCTCTAAAATGAGAACTGTTGGGAATCAAGATGTCCAGAAAACAGACCCTCGGGCTTCCCTTCCCTGCCCCAGAACACAAGTGCAATGCGTCCTCCCAGTTCCTGTGTGAAAGTGGGCGCTGTGTGAGTGACTCCCTGGTCTGCAATGGGCAAGACGACTGTGGTGACGGGTCAGACGAACGCAGCTGCCACATCAATGAGTGCCTGAGCCGAAAACTCAGCGGCTGCAGCCAGGACTGTGAGGACCTGAAGATCGGGTACAAGGTGAGTGCCCAGGCCCGGCCCCCCAGACACGCAGACACACACCCAGCCCAGGCACCGAGGCCTTCACCTTAAGCCCCACTGTCCCAGGGCAGAAATGGCCGGGGTGGGGTGTGCACCCAACCAGGTTCCACAGGAAGGGTGGCAGTGGACAGAGAACAGTGCTCTTCCAGGGCTAAGGCATTCTACCTACCCACCACACCCCGCCCCTCAGCCCCATGTCCTCGGTGCCCCGTGCCCATGCCCGCTGTGCTCCTCAGTGCCGCTGCCGCCCAGGATTCCGACTGAAGGACGATGGTCGAACGTGTGCAGATGTGGACGAGTGCAGCACCAGCTTCCCCTGTAGCCAGCGCTGCATCAACACCCATGGCAGTTACAAGTGTCTGTGTGTGGAGGGCTATGCCCCCCGAGGGGGAGATGCCCACAGCTGCAAGGCCGTGACTGGTGAGGGCAACATCCCTGGGGAGAGGGTGAGGGGCACAGGAGCCACCCTGGGGATGCTTAAGAACACAGGGGCCCCTGGGCTCCCTTTCTAATGATGAAGCATCATTTTCCAATTCAATTCAATCTGCCACGTCAGACGGGCAGCTGCCCTTTGTCATCATTTTAATTCACCTCTGAAACTAATCCCCCCAAGCGGTGGGACTGTGACAGGCCAGGGGAATCTCTGGGGAGGTGAGGCCTTGGGAAGACAGATGCTCAGAGACTGGGAGGAAGAGATTAGACGTGCCCCTTTGCAGGACAAGGCCTCAGACCACCCCCCCTACTCCCCTCCCCACCTCTACCCCCAGATGAGGAGCCATTCTTGATCTTTGCCAATCGCTACTACCTGCGCAAGCTTAACCTGGATGGCTCTAACTACACTCTGCTCAAGCAGGTACCCGAATCCTTGGAGCCCCCGCCCCCACCTTCACTCTCCACTCTTCCTCCTCTGTGCCTGGCTCCCAGGTCTGTTCTCCATCCTCTACCACCTCCTGGCTCCCTGGGTCTGCCCTGATCTTAATGACAAAGAACCTGGGGTGGAAGGGGGAGGGGCGGGACTCCTTTCTCTGTGGGTCCTCCCTCTACAGCCTCAATTTCCTCTCCCTACTGTCTCGCTGCCCCTCTATCCCAATCTTTAGTCCCCTGCCCCTGCCCCAGGCTCCAGTCCTCATGTCCTGCCATACATTAGGGCCTGAACAATGCAGTCGCCCTGGATTTTGATTACCGAGAGCAGATGATTTACTGGACAGATGTAACAACTCAAGGCAGCATGATCCGAAGAATGAACATCAACGGAAGTAATGTCCAGGTGAGGGTCCCGCCCCCCACTCCAAGGTAGGAGCAGGTCCCTAGGAAAATGAAGAAGGGAGAGGCCGGGGCCCAGCTGGCTAGAGCAGGTCTTCTTAACCTAGGAGTACATGGACCCAAGAAGAACACAGATGGATTTCAGGGGCTCCTTGATCTTGTTGGGGGAAAGTTACTTCTTTATTTCTATTAACCTCTTGCTACAATTTAACATTTCCTCAAATTATAAATTAATTTTTTTTTCTGAGAAGGGATCCATAGGTCACCATACTATCCAACAAAATGAAGAGCCCTTTGCCATCCAGTGATGGTCATTCCCCCCTTCTTGGATCCCTACAAAAACCATCTCCCTCTTCCCTCAGCCGTTCTAGGAGCTTCTGCTCTGATGATCCAAGCCTGATCAGATGAGGCTTGGCCAGTGCTTCCTGTTCTATAGCTCATGATAGTCAGGATGCCCTTCCTTGAAGTCTGACCTCCCTCCTTCCTCTTGCCATCTCACTTTTCCCCCTCTCCCCATTTTCCTCTGCACTCCAGTGAGGTTTGGGTTTTCTGGAGATCTGAAGAAGAGTCTGGTCTCTGAAAGCCAGAGTCTGTGGGAATGGAGTCCAGATGGACTTCTTTCAGGCGGGTGGGGGGGAGGTGCTGGAGCCAGCTCATACTGGCTTGAGAGAACCAATTGTTAAATGTTCATCGTGAGCTTTTATACCTCAGAAACTGGCATATGCTACAAATTCAGGCTTCATTTATTGTTTTATTCATTGCCTAGACTTAAGATACTGGTGGAGAAAATGGTAATCATGCAAATCATGTTTTTAAATGTATCGTGCATACTTTTTTTTTTTTGAGAGCTTGTTCTTAAACAGTTGCTGGTAAATGCCTGGCCTTCTCCCCCTTCTGAGGGCCCCTCTTAGGGTATCTCATCCCCTTCCTCCTTCCCTCAGGTGCTGCACCGAACAGGCCTTAGTAACCCAGATGGGCTGGCCGTGGACTGGGTGGGCGGAAACCTGTACTGGTGTGACAAAGGCAGAGATACCATTGAGGTGTCCAAGCTCAATGGGGCCTACCGGACGGTGCTGGTCAGCTCCGGCCTCCGGGAGCCTCGAGCACTGGTGGTGGATGTACAGAATGGGTACGTAGTGGGGAATGATATACACTGATCTCATACTTAGATAAAAGTGCACAGAGGAGAAAGGCCAACCCCAGCATTTGAGTTTGCACAACCCTAGTCTGGGCAGAATCAGGACTAAAGACTCCAGTATTCCCAGATTCTCACCACCACCGACCCCAGCTCTTGGAGTGCTCACCTCCTGGCTTCTGGGGTGGGCACAGGTACCTGTACTGGACAGACTGGGGAGACCACTCACTGATCGGAAGAATTGGCATGGACGGCTCAGGGCGCAGCGTTGTTGTTGACACCAAGATCACATGGCCCAATGGTCTAACCCTGGATTATGTCACTGAGCGAATCTACTGGGCAGATGCTCGTGAAGACTACATTGAGTTTGCCAGCTTGGATGGCTCCAATCGCCACATTGGTCAGTGTCATCCGTGGGCATTGTTTGGGGTCCAAGGGGCATGTGGCAAAGGATGGGTACCATCTGGTCCTGGGGCACCAAGGGTCTATGGAGATGAGGACAGGGAATTACAGAGTGGATTTAAGCTAGGGCATTGACATGGAGGGACCAGACTTTGGTCTTCTCCTTTGACTTGCCTCAGACAAGAACTCCATCCTCCATGCCCCACCTGTAATTTCTCTCCAGCTCTGTGTTGAGTAGAGGGTGAGGAGGAGGGATGCCATCAGCATTAGAGGGAATTATTTAGGCCCCCTCACCCATGCTGTTCTTCTCTCCCAGTGCTGAGCCAGGACATCCCCCACATCTTTGCACTCACCCTGTTTGAGGACTTTGTATACTGGACCGATTGGGAGACCAAGTCCATAAACCGGGCACACAAGACCACAGGTGCCAACAAGACGCTGCTCATCAGCACCTTACATCGGCCCATGGACCTGCACGTCTTCCACGCCCTTCGTCAGCCTGATGGTGAGGACGGAGAGTCGCCATGGGAGCAGAGACACAGGGCTGTAGTTTGGGACCAGGACAGCCCAGAACGTTAGAGTGAGGAGCAATGACAGCACGGGTTTTATGAGGCAGCGGCCTCTGGCATCCTCATCATCCCTGTTCATCCACCCACCTACCCATCTGTTCACTCCACAGCTGTGTGCTTAGCGTGGTCCAGGTGCTTGAAAGGTTACGAGGTACCCTGCCCACAAGATGCTTACAATCTAGATGTAAAGACATAGAGCCGAGCTCAGTGATCATCTGAGACAGTGGGCCATCCATCGTGGACCATAGGAGGGATTAGAACAGTAGGCCCCCTATAGGGGGGTGCTATAGGAGTTCTGAGGAAGGAGCAGTGAGCATGGGCCAGGCCAGTCAGGGAAGATTCCATGCAGAAGGTAGGAGGTGAATTGGCCCTTAAAGGATGTGTATGATATAGAGAGACATATGGAAGAAGGAAGGAGGACATTCTAGGCTAAGGAAATAGCATAAGCAAAGGCACCGAGATACAATGTTCTCTGTTCGTAGGACAATTAAGAGACTCTAACCCTAAATGCCTCAGACCCTTTTTTTTTTTTTCTTTTTGGGGGCAATTGGGGTTAAGTGACTTGCCCAAGGTCACATGGCTAGTTTTCGTGTGTGTTAAGTGTCTGAGGCCAGATTTGAGCACAGGTCCTCCTGACTCCAGGGCCAGTGCTCTACTCACTATGCCACCTAGCCACCCCAAATTATATTCTTTTTTTTTATTTTTTTTTTTTGCTTAATACCTCAGACTCTAACCCCAAACCCCAAGGTCCAGCAGAGCCTTCTCCACTAGCCTAGAGCCTAGAACCCTACAAGGTGTTATGGAAAAGGAAAGCAAGGGAATAAGCATTTCTATACCACCTGCTAAGTTGTTATACACAAATGTTATCTTTCCTCCTTGAAAGAATCCTGGCCGGTGATATCATTTTCCCCATTTCACAAATGAGGCAAACAAGTTAAGTGATTTTCCTGAGGTCACCCAGCTAGTAAGTTTCTGAGGCTGAATTTGAACTCAAAATTTTCTGGTTTCAAGTCCATTGTACCCACCTAGACTTGGGAGTCAGATCTGAGTTTGCCTCCAAATTCTGCCACTTACTTCTAAGACCTTAAACAATCACTTCAACACTGTAGGTCTCCGTTTTCTCATCTATAAAGTATGGGAGTTGGTCTAGATTTCTAGTGTCCTTTCTCACACTAAATCCTGTGATTTTATGAGCCTCAGTTTCCCCATCTGCAAAATGGAGATGATAATGATACTCGATTTATCTGCTTGTCATGAGGCTCAAACAAGATCATTTTACTACCTGTGTGACCTTGGGCAAGTCTTGCCCTCTCCGTGCCTCAGTATCCTCATCTGTCAAACAGGAATTTCTGACCAGATGATGTTCAGAGACCCATTCTGCTTCTAAAGCCTATGATCCCAACTGGTGGCGCCTCCCATGGAGACCCCTAGACAAGCCATTTCATTTCTCTGCTTCCTCATCTGTAAGCTGGAAACAGTCATTTCTAAATAAATAAAAGGACATTTCTGTCCTCATTTCACCGCAGGGTAAAAAATGAGATGATAAAAATGACAAAAATGGAGTGATGGGTCTTAGGGAAGAAACACCAGCCGCCATCATTTGGAAGTGCTGAGATCTGGCCCAGGGGCTGGGACTACAGGCACTTACATGATGGCTAGTTGAGGTCAGAAACAGTAGGAGGATTGATTGCCTGTGGCCATGGGATGGAAAGGCAATGTAGTGCAGTGAAAAAAACAGTGGACTTGGACTTGAGTCTAGAAAGACCTGGTTCAAATCCTGCCTCTGACAAGAGCTTATAGCTCTTCTCTGATTCTTGTTCTTTAGTTGTTTTTCAGTCATGTCCAACTTTTTGTGATCCCATTTGAGATTTTCTTAGCAAAAACTCTTATAGTGGTTTGCCATTTCCTTCTCCAGCTCATTTTACAGATGAGGAAACTGAGGCAAACAGGGTTAAGTGACTTGCCCAAGGTCACAACTAGTAAATGTCTGTGGCTAAATTTGAATTCAGATCTTCCTACCTCTACATCCAGCACTCTTAGCTGCCCTCTCTGATCATAAGCAAGTCTTTATTGTCACTAAGCCTCAGTTTCCTTATTTGTGAAGCAGGGATAATTATAACCCCTATCTCACAGTATTGTTGGAAATATCAAATAGAAATATATATATATATATATATATATATATATATATATATATATATATATATAGTACTTTGTAAACTTTAAAGCACTGTATAAATGTCAACTACTATTATTCGTTTGGCATTTGGGGGTTGGAATCCCCAAACTCAGCTCTGAGAAATGACAGTATTTCATTTCAGAGCTTTTAGAGTGGTTCTAAGACTGGGGTGAAGGTTTTAAAAGAAGAGTAGAGTTGGAGATAGGGATAAGGGTGCGGTGGAGGGGGGGTTAGGGTAGGGATGGGGAACCTTCGACCTTAAGGGTAGCCCTAAGGCGATTTGTTCTCTAAAATTTGATTTCAGTCTAAAGGCTGCACTTAAAGACCTAGAAGGCCGCAGGTTCCCCCCACACCCCTGGGCTAGGGAATAGGAGGGAAGGAGAATTAGGGTGAGATCAGAGGTAGGGTTAGGGCAGCTGTTCTCAGACCTGTTGGTCTGAGGACTCCTTTATACTCTTAAAAATTATTGAGGTCCTCAGAGAGCTTTTTAAAGTACAGATTATATCTATTGATATTTACCATGTTATAAATTAAAACTGATAAAGTGTTAAAATATTTGTCCATTTAAAAATAATAACAATAAGCCCATTAAAATAAATAGCATTTTACAAAAAAAAAAAAACCTTTTCAAAAACAAGAGAAAGTGGGGCGGCTAGGTGGCGCAGTGAGTAGAGCATCGGCCCTGGAGTCAGAAGGACCTGAGTTCAGTTCCGGCCTCAGACACTTAACGCACACACAAACAAAAACCTAGCCATGTGACCTTGGCCAAGTTATTTAACCCCAATTGTCCTCCAAAAAGAAAAAAAAAAGAAAAAAAAAAACAAGAGAAAGTAATGAGAAGAGTGGTGAGGTTTTACCTATTTTTGCAAATCTCTTTAGTGTCTGATTTACCCGAAGACAGCTGGATTCTCCCTGTCTGCTCCTGAATTCAGTCTGTTGCGATTTGTTGTTTTGGTTGAAGTATATAAAGAAAATCTGGCTTCACAAGGATATGTAGTTGGAGGCGGGGTGGGGGCAGGAATTTCATTCTAACAGTTAAATAATGTCTTAGTTTTTATAAAAATAGTTTTGATCTTGTAAACTCTCTAAAAGGGCCTTCAGGGCCCCAAGGGGTACTTAGACCACACTATGAAAATTTCTGGGTCGTAGAATGGTTTAGGGTTGCTGTAGGGTCAAGATTAAAGGGAAGAACAAATGTGGAAGAGTTTATTTGGGAATCTGGGAAAAAAACAAATCTTTAACGACATGGGACTGACCGTCCTTTGACCTTTCCTATCCCCTCTGCTTCCTTACAGTCCCTAATCACCCATGCAAGGTGAACAATGGTGGCTGCAGCAACCTGTGTCTGCTTTCTCCTGGTGGGGGCCACAAATGTGCCTGTCCCACCAACTTCTACCTTGGAGGCGATGGGCGTACATGTGTGTCCAACTGTACAGCCAGTCAGGTGAGGGAGCCTCTCCATATCACACAAAGGCCCACACATACACTCTGACCTTCTGTATCCTACACTGACATCTCTAAAGTCTAATCTGACCCCAAACCCTGCGTCTCCATGAATAATTTCTCAGATCTTCCCATAAATATCCCCATAACCTGACCTCCCTAACTCCCCCACACAAAAAATGCCCCCCCAGAAGAAGCTTCAAACGTTTCCTGACCCCAGTGCCCACCACTAACAAAACCCTTATTCCTCAAACCCTAGTTCGTGTGTAAGAACGATAAATGTATCCCCTTCTGGTGGAAATGTGACACAGAGGATGACTGTGGGGATCACTCTGATGAGCCTCACGATTGTCGTAAGTGACAGGGGAAGGGTGAGGGGGGATGATAGTGCCCAGTATACTGGGCAAAGAGGTAGCCACAGGCAGGGGGGAACCTGGAGACTTCTGGGGCTCTGAAGAAACCTTAGGGGATCTGGAGAGGAGGCAAACTCTGGTGTGCCCTTGGTGGAGGGAGGAAAGACAGCACCCATGGTATATATTGATGAACCACCTTTTCCTTGGCAGCCGAGTTCAAGTGCCGTCCAGGGCAATTTCAATGCTCCACCGGTATCTGCACGAACCCAGCCTTCATATGTGATGGTGACAATGACTGTCAAGACAACAGTGATGAAGCCAATTGTGGTAAGGGAACTGACCAGTTTCCCCTATTCTGGCCCACACAGAGGGCCAGCTTCTCTCTGTACCCGAAGGAAGGAGACAGTGGGCTCCCTCCTGTCCCAGCTCACTCACTATGCTAGTCTCTGTGATCTTTTCCATTCAAGGGAATGGAGAACTTTGAGCACCTTTGTTTAAATTTTCTCCTTCAAAACCCTTCAGTTTAGGGCTCCATTCCACCCATAGCTTTTTCTTTCTAAGCAGGACCTCTCCTACCCTCCTCCTCAATAGCTGGAACGTAAATAGTGCTTGAAATACAAAGCACTTTATGTTACTATCTCCTTTGATCCCGCAATGTTCTATAGGTCTCATGAATATTTTCTAGATCAGGAACTGTGACTGAAAGAAATTAAATGATTTGCCCAAGATCACTGTGCTGCTAAGTGTCAAAGGCTAAACTTCTGTTTCCCCCATTTGACCAGTGAGAAATCCTCCCATCCTTCCTGCCATGGTGTAGGTCTTTAACTCTCACCTCTCTTGACTCTACTCTCTTCCATGGCCTTATGTCCCCCTGCAGACATCCACGTCTGTCTGCCCAGTCAGTTCAAATGCACTAATACCAATCGCTGCATCCCTGGCATCTTCCGCTGTAACGGGCAAGACAACTGTGGAGACGGCGAGGACGAGCGAGATTGTCGTGAGTGACTGGGTTTTGGGGAGGCCAGATTAAGGAGGAAGGAGAGAGAGGGAGTGAGAGAGAGAGAGAGAGAGAGAGAGAGAGAGAGAGAGAGAGAGAAGGAGGGAGGGGAAAAGAGACAGAGAGAGAGGCAAAGAGAGAGAGACAGAAAGTAACAGACACAGGGAAACAGAGAAAGAGACACAGACAAGGAGAGAAGCAGAAAGAGAGAAAGAGGCAGAGAGACAGAGACAGGAAGAGAAACAGAAAGAGACAAAGACAGGGAGAGAAACAGAGAAAAAAGGACAGAGAAAGAAGCAGAGGGAGACAGAGATAGGAAGAGAAATAGAGAGAAAGAGGCAGGGAGAAAGAGAAAGATCAGAGACGGAGAGAAACAGAGAAAGAGGCAAAGAAAGAGGCAGAGAGAGAGAGACAGAGACAGGGAAAGAAAAAGAGAGAAAGAGACAGAGAGAAAGACAGAAGGAGAGAGAATTTCCAGACATTTCGAAACCATTGGGGGAAATGGCTTAAAATGTTTTAGGGGAACTTGGAACTTGCAATATTCATTTTAGAGATCTTAAGTGACTTTACTCATTGGGTAACATGATTCAGTTCGATTCAATTGAGCAATCAATTATTAAACACCAACTATGTGGCAAGACCCAGAAGACATAAGAGGATTAGGGCACAACCACTGCCCTCAAGGGGATGGCACTGTAATGAAGAAATATTGCACTACATAGAATGTGCTTGGGGTAAAAGAGAGGACTGTGTAATAAATAACAAATAAATGAATGAATAAGAGGAGGGAGAGATCCCTTTCCTGGGGAGGGGAAGGTGTCATTAGGGGCTATTTCATGGAAGAAATAGTGCTGAACTGGGCTTTTGAGGAAGAGAATTTCCACAGGGGACAGTGAGGAGGGAGTGGATTCCAGGCATCTGCCTGCATGAGATTTCAGAGGTAAGAAAAGGCAGGATGAGAATGAAGAAACAGCTCATGGTCTAGTCTGGCTGTAACAGAGAGGGTGGAGTAGAATGAAATTAATCTGGAAAGGTCAGTTAGAACCAGTTCGTGGAAAGCCTTAAATGTCAGGGGGAATTAATAATAATAATTAATATTATATACAATAAAAATATCATAGGGCAAAACAATATTTGACATGCCAAGTGTCTAATATATATATATATGCATATATATGCAGAACACAGCAGTATATATGGAGAAAAAAAACAATGCAACTCTAGCAATAATAATGTCTAAGAATAATAATACATGCCTGATGTTCATAGAAACATCAAAAAAAGTCCAAAATGGCCTGATATATAATTCAACAATGAGCTACATCTGATCACACAAGAAACCACCTCTCCTGCAACATCGTCATTTATCTGATTCTAGGCTGTAGTTCTAGATCTGTTGGCAATGGCAGAATCTGACTAGCAGTATTTCTAAACTTTCTGGCTTTTCTCTTTTTCCCTAGCAGTCTCTCCAGATGAGGTTTTGATCCAGAAAGGCACTGCCTCCAAGTTCCACCTTACCCCTTTTGTCCCAACTGGGGTCCTCCTAGGCCCTTGTTTCTTTATTCATCATTCACTTTGCTCACAGCAGCTCGCTGGGCTGACTGGAAAGCAGGCTGGGCTTCAGCACTTTGGAGCTGCCGTTTGAACATTTGCACCTTCCCTTGGAGCCTTTTTTTTTTTAACCGTCAAAAGCGGCAGTTTGTTTGAGGCTCCGACTGTTGCTTTATATTTACATTATGGAGATCTTGCTTTCTTGTGCAAGGGTCTGTCTCTGCCCTGCACCTCCCTGTGCAATTGCTTCTTTGGCCAAAATAGCTCACTTTTCTGTCTGGTTATCAACTCTCTGTACAGTTTCTTTTTCAAATTTCAAATCTCTCCATATTCTGTATACACCCAAGCTTTCCCCTCAAAACTTGTTCATCTTATTTCAGTTCTTCATCACAGATTTGGGGCACATGCCACCAATTGGTTGTCCGTACTTCTTCCTTGGGCATCAGCTTTTTCTGAACTAGATGAGAATCTTCCTCAAATGCACTAGTAATATATATATATATATATATATATATATATATAGCCACCTAGCTCACAGATGTAACATGTATAACAGAAAATAGTTCTGTTACTCTGGTTCTTTCTTGATCTTGTTTGTATCAAGTGTGTGATATAAGTAATGGTTACTTACTGATTTTGGTGTCTAGACTGACCTCTGTTAGCTAGCCACGAACGGCTTCATTCCTGGGGGCTGATTCATTGAACTCCGCCTCTCCAACACCAATCTTTCCCGTCCTTTTGTGGGTACGTTCATCGCTGATGCATCCCTCCAGACCACAGCTGTAACCACAGATAATTCTACCCCCCTGCTTGTACATGCTGATGGTCATCTCACATGTGTCTTGCTTCTGTGACTTGTGTTCTCTCGGTCTTTTGTCTTGACAAATAGGGTGATTTTGTCTGTGCTCTCATCTTTTAAAATACATTCTCCGCTTTTATTTTTGCAGTATGTGTTAGCACATACATGAGAAGATGTTTTGCAGTTACTGGAAAATTGGATTTTCCTGTGAAGCATCCCCACTGGCTTGCTTCCCAACTTGTATTCTCATTCAAGGGTTGGGTGCCCAAAGAGAGGCCGATACCCTCAAATTCTGAGAGAGTCCTGCAGGTCCCTCCTCCTAAAACCATAGCTCACAAGCTTCCCATTAACCCACTAGACACATCATTCCCATCAGTTACTAGACATGATTATCACAAAGCAAGGACATCTACTAAAATGGCATAGTAAGAATTGTGGTTAAAAACATTCCCTCTCCCCCTCCACGTACACACACCCCCCCACATAGCATAAACCTAGGGCTTACTTTCCCACCAGTACACACCTCATTTGTGGGAGTAGTGAGCATAACCTTAAAATACTTTGGCAGTGAGGGATGCATGTAGGAGACACCCTAAGGCAATGCAAAATGTATTGCCAGACCTCGGCCTCTTTTCTCTGCATTGCTGTCTCTGTGGCCCAGAGCTTCATCACTGGGGCTAATTCTCTCTTGAGTTCATAACTCTCATAACTCTCTCTTTTTTTCTGCTGTCAAAGGTCAGTCTCCTTAAAGTCATTTCTGGTCTCAAGTGACTGCCTCTCTGTCTGGGCTGTGTGTCTCTGCTCCCTCAGCTCCCCCTGCCTTAGAATTCTCTTCTATTGACTCTCCTACCACTGGCTGGGCTGCCTCTGGCTAGCCTTGCTGCTTGTCCCATGGCCAGTCATAGGGGAGGAGAGACAGTCCCCTCCTCCCCTCTCAGAGGTGAAGAGCTCCGTTCTTCCCTTTCCCCCCACTGCTACCTTCTGCCAGAGCTGCCTCAGACTGTCTGGACAGGAGAGTGGCTTGTCTTTGGATGACATTGCTCCCTTCTGATTCAGAGGGAGAGAGGTATTCATCCTTTACAAAGGGATAATAGGCTATAGACACCTCATTAACACATTATCATCTGTGATTACATCCTGTGTCTAAATCAGAGCTGCCCCTCCCCGATAAGGAAATTACATGCAATTCCCCCTCCCCTTCCATCTGAATTAGGCTGCTTCCTACACTCTCAGGCAATTGCTCAGATTCTCTCATTTTTTCTATTAACTGTCCACAAGCCAAACGTTTATTCTCTGATATGTCATTTCTAAGCTGTGCTTTTATCTTGGGTCATGCTCATTAGACCCTCTCGCTTGGGTCATTCTAACCCTGCTTTTTCTACTCAAGTCACAGATTGAGAAAGGGATTCCTCTTTGTGCTGAATGATGCTGAATCACCTGGCAAATACCATGCCAGCCTTGGGCTAGGCCCACTGTGCCTCTCAAGGGTTTGCAGGCACTCTCAGGGGTATGATTGCAGGTCTTTCCACCCTCAGAAACCTCACAAATTCAAAAGCCAACCCTCTGATAATTCTCACTTGATTATGCATTTTGTCTAGGTTAGATGCCTCCTGGGTTTTTAGTTATTCTTTAATAGATTGACTTCAAACTTCTACTGTTTCTTTACTAGGAGAGAGATCTTGACCAGAGAAGCTTCCAAACATAGAGGTAGACTTTTTGAGGTGTAGGAAAGCTATACTTGACACTACAAGGAGTTTTGGCATCTTTCTCTGACTTACCCATGCCTCTAGGACTTTCTCTTGGCCATCATTCTCACTTCATACAATCTTCCAGCTTTTAAATAAACTCCTCTTCCTCAGAGAGTGATTTGGAGGTCTATTTTAAAGGACTAGCCCAGGGGTAAGGAACCCATAGCCTCAAGGCCACATATGGCCCTCTAGGTCCTCAAGTGCAGCCCTTTGAATCCTGCAGCCTGGAGGCTACATGTGGCCCTCCAGACTGAGTCCACATGTTGCCCTCTGACAGAATCATGTGGCCCTTCAAGTATGGCCCTTTGACTGAATCCTGTGGCCTTGAGGCCACATATGGCCTTCAAGTCCTCAGATGTGGCCCTCTGACAGAATCCTGTGGCCTTGAGGCCCCATGTAGCCCTCCAACCCTTCAAGTGTGGCCTTTTGACTGAATTCTGTGGCCTTGAGGTCATATGTGGCCTTCCAAGCCCTTGATTGCAGCCCACTGACAGAATCCAAGTTTGGATTCCATCAAAGGGCCATGCTTAAGGACCTAGAGGACTACAAGTGCTCCTCACCCCTGGACTAGCCTCAGATGTCTCTGTCAGGAATTATTTGAGTGGTCAAGATCTAGTAATTCACAGAACAGTCCCAGTGTTATCCTGCTAATTATCACTTTATATTTTTCCCCAGTTCTTTTTTACTTCATTTTAGCAATCTCATAATACCCTTATTCTCACACTCAGGATCTCCTCCCCAAACCAAGTGACTCTACAATAATTATTAAACATGTCAGCTTCCATTTTGTCAAGTAGTTCTCACATAAAAGTTATGTTTAGCAAACCAATAGCCATCAATGAATCCTTCAACATTCAGCGTATACTGAATGAGAAGCAATGGGACAGTCGCCATATATGATTAATATATATCAAATAAAATAGTAAAACAGGCAGATTAATGTAGCTAATCAAGAACAGCAATGTCAGACACTTTTCATTGATGAGTCTGTGAATTTAAGTAGGTTTATAATGAGAGAGAAAATATCTATGAAAAAAAAACAATTCAAAAATCTCAGGTGCAAGATGTGACAATTTTAATAGACGTTTTTAAAGCTCTTAGAAAAATCCCTTTTCCCCCTGAGCTCTCAGACTGATGGAAGTAAAGTGGTAGGAGTGTTAGGGGTGAAGGAGCCTTTAAACCACTGACCATCAGCTTGGGGGGCTAAGGCAAAAGGGGATTTATCATGATCATGAGAAGTGCTGGGGGGCTTAGACTCTCTATCTCACTTCCTTGTGTTTCCCTCACCCCCAGCGGAAGTGACGTGTGCCCCCAACCAGTTCCAGTGTGCCATCACTAAGCGCTGTATCCCCCGGGTCTGGGTCTGTGATCGTGACAATGACTGTGTGGATGGCAGTGACGAGCCTGCCAACTGCAGTGAGTGACTCCCCCAATCCCTTGAGTGTGCCAGCTCTGAGTGAGCTCTGCCCACCTCCGAAGGCTCACTTCCCCAATTCTTCCCCCAGCCCAAGTGGCCAGGTTCTTCTCAGGCCCCTGGAACCTGCCTGGGTGGGCCTCCTGAGAAAAGTGATCTCAGGCTATTTCTTTCCCCTAACCTGCAGCCCAGATGACCTGCGGTGTGGATGAATTCCGCTGTAAGGACTCTGGACGCTGCATCCCTGCTAGATGGAAATGTGATGGAGAGGACGATTGTGGGGATGGTTCTGATGAGCCCAAAGAAGAGTGTGGTGAGTTGGGCTTGCAGTCAGACTTGACTTGAAGGGAGGGTGGAGGAAGAAAAGGCCAAGGTAGTACCATCAGTGTGGCTCACCAGTTCACCCTGGGAGGAGAAGAGAGGGAAGGAGGCGGGGAATGGGGAGGAGGGTGCAGTTGAAGATGAGGAAAGGGTGGCATCATTCGTTTGGAAAGGCTGAAGACTGGCTCTTTATGCAGTGTGAAACTATTGCCTGTTTAGTGCCTCTCCCCTGGAGCCAAACTTTCAGCTTCTCCACCTTCCCTGAAGCATCAGGTTTATAGGGGTCTCTCCCACCCTCCTGCCTCTGATGTTGCCCCTTCCCCAATATTATCTCCCTCATACAGGGAACAACTCTGCCACTGACCTCAGCACAATGTCCTCTCAGTAATGTGTTACTGTCCCGTATGGGTCAGTGTTGCTCCACACTTGTATGTCCCTTCCCCAAGGTCTTCTTCCACGGAGGATCTCTCCAGGGGCTCTGAATCCTGACCCTCCCATATCCAACCCCCTGCCCTGATAAGGGGCCCTGTACTCCCCTAAGTGGCCCACTCATCCAACAGCGATTTGTAAACGTTAAAGGCCTATATCAGCACCCTCCTGTATCTGACCCGACTTCTCCCGCCCCTGGCAGATGAGAGGACCTGCGAGCCTTATCAGTTCCGTTGTAAGAACAACCGCTGTGTCCCAGGCCGCTGGCAGTGTGACTACGATAATGACTGTGGGGACAATTCAGACGAGGAGAACTGCAGTATGTGCCCCCTCCTGCCAGCCTCCAGCATGCCCGCCCACTCATTGCAGACGTCCTAGGCACAGTCTCCCCATTCCAGGGCCCCTGAGCTGCCCAGCTAGCTTGTGCCAGGGCAGGCCGGGGCCAGGGGCCACCCCCCAGTTCCATGTCGTGTATTTCAGTTGTACCATTTCACCTCATCTCATGTTTCTCTCCATTTTCACACTGTCCTCTTGGGGTTCCAGAGGTAGGTGTCTCTAATACCCCCGTGTTCCCAGATGCCTTCCTGCCCATCCCCCAAGAGCCGTCCTTACTTCTCCTCCCCTGTGCTGTCTTTCTGCCTGTCCCTCCAGCCCCCACAGCTTGTCTTTGTGATTCCCTCCCCAATTCCACAATCCATCCCTTGAGGGAAGGGGTGGGCAACAGTGCCTCCCAGATATCTCTCCCTGGAAGAGGGAGTTTGAGGGAGGGCCATCACTCTGTCCCAAGAGCTGTTCTCTAGAGAGTAGCAGGTAAGCATAGCCCCGTGGGGCTGGATTCTTAGTCCTAAGATAGCCTGGGTTTGGGGTGCAGATGCATAGAGGGTTGTGAAGTCACCCCCAACCCAAGTTTGCTAGGGGCTACATAACTTCCCAGTGCATTCTCAGGCCTATCCCCTTGATGTCTGTCCTTCCTCAGCCCCCCGGCCTTGCTCTGAGAGTGAATTCTCCTGTGCCAATGGCCGCTGCATCGCGGGACGGTGGAAATGCGACGGGGATCACGACTGTGCTGACGGCTCTGATGAGGTGGGGAGGACAGCCCCACACATCCCTTGGGGACTTACGGAGGGGGCCAAGGGGGTTGGCTAAGACCCGAGACAGGTATCCCCTGGGGCCACTGGGCTGCCAAGGGCCCTGATCACCAGGCCGCTTATCCCCATTCTCGCCACCCCCGCCCCACAGAAAGACTGCACCCCTCGCTGTGACATGGATCAGTTCCAGTGCAAAAGTGGTCACTGTATCCCCCTGCGCTGGCGCTGTGATGCGGATGCCGACTGCATGGACGGGAGTGATGAGGAGGCCTGCAGCACTGGTGGTGAGCAGCAGGGGGGCTGCCCTCCCAGCCCTCCCAGACTCTGCGGTGTCAGTCTCCTGACGCCCATCCTCTCGCCCTGCCCTCGGTGTGGACAAGGGACAAAATGCTTCCTGTCCTCTGCCATCTCTGCTGCCTTCTCTCCACATGCTCCTCCCTGAGTTGGGCAGAGAGAGGGCTGAGCCCTGGGCTTCAGACTTCATCCACCCCCAGCCCTTCTCCTCCTCCAGGAATGCAAGTCAAGTCAACAGAGTGCACAGTTCCACTTCCTTACGGGGGTGAAGGTACAGGTTATTGACAGGCTTAATTAACTGGCTTCATTCCTATCAGCCCACTCTGCTTTCCACACAGCGTGAACAGGCTTGTAAAAGCCTGGATCGGCTTTGCTGGGAAACTGCTCATTTTTCTCCGTTCATCGCTGTCTCAGCCTTCAGTCTCAGTCTGAGCTCTCTTCCTCACAGCCTGTACCTGGCCTCTAGAGAATGAACGATCAGTCCCTCCTGTGCAGGCCCCAGATTTTCCTGTGATTCAACAGAAAGAGCATTGTCTCTGGAGCCAGAGAACCTGGGTTCAGATCCTGCCTGGGTCCATGCTTCCTAGCTGTGTGACCATGGGCAAGCCTCCTAATCATCCCTGGCTTTCAGTAAAATTAAGGAACTGGACTAGATGGTATTTGAGGCTTCAGATCTATGACCTATGAGCCTCAGGCTCCTAACCCAGGCTCGAGGTATCAGAACTTGGAATTAGGAGGTACTTCCTTGGGCAGCTAGTCCAACCCTTACTCACCCAAAGAATCCCCCGTATACAACATACCTCATCCAGATGAGGCTTGAAGGCCTCCTTGGAGAAGCAGCCCATTCAAACGTGCAACTACAACTGTTAGAAGCGCTTCCTGACTTAACTGACCTCTTGGAAGCCTCCGTTCACTGCTTCTGGTTCTGCCCAATCCCTCTTCCACAAGACAGACCTTCAGAGAGCAGGAGCAGCATCAGAGCTCCCTTCTCGTGCAGCACTCTATCCCAGGATCTGGCTTCTAGAAGTCCTGTCTTCTATCCCCTGGACTGTGCCTAGAGCATCCTTAGTGTAGTCCATACGTTGTTTTCTGCCCTCTGTCCCTCACCTGTATGAGCTATTCAATAACCTGCCCTTGCATTTAAGATCTGAGGTTATTCTTTCTAGTGTGGCCAGTTGTGTGACTTGGGCCCTTCCTGTTGGATTCTTGGGTTGACCTAGAGGGCGTTCAAGGTCCCTTCCAACTCACTCTAAGCTGTTATGATGTTATGAGTAGATGGTCCCTGAAGTCTCGACCATCTCTTTAAAAAAACAACGGCAACAACAACCAATCTAATCCCATGTCCTCTAACTTTTTTCCCTTGCCACCCAAACCCAAAGTACGGACCTGCCCCCTGGATGAATTTCAGTGTAACAACACCCTGTGCAAACCACTGGCCTGGAAGTGTGATGGGGAAGATGACTGTGGTGATAATTCCGATGAGAACCCTGAGGAGTGTGGTGAGACTAACCATGGGAGATCCACCAAGAGAGGGGAGAGGGGAGAAGCGGGGTGATGCTATCCCAGCATGGTGTGCCAGGATATGGGTGGGCAAAGCATGCAGCGTCCTTTGATCCCCTTCATTGGTTACTTGGATCCCCATGTTCCCTCCGATCCCCACCTCTTAGCCTGTTTCTGTTTCTACACCCAGCCCGCTTCCAGTGCCCCCCGAACAGGCCATTCCGATGTAAGAACGATCGGGTATGTCTGTGGATTGGGCGTCAGTGTGACGGGACAGACAACTGTGGAGATGGGACTGATGAGGAGGACTGTGGTGAGAGGGCTTCTGGGGAAACTCTTCCTGGCTGGGTCAGGCCCAGGGTGCTAGAGGGGAGAGGAAGGTGGAAATAGGGGGAAGGGAAAGGCTGCACTAGGAGTATATGGAGATGGTGGGGGGCTGGTCACCAGAGGAGAAGAAGAAGATATCAGAGGAGGGAGAAAGCTGGAGGAAGGTGGTGGAGAGAGAAAGAGAACTATGTGGATGTAGCAGGTTGATCAAGGTAGTCAGGACCCCTGGTTACATTGAAGGGGAGGGGAGTGTGGGAAGATGGTTGGGGAAGGAAGAGGGATAGGATTAGGGTAAGAGAAGATCTTAGGACCATGATTTAGAGTTTAAAGGGCCCTTAAGGACGTCTAGTCCGACTCTTCCCTCCCCCCCAATTTTACAGATGAGGGAACTAAGGCCCAGAGAAGTGATTTGCCCAAAGTCACCCAGATAATAAAGAACAGAGCTTAGATTCAATCTCAGATCCTCCAAGTCCAGCATTCCTCCCACCGAACCTTGCAAATTCCCACTCCTGGGGAGCAGGGGGGAGATAGGATTGTGGTCAGGGGGGAGCTTAGGAAAGAAGGGGATTTCACTGGAGTTGGACGGAGGGAAAGGAGAACAGTGAGAGTGGCAGGAGACCTGAGTGCTGACCATAGGAGCAGAAGGAAATGGGAAATTGTGGGGGGAGGATTGGAATATGAAGAAAGACTGAAGGGAGAAGAGTTTGGGGCAGGTTACAAGGAAGAACTCTGGGAGAGGAAGGGAGACCATGGGTGGGAGGGGCTCTGGAATGAGAAATAAGGATCTGATTCTGAGGTAAGAGGGCTTGGGAAGGCTGGCAGGAAGGGCTGCAGCATCAGAGGAGGACTGCTGAACACTAGAGATTTCGAGGGTGAGGCTGAGGACCAGCTCTGCCATTGCCTGAGTTCCTGAACCCTTGTCTCTCCAAACCCCACCTCCCAGAACCCCCCACAGCCCAGTCTCCACACTGCAAGGACAAGAAAGCCCAGTTTCTCTGTCGGAATGGGCGTTGTCTTTCTGCCACACTCCGATGCAACATGTTTGATGACTGTGAAGATGGCTCTGATGAGGAAGGCTGTAGCCCTGGTACTGAACCATCTCACTTTAATTTGTGGAGTGGGAGAAGGGGTGGCAATAAGCGACAGAGACCTGGAGAGGAGCCTGCTATGTCTGAGGATAGGGCAGGGGAGAGGGGAAGCTGAATTCCAGTGTGTCTCAGAAATGGGGGTACTGATTACTTTTCCTCACTTAGACCCAAAGCTGAGCAGCTGTGCTGGGAATGGAAGTGTGTGTGGGGATGAGGCTCGGTGTATCCAGAGCCCCAAAGCTGTGTACTGTGCCTGTCGCCCAGGATTCCACACTGTTCCTGGCCAGCGTGGCTGCCAAGGTATGTTGTGTGTGGGGGCTGTGAGGGGCATCATTGAAGCCCAGGGATCTGACTGTCAACCAAGGGAGTGTGGGGACAAAGGCAGGCTGGCTGCCCAGGCCTTGGTGGGGGCAGGGCTCTGGGCATGATAGCATGTTGGGAACTCCCCACCCCCTGCTGATCACCCATACCCTCCCACAGACATCAATGAGTGTCTGAACTTTGGCACCTGCTCCCAACTCTGCAATAACACCAAGGGCAGCCACCTCTGTAGCTGTGCTCGAAACTTTATGAAGGTCCATAACACGTGCAAAGCAGAAGGTACGGGATCTTGGTGGGGAGGACACTGGGGTCCCCAGGGGCACAAATTAGGGATACTTCAGTTCTTCCCTGACCCAGCCTGAACTCAGCAGCTGCCCAGGCTCAGAGTACCAGATCCAGTTCAATTCACCCAATACTTACTGAGGACCTACTATGTGCTCAACCTAAGCTCTGTGTTGTGGGTGACAGAAATAAAACTGAGGCACAGTCCCTCAAGCTCGAGACACTTAAAGTCTAGCAGGAGGGCAAGACCCATGTGCATGAAAAGGAGAAAAATGGCAGAGAGCCTATGACAGGAGTGCAAAATTGTGTGTAATTCACTGGAGTGACCTGTGGCCCCAAGAGTAAGCACAAGGGCTCATCGTGGGCAGGAGTCAGCAAGAGCGGGGAGGAGACAAGTCCTGAAGTATTCGAGGATTTAGACACAGGGTTGGCAGGAGGGGGGGTCTTCAGGTACAGACAAACATCATGAGGAAGAGGATGCTATAGACCAATGAGATGTTTTATTGAAGAGAAGGGTTTGAGCGGGAGAAAGAAAGCTGGCTACTTTTCAGTGAAGAGGATGGGCAGATTTTGGAGGGTCTTGAAATGATGAGATGAGGACTGGAAACAGTACAGTACAGCACAGCAGAAAGCATTCTGGATTTGAACCCCAGATCTATAGTTTAATGTTTGTAACCTTGAGTAAGTCATATGCTCTCTATGGAATGAGGACTTGAGTTAGGTGGTCCAGCTGTAAAACTCAGATCTTAAGAAATAATGTGTCTGAAAGCAAACACACCCTGTCCACAGGCCCCAGCCAGGGCTAAAGCCCCAGATCCCCTTTCATCATAGATACTTCCCCAGTACACACAGCCCACCCTCTCAACTCTCCCCACCCAGGATCAGAGTACCAGGTCCTGTACATTGCGGATGACAATGAGATTCGAAGCCTGTTCCCTGGACACCCCAACTCTGCCTATGAGCAGGCATTCCAGGGTGACGAGAGCGTCCGCATTGATGCTATGGACGTTCATGTCAAGGCTGGCCGAGTCTACTGGACCAACTGGCACACAGGCACCATATCTTTCCGCAACCTGCCACCCACGGCTCCCCCCACCACATCCAACCGTCATCGGCGCCAGACAGAAGGGGGCGTCACCCACCTGAATGTGAGGGGATGGGAATGGAGGTGGGGTGGAGATGGCTGGAAGGGGTGAAGAGAGACTGAAGCATCACTCATTGCAGTGTTAGTGGATGGGAGTTTTCCTCAAAGTAAGGAGTATAAGACAGTGAGAAAAGAGTGGGGGAAACAGGAAGGACGGCTGGGGGGGGGGGGTAGAAAAACAAGCTGTCCTAGGGCAATAAGGGACAGTGATCAGGATGGGAAGGGTGCCTTGGAAGGAAGGCCTAGGGGACCCAATGACCTAGTCTACAGTTAAGAGTAGGAATCGAAAGTCCAAGCTGATCTAAAATCTGGCCACAGGAGGCAGTATGGCACAGCATAAATGGTGCTGAATTTAGAGTCCAAGGATTAGGATTCGAATTTTAGCTCTGCTGCTTAAATCTGATTAATGATAATGGGATACAAAGCAATCTATTACCACAAGTATAAAGTACTTACTATGTAAGTACTTTATAAGTAAGTAAGTACTCTTATAGTATAAGTATAAACCCCGACTATGGTCATTGTGTCTCCCAGTATCATCAAACCAGACAGAAATACTAGGAATGGAAGGAAGTATCAGTGTCAAGTTAGACTTCTTGGAAGAGGTGAGCCAGGAGGGGAGTTTAGGAGCCAGAGGTGGCACCATCAACAGAAATGAGCAAATTGAGAGAAAGTTCAGATTTGAGGAAAATAATGAGTTTGGTTTTGAATGTATTGAGTTTGAGGTACAGGAAGAAAATGCAAGTGATCTTCGGTCATTTGGAAAAGGAGGATAGAAAGTCAGAGGTGAGCCCATCCATATATATTTAGGAGTTATTCTATGGATTAGAAGAGAACCAGGGAACAGGATCTTCCAAGAAGACTGAGCTAGGTGTCTACTGTGGGCCAGACACCGTACAAATTGTTAGGAATACAAGTATAAAAGTGAGATGGTCCCTGCCCTCCAGGAGTTTACATTCTATTGGTTAATGAGGGAGGAATAAGGACTGAGGAATATTGAGCATCCCATAGACACACATATACACTTTCTAGATTTCAGGGCTGAAGATGCCTCGGGGCATTGCCATCGACTGGGTGGCAGGAAATATATACTGGACAGACTCGGGGCGAGATGTGATTGAAGTGGCCCAGATGAAAGGCGAGAACCGCAAGACACTCATATCCGGCATGATTGATGAGCCTCACGCCATTGTGGTTGACCCACTTCGAGGGTAAGGATAATCGGGAGACAGAATGTAGAATCTGAGTAAACACGATGCAGTGTTGGACAGAGGAGAGGACCCTCAGCACAATCCTAGAATCTCCTTTTCTCCCTTCCTTCTCCCAGATTTCTACTTAATTTCTCCAAACTCATTGACTGACTAGTTTTGGAGTTGAAAAATTAGTGACTACTTCCAAGCATGGCCATCAGGAGTCCTTAAACACACCGTCTTCACACCTACCTATTGCGTCTTTCTCTTGGTTCACATATAGGGCTAAATTTTCTTTTAAAATAATTTTTATTAGAGAGACTAAGGGGGAAATGAAACAATGAGGACACAAAAAAACCCCAAATTCTCCAAGTTCTGAATTGGGGGTTGCCTGGTCTACGATTAAGAGTAGGGATCGAGGGGGCGGCTAGGTGGCTCAGTGAGTAGAGTGTCGGCCCTGGAGTCAGAAGGACCTGAGTTCGGATCCGGCCTCAGATACTTAACGAACACACAAACAAAAACCTAGCCATGTGACCTTGGGCAAGTTACTTAACCCCAATTGCTTTCCAAAAAAGCAAAAAAAAAAAAAAAAAAAAAATTAAGGATAGAA